>CAJNDS010002284.1:0-111074 GCA_905221605.1 Symbiodinium natans
TGAGTCCTCCCAAAGGGGTCTTTACCACTTGCCCTGGACAGGCGGTGAAGAAGCTCCTCTCCATGAAAACATCCAAAATCGCCTGCGGCATGCACGAGAAAGTGCAGTCCGCAGCTGTCGCCTCAAGACTGTGTCAATGAAGCCGATTGCATAGTTGTGAATCCTGATAAGCCTTCTCTGCGAATGGGCCGAATGGGGCTTAGGTCTTTTCAAAACGGAAGGAACTTGAAGGAACTTGGGGGTTACCCAGCAGGCTGGGAATGAGCCTCAGGTGCAACATGGTGCGGAGCAGTAGGCAAGAAAGAGACGCAAGCCAGCGCAAGGACACCTGCGTTTTGTTTTAGAGTCGCACAGCTTCCAGGGAAGGGCCATGAGAAGGGCCCCCCAAGAAAAGCCCTAGAGGATGCACAGCACCAGTCGATGCTTGCGGACTCAAGTCTGTCCGTTCTGACCTGAGAGTTCAGCAGTTCAGCAGTGTGCACAAACTTGAGAGTACATTCGGACACAGGTGAAAGTGGGATCCTTGAGGAGGCTGACTTTTCTTCCAAAGCCTGTTTTCAAAACGGGACCACGCCTTGCAACGATGGCAAGCAGGCTCTGCCAGCATCGTGCATGCAGACTTGGTGCGTTCTGGTTGGCTCGTTGCTCTCTTCCTCGTTCGACTGCGGCTTTGTGTGTGGTCAGGGGAGGTCTTGCTGGCATCAACAGGTTGTGAACGAACACGCTACAAGGCTGAAACATGCTGAAACCACACGCAACGTGGTACTCGGCACACACCCACCCGCAAATCCCCTAGAGCACAGGCACAGCCAGAAACCCAAGGTGATCAGCAGGAGATGCTGTGATGGGAGTTCTCGTTCGCTTGTTTATCTCTTCCTCGTTCGACTGCGGCTTTGTGGGTGGTCAGGGGAAGTCTTGCTGGCATCAAGAGCTTCTGCACACGCTACAAGGCTGAAAGCACACATGATCGCAACATGCTCCTGGCCAAAGACTCATCCCAGCCACAAGCCCAAGGTGATCAGCAGGAGATGCGGTGAAGGGCAGGGACACCTGCAGAACGTACAGGAAGGCTTGACGGGATTTACGGTTCTGCTGGCAGAAATTCTGTGTCGAGGCAGATGTAGGAAAGAGTTTTCGAATGTGACGCTCTGCAGGCACTAGTCACCGAGCACCCCACAAACGGCCGTGCAAGCTGCAGTTCCCAAATGTTGCCGACCCCGACCCGGCCCACTCTCGGCCAGAACAAACTAGATGGCGAAGGTCTCCGGTGGTGATCCACTGGGTGCCACGTACCTGCCCGAAGGCGTCGCCAAAGGAGTTTCGTTTTTGGCTGCTCGGACGAAGAAGAGCTTTGCTTGCGGGACGTTCTGTTTTGCAGTGTGCAAGGCAAAGCAACCACGTCAGCCGCATGAAGCCCTACCCAGACGCCAGGGAGGAGCGCACAGTCATGTGTGAGGCTCCTTCCGTGGGAGCGGCCCCAAAAGAAATGCCACATCAACCTTCCGCGCTCCGCGTCAACTACTTGGATCTGCGCCCGCCCTCCTACATCGGCTTCTTTCCTGCAATGTGTGTCAGATTGCGTGCCAGATGGCTCCCGCTTCCTGGGCTCTGGCCGTGCAAGGCAAGTGTGGACGTCGTGGCTCTCAGGAAAATTTGTGGCTGGCGTGTAGGGAACAGTTGTTGCTCAAAGGGCTTGGCTGCTCGGACGAAGAAGAGCTTTGCTTGCGGGACGTTCTGTTTTGCAGTGTGCAAGGCAAAGCAACCACGTCAGCCGCATGAAGCCCTAGACGCCAGAGAGGAGCGCACAGTCATGTGTGAGGCTCCTTCCGTGGGAGCGGCCCCAAAAGAAATGCCACATCAACCTTCCGCGCTCCGCGTCAACTACTTGGATCTGCGCCCGCCCTCCTACATCGGCTTCTTTCCTGCAATGTGTGTCAGATTGCGTGCCAGATGGCTCCCGCTTCCTGGGCTCTGGCCGTGCAAGGCAAGTGTGGACGTCGTGGCTCTCAGGAAAATTTGTGGCTGGCGTGTAGGGAACAGTTGTTGCTCAAAGGGCTTGGCTGCTCGGACGAAGAAGAGCTTTGCTTGCGGGACGTTCCGTTTTGCAGTGTGCAAGGCAAAGCAACCACGTCAGCCGCATGAAGCCCTACCCAGACGCCAGAGAGGAGCGCACAGTCATGTGTGAGGCTCCTTCCGTGGGAGCGGCCCCAAAAGAAATGCCACATCAACCTTCCGCGCTCCGCGTCAACTACTTGGATCTGCGCCCGCCCTCCTACATCGGCTTCTTTCCTGCAATGTGTGTCAGATTGCGTGCCAGATGGCTCCCGCTTCCTGGGCTCTGGCCGTGCAAGGCAAGTGTGGACGTCGTGGCTCTCAGGAAAATTTGTGGCTGGCGTGTCGGGAACAGTTGTTGCTCAAAGGGCTTGGCTGCTCGGACGAAGAAGAGCTTTGCTTGCGGGACATTCTGTTTTGCAGTGTGCAAGGCAAAGCAACCACGTCAGCCGCATGAAGCCCTACCCAGACGCCAGAAAGGAGCGCACAGTCATGTGTGAGGCTCCTTCCGTGGGAGCGGCCCCAAAAGAAATGCCACATCAACCTTCCGCGCTCCGCGTCAACTACTTGGATCTGCGCCCGCCCTCCTACATCGGCTTCTTTCCTGCAATGTGTGTCAGATTGCGTGCCAGATGGCTCCCGCTTCCTGGGCTCTGGCCGTGCAAGGCAAGTGTGGACGTCGTGGCTCTCAGGAAAATTTGTGGCTGGCGTGTCGGGAACAGTTGTTGCTCAAAGGGTTTTGGCTGCTCGGACGAAGAAGGAGATCTTTGTTTGCGGGACGTTCTGTTTTGCAGTGTGCAAGCGCCCTCCCACAGCGGCTTCTTTCCTGCAGTGTGTTAGATTGCGTGCCAGATGGCTTTTCCCGCTTCCTGTCGGTGCAAGAATTTGGGGCCTGCGTGTAGGGAGCAGCTCAATGCTGCAATCTGCGACGAGGCCGTGGGTATTTTCATCACGCTTTGCTTCGTGCACCTACAAGATAGATCGGACGAAATTGCTGCAGTGTGTGTCAATTGAAGAATAGATAAGGGAGAGGAACAGAATGACGCTGTAGCCCCTTGTGTTACTGTGTGGCGAATCATCATCGAAAGAATCAAGAATATAGCCTGAGATGTGGAGCAACAAATACGGCTACGGCAAGACGAATGCAAGACTCCAGATTGCTTACGTCTGTGTGGTGCAAACCCGTAGGAGCAGAGCATCACCTTTGAGGATCAAGTTTCCAGAATCCCCAGAAGCCTGCAACGCCCGGCAGCCACCTGCAGGCACCGCTTGCAGCGGCTGAATGCGTGATGGGTGGCTTGACCGCGACCATCGGTACAGTTATCTGCCCGTGGACAACGCTAAATCTGGGTTGAGACAGCGTGCTACCCCACCACAGTACAGATGACAGGTTGCAGAATCGACTCTTGTACACGAGCGCCGCCTGCACGAGCTGCAGCCATGTGTAACGCACATAGACATACGCTCACTGTGAATTGCATGCGAGTGGAATGCATACGGGTCCATATGTGTCCATATGTGTTTTGGCAAGCCTTTGGGAGACAATTGCCCCAGTCTGCGCTGGCCTGGGCCCCTGCCTAATTGCTTCCGCTCTTTCGAGAAACGCGGGACGCCGTTGATAAGAAGCTAGCTTTGAGGCAAAGGGAAGTCAGCGAACATGTGGGTAACCGCTTGCGTGCTTGCGGAGAATCGAGACACACCCAGAACCGACAATGTGATAATCTCAATCAAAGAAAGTACGCAAAGATCACTGAGCTGCTTCGACTCGCTCTCGCAAATGCCACTGGTGCAGCTGACGAATCTGCATCTTTCTCGAACGGAATCCGTCCGATAGGCAAGATTGGAACAAAACGTACTTGCACAATGAAGTTGAACCTGGGACAGCCTGCGTGAAGGGGGTCTGTTGTGGCAATAGGATGCTCTCACTGGCTCCATGCGATTACGCAAACCGATCTCACAATCTTCTGGCCCCGGCAAACGTGGCTCGCTGGACATTCGGCGTTTTAGGGGACCTTGGGGACCTTGGGGACCTTGGGACGCTTGGGATCTGAGACTTTGCAGGATGATACGTGAAGTTCAGCTCAAGGTCGGAGGATTGGCCCTTGGCACAGAACACATCTGGAATTTCATCACCGAGGAACTGCCTTTGTTGGCCAGACCTGCAGACAAGAAAAATCAGGCCCGACAGCACGGCAAACACTGAGAACAAAGCATTGGCAGTTGCCTGCTTCGTCTGCGCAAGGTATCTGAGCCTGACCCTGTTCGTGCCATGAGCATGAGTGCTACATTCAAACAGATGGGAGGCCCCCTACCCCCCCTACACTGCCTAGACTGTGCCTCGGAGAACACACAGGGAGGATTGAAGATGCCTCCGGATGTGCTGCAAAGAAGGAGAAGCAGCGAGGCATCCTTGCGCAACTGCAGGCTGCCGGCATAATCCGGGGCATAGTTGTCCGCTCGATTTGACTATTGGTGTGCCGTTCATCGGTTCCGAGGCAAACGAGCATCTTCGCAGGCTCCAATCTGGCTTGTCAGTGAATCTGCCTAGATTGCATTCTCGAACCGCAAAGCAGAAGAAGCTTACCAACACTTCTGGCGCAACACTAGCCAGACGTCTCCCACTGAAGACAGTCGCGAATGTCGCGCTTGGCCGAAAGGTTCTCTGGAAATGTGTATTGCAAGGGCCACGCAGATGGATGGCCAACATTTGACATCCTCGGAAGGTGGGAACGTGCTTTGTCATGCCAGCTTCATAGAACTGTCACAGCGGTACCAGGGCGGTGGTTGCAGACTTCCAGTGTTACTGCTAGCGGCCCACCAAAGCTGCACTGGTTGTCGCAGCTCGACCAGCTGTTGTCATTGCTGCCGTAGGTCATTCCCATGACTTCACAGTGAAGTTTGAGACATCCATCACGCGTTATCGCAACCCTCTCCTTGGTAAACGTGTGTGAGGATGCACAACGATGGCCCAAGAAGGACTTGCTGATGAGCAAAAGTGCGGGGAAAGACAACGGCTCTGACGTACTGCAGCACTGGACGTTGTCTCGCCTACGTGTTCGAAAGCTAGAGGACAGTGGCACAGGCGAAAGCAGCGAAAATGACGAGTTTGCCATCTGGGTCAGTGTTGCCTTCCTTGGTGCGTTTGCGGGCCAGAGCCATCTCATCTTGGCATTGCAGCAGAAACATTGTTGCAGCTGTCGTGAAAGAAGGCTTGGCGTGGACACTGATGCAAGGTGCATGTGGCGGAGAATGTGGGCTTGCGGATGTGCGGCAAATTAGGTCCAGACGTATTCTTGGGGTAGCTCGGATAGGACGTTTCTGCCCACCGATCTGCAGAAACATTGCCCACGGGGCTGCCCACATGCAGACGTCTCCTGGACCCATCTGCGCTGTCACAATGGGTCCCGCACACTCAAGAAGTGTGTGGGAGCCACGGTGTGTTTCAGACCCGCGCGACAAAGCCTGCAGAATGTTCAACAAAGACGGTGACATGTAGATGACATGTAGACGGCGTGTAGGTCAAGCGAACTCGGGCTTTGCTTTGGACCGCAGCATCTTGGACCTAGCGTCCTAGCGTGCAACCGAAGTCATCGAAGCGGGGTATTCTTCAGTGATGCCTCCATGAGCAGTTGCAGATGAAACGGCCTCAAATGTCACCACCCTTTGAAGACACACTGAAGTTCTGGCACAGTAACCTCACGTCGTCAGTGCCACGCTTGAAACTTCGAAAAACGAATGTGCAGTGATGCACCTTTACTCTGCAGGCCCTGCGCGCATGTCTTGTGGGACGGCTCGCCTGGGCCCAGGCTCAGTGGTGGGATTGAAGCGGACGGCCCTCGCAAAGCCGCAAAGAAGATGGTGCTGCGAGAGACAGAACTGCCGAAACTCCGTTGAACGTCCTTATGCATCGGCCCGGAGACCGGTTGAAGGCGACGTTCTAGGTCTGCTGCTTGTATGGGGTGGTACCCTTGTCACGACTCACTTTGGAATTATACCAGCCCATAAGCAGGTCATGGCTTTCGGAAGCTGCAATCAAAGCTATGGGCCGCTGGGCCGCTGGCAAGGCCGAAAGGAAGAGAGTGTAGCCACATCGCAACCCGTGCCCGCTTGGTCAGCGGAGCAAACCCCCACAAAATGGCGGGTTGAAGGAGCATGCAGGTCGGGGCATGTCTGTAAGAAGGTGATCAGCAAGCCTGTCTTCTCTCTACGATTAGGGTTCCTTTTGCTGGCAAATGTGCCACTTCCCCTTGTCATCGGTTCCGATTTCTTATGGTGAGGTGCCTAAGCGACACTGGAGCTGAAAGCCTTCTTAGCTGTTCTGGCCAATATTCACGCGAGGGCGATGTCCGATGCGTATCGCTAGGGCAGTTGCTCCAGTGAATCTACAGCCTGACACTCGCAGAGCAAGGTTAACTCCAAATGGTGAGACGGGCAATGTGCAGGTCGAGGGTGAGGGCTGGAGGGGAAGAGCTATTGTGCTGCCACTCTGGAAGCTCTCACCCTGCTGTCATTTTGCATGCCCCTGAAGGGAATATGGGGCCTCCGTGCTAGCCCAAACTGGCGACCACAGAACCAGCCACTCTTCGCAGCCACTCTTCGCTGAGGCTGCACACCATGGGTGGAGGAGGAGCGTTTTTTGAATCGAAAGTGGCTTGCTCGCGCAGTTCCGGGATGAACTTTAAGCACGCTTTTTACACCACAAGCGGTCGAAGGGGCCAAAAAGAAACATCTCAGACGGGACCGAAAGCTGCCAGGCGACCTTGAAACCTTGGAACCAAAGCCGGAGCAGATCCGAATCTCAGTTCCCGAGCTTGAGCCTCAGCCTCGAGAGCCTCGAGAGCCTCGACAGAGGCTTCGAAACGGCTGAGCGCGTGAGTTTGCGATGGTTTGCGCCCCCTTTCCTTTCTCCCGTAGGAAAGCACGGGTTTCTCACGGCTTTGCCGTTCTACGGGGGAGCTGCTGTCCCCTGCTTTCCGCTGCTTTCCACAGAAGGCAGAGCCTCAAATTTCCTGACATGCATGATGCCAGAGTGGTGCGGAGGGGGTTGGGGGGGGGTTGGGGGGGGGTCAGTTCGGTGCCGAGTTCGGCGCGATTCTGGGCTTCTTGCGCTTTTCTGAGAGCCCCTGCCTGCAATCTCATTTCGGTTGGGGGGGTGGGGGGGAGTGGCCTTTTGTTAGGGCGCAATTGAGCCCCAGGCAAGGTGGTCTATGGCGACCTGGACGCCAGCCAAGCACCCGTGGTGGTCCTCAGCTTGTCGGGCTCAGTTGAGGCGCCATGGCCTCTCTAGCAGACGCCTCATAGCCGTTTTGGGTTGCAGATGTTCGACTGCATCGCTTGGCGTGTTTCTGGTTTTTTTTGGCGTTTGGTTGTGTTAGCTTCCGAATGCCGAAGGATCTGGCCCGGTTCCTGGGCACGCCGGTCGGGCTCGACCAGTTCCACGTTGAGTTTGGGATCATCATGCCGGCAGGCGTCACGGGAAGCTATCAGCGAAGCACAGGCAACGTGAGTCACGCCGGTCGCCTGGAGGGTCGCCCGGAGGGTTGCCCTAGCTTATCGGTGCATCTTAGCTTAATGGCTTAATGTGTGGCCGGTTTGCTTCTTGGTGTGTCTTGGCTGAATGCTTGCCCATCGCCCGGCAGGGTCTGCAATGGTGGAGGGTTCGGGTTCTAATAAACGTGGACCAATCCGGACCATGGCTAAGTGAACCCCCGGGACCACCATTCCAGACCAATTCGAGATCATTAAATATGTCAGGCTGCACCATCGAAAGTATGTCTGTATTAGGGATGACGGACAGACTGGGATTTGCACACCAAAGACATGCTTTGCTTTGTTCAGTCAGCTTTGCAGCTGTGCGCAACGTCGACTTGCCAGGCTTTATGCTCGTCCCGCTCTCAAGCTACACCGGAGCTGCTTCAAGGCTTCAAGCAGCTCTCAGCCCTTCTGCCTCACAGCAAATGCCAATGGGATGTCGTGTTCATCCCGCTTTGCAGGCTTCTTCAATGCAATATTGCTAAGGTCATGGCGGGGCATGCGGAGCATTGGATCTTGCTGTGGCCACAGTGCGTTTAGGTGAAGGCATTTTGGATGGGCAGTATCGCTTTACGGCTGCAACACAACATCGTGCTGTGGCGGTCGTAATTGGCTTTGCTCATCAAGCAATAGTTATGAAATGAACCGTAAGGTATGTTCGGCTAAGCCATGCCTTGCTCAAGTGATGCGCGATGCGCGCACGCCACGGGCACACAAGCAGGAACTCCTTCCGAGGCTGCCCTGGTTTGACGCGCGAGGTCTTCAGGTGACAATGAATGACAATGAACTGCTCGGATTGCTCGTGAAGCTGCAGGCCATACTTGCACCATTTTCGAACGCCCTACTGCCCACCTGCAGCTGGCCAGAGTCGCTAGAATTTGTGCTGCAACCCGAAACACGTGCGTGCAAACGCAAGAATGCGCGGGCGATGCAATCGACGCCCGGCTACCTGGTGGCCTCCATGCAGCCAAATCGCTGACATGGTTCAAGTGCACCTGGAAGAATCCGCACTTAAGATTTCGTGCGCCGCCTCCCTTCTCTTCTCTGGGGGGAACCTGTTTTCCAGGGGATCCCTTCACCTGTTTCCGTCCTCTCGGTGCGAGCCGCGTGCCCCGTGGGAGGGTTTTGAGTGAGAAACTAGCAATCTGTGCAGTACATAGCATTATACACCGCTGTCTGACATGAAGGATTGCACCGAAGAATGGACGAAATTAACATGTTGGCCAGCTAGAAGGATGCTCGAATTGCTCAGAAATACTCGGAACAATTCTGATGCCCATGCAACTCCATGACACCTCCATAGAAGAGATCAATTGATTGACGGCTCGCGTGCAGGGGACTGTAGCGGATTGAGGGCGAGTCGTGGGGAGAGGGCGGAAACTCAGATGTTTGACGGGTCCCAATGCCCCTTTCTTATGGGATTCTTTTTACTCACTATCCTCACGTAGCCGCACGAGCATCCCGAGTGTGATCCACATCAAGCCGAAAGAAGTAAGTCACTGCGATGGAAGAATGTGAGCGGCTCTTCACAGTCGTCACCCCCTTTCAAGAGGATCCCCTGGGAATGTGGCCCGAATCTTGAGGAAATGAGCGGGAAAGATGGGCCTGCAATCCTAGACCTTCAAGGACCTTCAACGCCTGAACTTGCACTTGTCCTTTCTCCCCTTGCCAAACGCCAGACTGCCATGCTGCACGTGGGGAGGTTCGCACCGCCCCTGTGTCTCATAACTCTCATAGCAAAAGAGGGGGATGCTCACAAGCACGTGCAAGATCGCTTGGCTTTGCCTGCCAAGTATCGATTTGTGCAAATACGCGTTGATTCCCGTTGCCATGCAAGGAACAGAAGTAGGCAAAAGCGCATGACTTGCTCAAGACTAAGGAGTCTTGGCACCCTTGGCACCCTTGGCACCCTTGGCACCGGGCCAAATTTGACCCCTCCCGAAACCGGTGTAGCCGGTGCGTAGCAAGCCCTGGGGCCTTGGCGCGGCTTTGCGAAAGAGAGGCAAGAGGTGGAGCCCGAAGTGCATGGCAAGGGAACATGGCCATGGACGACATTTTGCAACGGTGAGAGGAGCACGGGGCGCGTCACTTGGATGAGTCAGCGCAGTGTCTGAAGGGGTCATGCACCGTGAACGTGAGTAAACGTGTCGCACCCACAAGACCCTATCATTGCATCGCTTGTGTTCGTGTCCTTCGTGTCCTTCGTGTCGTTGTGGGGGGGAAGGCCTGGTTCGAGATCGAAAAACCTGGGGAGCCTGGTCGTAGTACGTGGAGGTGACCACAAAGCCCGGAGACCTTGTAAAACGGGCAGCCCTTAACCCTAACCGCCCTAACCCCTAAACACTAAATCTTGTGAGGGGCCCGTTGTTTGAAAAAGGCCTTCCTTGTTCCATGATCGTGTTTTGTGATCATGGTCGCTTTGTGATCAAGGTGCTCCTTTGCTTGCGCGGAAGCTGAGGAAGCTGGAGCAAGATGACAGATCACAGCCGTGCACGCTTGCGAGGTTTGCGAGGTGACTTCTGCGATGTCTCGACTTGACGGTCAGGTTCGTCCCCGCACCGGCGCCAGCGCCCAGCGGTCGCCCGGCGCCTGGCTGTGCCGTGCGCGCAGCACATCCGTGCGTTTCGCTTGCGCGACATCGCTAATTTCACGGACCTCCATACAGGCAACACGTAGCGAGAACAACCGAACCTTACCAAAGCGCAAGTCACCCACACAAGTGACAACATGGTGACTGCTGTGAAAGGGGCCGAGGCCCAACGTCTATTTTATCCTCCAAGTCTCGAGTGCAAGGCTTCGACCAGAAGCTTTTCAGACTCAGATACCTCTGAAGAGTCTCAAGAGACTTCAGAGAGCTGTAGGAGCGGGAACATGCGAGATCCCGCACTTGTCAACTTCGCACCTGGAAGGGCGCAGTGGCACAAAGCTCGGCAGACTTTGTATGGGTCGGTGCAGAGCTCATGCAGATCTCCTGCTCGACATGCTCGACATGCTCAACATGCACTCACAACTCTCGACACGAGGGGATTCGCGGCAAGCTGCCAGGGCTGCAGGCCTCCAAACCGGGCAGTGGCAACTGCTGCGTTTCTTTAACAGACTGGTGGAAACAGAACGGCCATCCTAAACAAACAATATACCACTTCTGTGACTGAGCACTATGTCAAGCCATGCTAGGGATGTCTACTTCACTGGCATGCGTAGATCAAATTTCACGGGCGGTACTGGAGCTACATGCAATGTTGATCCTTTCTGCGGTGCTTCACGAAGACTTTGAATCATTTGCTTCATCTACGGAGGCAAGGGCGATGCTGAGTGGGAAGTGCCGCAGTGCGACTCCACATCGCAAAAAGGTCGTGCAGGGTCCAGAGCGCATGCTTGTGATGTGTGATTAGGTGCGGAGTGCTGTTACCTCTTTGGTCGATGTGCAGCCTGAAAAGCAGGTGCTCTCAATGAGGAGGGGCCAGATGCCAAACATTCTTGCAGGTACTTGTCAGGTCCGAAGCTACCGACGTGATCCAAGGTAGCAAATCTGCCATGCAAAGCGTGAAGCGAACGTGCTCAAGATCGACATCTGATACTTTCAGTTTCGCCGAGAGAGCCTCTGACAGGCCCTGTGCCTTGGACTGGGACGACCGACTCCGCAACCGAAGCCGACATCTGCCATGGCTTTCGAGGGCGGAATGAAGCTGAGTTCTCGTGACGCAACGGTGTTTCAGCTTGATTCGAGTGCAAATTCGCGAACCCTATTGCCAGAAGCGGTGCCACCGATTGATGGTGTAACTTGCACGGAGAAATGCGCAGTCTTCCTTACACGGGGTTGTCTTCTTCGAGACGCAAAACACGCAACTGGCCACTGCTCAGCAAACCCCAGCCGTCTCAGGCTTAGTTAGCTTAGTTTGCAGGTGCTTCCGCCATAGCCGGTTGCCCGTGAGACCTTGTGGGCACGTGTTCAGCAACGGGCAGCTGCGGCATTTGCCAGCCAACGCCAGCGAGAACCTAGTAGATTGAGCTGAGGTTACATTGCAGGCACGCCTCTTTCCCGGCCCAAGTCGAACATTGCAGTTCAATGTTTATAACATGCCACACTGTCGCTAGCATTCTGCATCTTGAACGGCGTGTGTTATATCGTGGTACTCTGGACAATCTTGCAGGCGCAGAAGGACTGGAAGGGCTCTGCAGACATCTGGAAGAAGCCTGAAGACGGCAGCGAAGATTGTTTTGTGGTGGGGCGCACCCTGCAGCGAGCACACCTGCTGGCGTGGGTTTGGGGTCCGTATAAAAGTTAAATTTTCTGGGTCATATAGGGTTTAGGGCCCGCAACAACTAAGAGCTACTTTCAAGCCAAATCCTAGCATGAACCAACATTCCCGCTCATCGTTGATTTTGGCGCGCGTGCGCATGAGACGAAGCACCGCAAGGGGTCGCACACTAGCAGCAAGCGGGTACTCACGGACGATCGGCAATTCCTTTCGTATCCAAGAGCAGGCGAGCTTAGCTTCCAAGCAGAGGACCGACGTTCAGGCTAAGTGCTAGATGGTTTGATCCAATGCGCGCAGCCACACACCCTCAGGTCGTGCGCTCTTGCCCCCCGGGCGCGCCTGCCATGACATTGGCGCTAGGGAAACCCTGCGAGTTCGCTGTGGTCGACAGTTGCAAAACTCAGGGGAACCCGAGAGGCAGGGATATGGATCCCAGGATACGGAGCAGCAGCGCAGTGTATCGCAATGTATCGCAGTGCATCGCAGTGTGCCGCAGCGTATCGCAGTGTGCGGGTCACAGGGGTCTCTCTCTCACTGTAGGGGCAGCAATGACCGCCTTTAGCTCTTGGTCCGCAACCCGTCTGATGCGTAAGTATCCCTGTAACGTCTATATTGTTACAGACCTCTGGGTGTGCAAGAGATGACCCAAACAAACAGCAAGCAGGTCAGTTGCAAAAGCCAGGCAACAATACATGCCTTCTGTAACGCGGTATGTCGTGCATGTGGGCGGTGGACATGCTACAAGACGAATGTATTGGCACGCGGCCATTTCAACACGCCCCCGCTTGCCCTCGGGTTGCTGTGTTCAGCTTCTCTTTAACGCGTCAACATTTCACTGGATACCGGTATACGCGGCGGCAGTTGACCTTGAGCTTTGGCCTTAAGTTGACCTTCTCAAGACATGGCCAGACAAATGGAACGCGGAGGCCAGTTATTCAAGTACAATAACGGGATGCTGGATGTTGGGTCCGGCTGAAGTTAAGGGGCTTTCACTTCTGTTGTGCTGTGGTCAGGGTGACTTGCATGCTCTTGCCTGACCAGCGCCAACTCGGGGCATAGACTGTGTGCAGGGAGGTCCTAGGAGAAACGGGTGCGCAAGTCTATTTCCCGTAGCACCACGTCATCAGCACTTATAAGGGAAGGTCGCTTTGTTCTCAAGGCAGCGCTGCTGCGCAAGCCCCAAATCGTTGCAAGCACGGACGGGTGACAAGGCTGTCATGGAGTCAGAGCATCCCCCCAGAGCCACTTTGTCTCCTCGGGTGACTTTGGCAACGAAAGCCATCAGCTGAGAACAAGAAGTCATGCGAAGGCCCCCGAGGCACATGATGTCTCGACTTTGCCGAGGCCTCATTCTCTGTGGTACACTTTTGACGTGCTTCGCGCTTCGCGCCGTGCCGTGAAATGTGAGTCTGAACAGAGGGAAAGGGCGCCCTCGGGCTGCAGCCCTTTTTGTCAAGAGCCCTCGTTTGTGCCTCGCATGACTTCCCAAGATCTGTGTGGTTGAAGCAAAAGTCTCAGCTTAACTTCAGCATCGAGTTGGGGACTTCAGTATGGTGGGAACATGAGCACACTTGCGCGGCAGGACATGAAAGGTACAAAGGGCGCCGTGAAGACAAACTCACGAACATGAACAGCTGGTCTGTGCCTTCGGTGGTCTGGCACTTCTGAAGACAGCTTCGGCAAGAGTCGGGGAAGAGAATGGCTCGAACGAACTCGGAGCTTGAAATGAGTGGAGTAGGAACCGAAACAGGAGGAAATGCCTTATCAACATCCCAGTGTCCCGTACTCGCCGTACTCGTGCGAAATGTTGAGAGGCTCGGTCTGTAAAAGGCAGCGAAGGCAGCGGGGGTGAAAGTAGTGCACAGTTCGTTTATGGCGCGCTGACATGGCTGACATGCCAGGTCACGGCGGCGCAAAGGAGACGCCGGAGACGCCACACCCCCCCCGGCCCTCCGCAGCGTGTTAAGTACAATCATTTTCCACCAAGGTCAAGGCTGGGACACTTTTCGAAGTACCAAAAACAGGATGCTTCACTTCCTGCATTTTGCTGTGCGCCAAAGCCACTGAAGTCGCCCAATATTCTATGTCATCTTCCCTCCTGTTCAACTGGATGTGGCAGCATCGTAACCAACATAACAGGGTCACCACACCTGGACTGTGCAGAGATGGATCTCGAAGAGCTGGAGCTCGGACTGACTTGGAACCCAAGTTCGCTTGGGTTTTTTTAGGAAGAGCTGGTTACCAGGGATGCTTCGAATCGACCCAGGTCTTTTCCTTTTGGCCCAAGCCACGCAGGTCTTCGACCATCCGGAACAGATCTGACGCGCAAGCCGGGATGTTTGGAGAAACGAGTTGCAACGTTGCAAACAATCTCCCTCTCTCTCTCTCTCTTTCTCTCTCTCTCTCTCTCTTTGGGAAGTTTCCTTGAAGGAAAGCGGCTTGCGGCACGTCTGCAAACTTTCAAGCGCTAGCCGCGAGTGTGCTTGCCCCAGGCCCCAAGCCAACTGAGCCGACCCGAGCCCCGTCCCGAAGGTCCCGAAGTCCCACACGCAGCACTGAATCCAAGGGCAAGCCACACGCAAAGCCTGCTGAAATTGCGCTCGGCAAACCATTGACTGCCCTAACATACTTCGGAAATCCTTGGACAAGCAGTTTTTCTTGGTGCACAAGGTATGTACACAGGTTTGTGACTGCGCACGGTGAACTAGGAGCTATGCGGTCTACTGTGGAAGCGCTTAACTTCAGTGTGCTGCGCAAGCCTCGTGCGGCTCTGCATGAGGGTTGCGCGAGCTAGGGCCATCGTGCAGTTTAAAGTCATGTGTCTTGTCTTGCAGACCTGCAAGTTGCTGTCTAGAAGCCCCACGCCCGGGTTCAGGGGTAAGCAGGCCTTAAGGATATGGGCAAGTAGAGAGAAAAAGGAGCAGCAAGGACCAGCCAACAAACACTGTGGCACAAACACGCACACAATGCGAGGAACGAGGCGTCAGGAACGAGGCGTCAGGAGACTTTGTCTTGACTAGCATCCTCAATTTAAATAGCCACCCAAGTGCAGGGTCGGAAGCGAGAGTGGAGGGGTGGGGGTATTTGTCGGAACACACAGCACTACACAGCAGTCAGAGTCAGTCATGCCTCGGGTTCTGCGAAGGGGCAGGCGTCACTGGAGAGACGCTGCAGCAACCGGTCTGTTCCGAAACCTTCAAAACCTGTAGGGAGTGTAGGACCGGTAGGCCTGAGTGCCTCAAAGCCTGCCGACGGCCGCTCTCGACATTTGGATGCGTTGCGGCCGAAACACAGTGTCTTACATAGTCTTATGCTTGGAGAGGGTTGAACTCGCATGCCAGGCTTCGATGTCTGATCAGTTCGTCTGAAGCACAGACGCACCAGGGCTGAATCAGAAGGATGGTCCTTTGCGTGCGCGTTGGTCACCCTACAGGCTAAATTCGCCCCGCCCAACCTGGCCCTCAACGGGCCTAAGGCCCGAATCCTTCTGCCCAATCCGATGATGTACACCAGGTTGTCACCGTGGCGCGGGCCAGAAGTCAGCAGCCGCAACACCTCGACGCGGCGTCGACGCGGCCCTCCGCCGTGACGTTGTAGATCAACGCGTCCACATCCTCGTCACGTGCGTTGACTCGCCCAGACGCGAGAACGTTCTGCACCTCCTCAACGCTCCCCTGAGATACGGCCCCTAAACTGGGCAAAAAGAGTTCACGGCACAGGCATGAAGCAGAGAGGCGACATCAGAGCCTCTGCCAGGTGTGGGCGTCAGGAGCTGGTGCTTGCTTGTTTTCTTCATCGCGGGCCAGCGAAGAGCGTGCATCATGCTGCTGCGCCCACATTCCAGTGCCAGGCACACTGATCTTACACACTCTTTCGAAAAGAAACTACTGCGGGCAACGCGGAAGCAACACTTAGACCGGGCAAGGGGAGAAGCCACATACCCTGCCCTTTCGTACTAAGTCCTCTGACCTTCTGCTTCGTCTAACCTTGCAACTGGGCAAAAGCATTCTCCATGGCTTGGTCTTCCAGCTCTGGGGAACGTGAACTTTTTCCTTGGGCTGAAGTTCACGGGGCCCAGTTCCCCGGCGAGTTCGTGGAATGGGTGCTTGTTGCCCGTCAGACAGTTACCTCCATCCGTTACCCTGAACGTCTTTTCGGGCGAGAGGCACGCTTGCAGGCTGCAGTTCTCTTATATGGGACCATTGAGTCGGTAATAACATGTGCTGGGAGGTCGGGTAGGCTGGTAGGGCTGAGCGGAGAACAAGGCTTGCTTGTGCAAGGAACAGGAGAAGTCGGAGAAGTCGCGAACAGGCGGAGGCTGAGTTGGAAACGGGCCCTTCACCTTGAAGTCATCTCTCAGCATGCTTGTGTACCCTTCTCCCATGCAATCATTTCCTTGGTGAGCATTTCAAAGCCAATGAAATCTTTTTGAACGCACATGCTATTTCGCATTCATTCTCCAGGAAGTGGTGCCCCATTGTTGCTTGACTCAGGCTGTCCCTGCTGTCCCTGCTCCCGACTCTGGCTTCCGCCCTACGCTGCCCTACCTCCTGGCACGCAGACGCCCAAGCTAACGCATCTGCCACCAACTCGACTAGCACTCAGTTTAATTATGGAAGGCCTGGCAACCGTGCTCAGAAAGCTGGAAAGTTGAGAAGGCTCAGCTCTTGATCATGGGGGATGAAGTCATCTGTGTCAGATGTGCCATAGACATAGTAGTTTAACTCATGGCAATGCAAGCAACATGCAGCATGCTGCCTAGCGACTTGGATATGATGGCGGATCATGCCACGTCCTCTGTAGAGCTGGGGCCACAAGCGCCAGGAGCACCAATCGAGCCCTTTTGAATCACAAGGCCTGAGCTGAGGGTTATTTCATTGAGACGTCTCGGCCTCGGGATGTTTCTTTACGCACACATCAGAACTTGTGCATTAGGGTCACGTCACATGTCAGTCTTCACAGTGTGTGCGAGTGCTGGGAAACTGTGTTCAACTTTGCCTCCTGGCTTTGGCCACGTGTGCGGGACTCAGTGGCCCCCACGCAAGTCCAATGAGGAGTGAGGTTCAAGCGCAAGTGCGTGTGCTGTGCAAAAAGGCTTGTCTTGGCCTTCTTTTGTCAGCCTTAGACTTTTTACCCAAAGCACAAGCTGCAACATGCACTCCTTCGAGCCCCATGCACACCACGCACTCCTTCGAGCCCCTGATTAAGCAAATGCCAGCAAGAGGTCATGGCAGAAGTCATGGAAAGAGAGCAGCATTTCGGGATGCTTGCCAAAGCAAAGATGAACGGTTCCAGACAAGATGGCAACGTGATGCCAGTCGTGATGCCTTGTGGGGGAGGCACTGGCAGCCTTTACAGCTTGGCTTCTCATCCTACGCTGCTCAAGGCTTGCGTTTTGATCTCAGATCAGTGCCCTATCGTGTCAGGTACATGCTAGCTCAGCCCTCAAAAGTCCGCGGATCGAAGAGGCAGAGCGCGACTTTCTTTTCGTGTGCTACGAGCAAAGCTTTGCGGTGATTTGCGCGCATTTGTGGTGAGCAGAGAGCCCAAGATACGTCAAGACGTGAGACCTCATCGCTATGTGCAGAAGTTTAGGGCTGCATGTCGGAGGTGCTTCAGTGCCTGATCATCTTTATCACCTTCTGCCAAGCTGCAGGACATGCACCTCCAGTTTTGTCTCCATCATTTTAGGACTTCTCACAGTTTTTTCCCTCTCTGATCCATACTCATTGCCCAGCCTTCATCGCAGCGTGCTTCAGACCCGACTTCTGAGCTACCTTAAGGGATTTGTCGCGAAGACATCTTGCAAAAAACCACAGGAATCGAAACGCTGCTTGCCTCCCCTGTGAAATAAGCCTCTGACTTAGCCTTTAGCTTGTTGGTTTTACACACCGTAGTCTACAAGCCTACAAGTGAAGTACGTGGGGACGATCCCAGAGTCACAGAGGCTGTCAAGCTTCAGCTTAGTTCAGAATTCACTTAAAAAATGCCTGGGGGGGCCTTGTAACGAAAAAGGGGTAAAGGGGGGTGGATGTTGCATTTGGATGTTTTGCGCATGATGTGTTGCAGGCTGATGCAGGTATCGGGGAGAGGCCAGGGAAAGGCCCAGGGAGCGGTGCGCTTCGCCCTCGCGCAAAATTCACGGGACACGCTCCCGTGCCGGTCTCAGCTCTCGACAGCACGGAAGTCCCAGCACTGGCACACGCAACGACTTGTTGTCAGAGGCTTCAAAGAGCCCCATGGCGACCTGTGAGCGCAATCTTCATGATGCCTGCTTCTTGCCCCTTAAGGTCTTTTTTTCTTCTACCTTGACATCTCACAAGGGCGCCGCGCCGCACTTTCAGGCTCCGTCAGGGCTGGACACGCTGTTCTTGTGGCCACTGAGCAGCTTCAGGCTTTCGCGCCGTTCTTAGCTTTGTGTTTTATCTCCCTGCGTTGGTAAACCCCACAAGGACACATCCTCGCAAACACCCCACATGCGCTGCAAGGTTCGCAGAGAAACGCCAAAGCCCAAGTCTTTCCGTCTGCCTAGTGATGAGAGCACGTGCAGTAACACAGAAGACGAGCGGAGGGTTTTCACTGATGCCGAAAGGCTCTATGTTTTGCGGATGCAGTGTGCACAGGGCCAGTTTCGTGGGCAGTGGCCGACCCCATCTGCAACATTAAGGCAGTCATGCTAGGAAAGGCGGAGATGAATACGCTGTTGTGACATATAATACCCTGCCCAACGCAATTCAGGCTCTGCTGCCCGTGTCCGTTGATGTCTTAGGTGTGGCTCACGTGAGTCGCTGCCGATGGGGTGTCATGCCCTGCGGAGAGCCGACACAGACTCCGAAAGAGCACAAAGTTTCATGCTTTTGAATGCTGTGTCAAGATGTTCTAGAAAGGCACTGCAAGCTCTAATGCATGGCTGAATCTGGCTCGTGAATCACTGCGACCTGCCGATTCTCAGTATAGCTTCTGATGGCTCACCCGTTATCAGCATCACCCTGCACCACTGGTGCTGAAACGACTCAAGCTCTGCTCAGGTCCGAGCGGAGCTTTGAAGGCAAGAAGTGCCTCGTCTCGATCTTGCTTGGCTTAGGGTGTATGTACTCTCGAGGGCATTTGCAACATGGATGCTCCAAGCTACCCTTGCAAATCCTGCAATGATGAAGATGACGCAAGCATTGGCTATAGTTTGCTTTGGGATTTGCTCACGTTGGAAAAAAAACTTCGAAGGCAAGGCGTCCACGCGGGCCATCATTGGCTGTGACAAGCCGGCCTGACGCCCTGCGTGCTTTGCGTTCTTCCGCACCCTATTGAGCTTAGGTCCCGCGCAGCAACTGAACGTCTTCGTGTGTAAGTGGCCGAAGAAGAGACAAAAGACTCATACCCCGTGGGCCTTCAATGTCTCATTGCTAGGAGCTGCTAGGGGTTCGAGAAACCCTCAGAAGGGAAAGCCGAAAAAATCTGCTTTTGGGAGCACATCGAAGCTTTTCTGGTGCTTCAGTGCACTGGTCAAGCTTCACAGCTCAGAGTGCTCAGAGTGGTAGCGCATTCAGCTCAAGTCCTGTTGCACAGTCTGGGCTTTGTTAACCCGCTGCGCAGAAATGAGATGTGGTACGGCGTAGGGTTGTGTCTTCGCAACTCCAACACGAGGATGGGTTCTTTGCAAGCTTCGCACCGGCGTTGGTGGTAAGGGAACCCAGGCAGGGAGACTTGACTGACCAAGGCAGGCAGATGGGACTTGCTGAGGAGGCCTGAATCTCAGCTACCACACACAAGCATGCGCGTATACGTGCAATGCCGGAATCACATGGTGTATACACCTGTCAAAACGTATCCCGGTGGTATCATTTGCTTGTTCTGACACGTTTAAGCTTTGTAAGAGGAAAGCGGGCAACTCAAATTTGCACTTCAAGGGCACTGTTGCGATGCTGGAAACCCTCTTATATCTCGTCTTAGCTTCGAGTCGTGCTGGAAACTCACGTGTTGCCGTGATGATCGTTACAGCCTGCCCATTACTTGGGGCAGCTCCTTACATGATTCGATGAACAGGGGATACTCTGCGTCCAGCCCAGACACTGGACAACTTGGCCTACATGCTGCACAGGAAAGAGACTGCCCACAAACACAGGTGTATGCTTGCCGAATGTGAACAGCTCTCGTAGATGCAGCTGCATCACGTAGTTGGAAAACCAGCGCACAGCAATTCCGGAGCTTGCTTTGCAAAACTGCCGCTTCACTTTGGCTGCTTTGCACGCTCCAAGTTGCCCCTGCAACGATGAAGAAAGCTGTGGCTAACGCATTGCCAACAGATAATGCCGAGATGTCCAAGGTTTATCCGTCGTCTGATGCAGGCGAGAAAAGCCTTGCCGACAGTGTGTTTGCTTGCAGGTGTCATTTCGCAGCTCCAAATGACTCTCAATAATTTTAGTCCATGACCGCTGTCGTTGACGTCCGTAAATTTGGCCGCTGCTATACATGCAACTCTGGACAAGACAGGCTAAAGCAGATGCAGGAAAGCACCTTAGAGAGCAGCATCCGATCCGTCCATAGCTTTCTGGGGTATGAAAATGTCTGAACACACCCTGAACATCTTGGGCAGAATAAAGTGTGCTGCCAGCACTTGCTCCAGGAGCCTTGGCTTTTTTGTGATTTTCATCTTTAAACCGCGATTCGCTACCCTTCCACGCTGCACGACCTGCGCGCCTCCCACTAATTGCCGGACGTACAAGTAGCAACAGGCAATTCTAGGAAGACATGTCCCACATTTACGACACATCTAGTGCCTGAAGGAGATGATATCTGCTTGGCAGAACAGCTATGGGTCGGGTCGGCTTGGGGTCCCTCTTGATCAACGGGCAGAGGGTGGCAGCGGAATGCTGGGGAGAAGGACTCGAGTCCATCTTGATACCGCCGGTGACCTGCCCAGGTTTTCTTGTGGCTTGGGCTGTTCAGGGCCCATGGGTTGCATGCTTTGCCACGGCTGGGGGACTTGGGCCCAAAAACTTTCTAAATCTTCCCAGAAACCCTCGACTTCATTAGACCAATCGAAGCCTCGGGCCTTGTCAGCATCCACAGTCGCGAAGCATAAGAGGTCATGGCAGGAGAGGGTTAATTTCAGAGAAGGTTTGGAGTTGGGGTGATGTGACAGAGGGGCGAAATAGGCTCAGTCGCAGTCCCGCTGATGCTCCCTGTCTCTGGGAATAGTGGCATGTCAGCAACAAACACAACCACAACGGTATTGATACAATCTCTTGTCGCAAGTACCCTCATGGTTTCGAAATTACGGGAGGTTGGGCGTCGCGCAAGGTCGCGTCGCTAGTTCCGCTAGTTCGGGGTGATGCCGTTGGTGGACTGTTGGTGGAGTCGAGGACATCCCGATACAATCTGTTTTGACATCATCCAATGCCCAGAGGGTAGTGCACGAACCGCAAACAGGGCGCAGCTTCTTCTGAGGGCAGCGCCAACAACTGAGGTACAGCACGGCTCGACAGCAGTTTCAACGAGAGCAGAACAGCGCAGGCCAGTCGATCAATGCGTAGAAGAATGCCAGAGACAGTGCTGTAAGAGCTAGACCCCAGGGAGGCAAAACGCCCTGAAAGGGCCAAACTTGCACAGAGCATCACCTGCGTACCTCTCCATACAAGGGACGAAGTCGCAGTAGAAACAGGTGGGGAAGCCGAGTCGATTCGCCATAGAGTGCCGCTAAGACTCCAAAGAGTCATAGATTCCAACTTGCCCCAATGAGCCGCTGCGCCAGCAAGGCTTGAATGCCCGTCTTGCGCAAATACAACACTGCTTGTCCAGCCCATTCCCAGACTCTCCAGGCTCTGAGGCTTTCACCAAAGACATGGAGGCAGTGTGAGGTTTAGGGGAATCTTCGGAATCTGCATGCCTTGAACGATGCCCCAAGCGACGCTGCTGCCTCGAACGGCTGCAACACTTTCCCATCGCAGTGCATCATGCAAATGCCTGCAACCTTCTTGTTGCGCTGTCACCTCGGCCCCAAGCAGGCCGCTGTCTGTGAAGCCCCTCCTGTCGGCGATGGAATTGCCAGTGTCCACACGTGTACGTGCACTGAAACCAAGGTGGTGGCAAGCACAACATTGCTTGGCACCGGCAACAGGCAGATGTTGTGAGTGGCTGCGGGTTACGCGGTGCCAAGCTTCCAGCTATGCCCTGAGCGAGGCAAGCGAGCATCCACGCGAACCCCTGCTCCTGAAAGCTGCACTATATGTCATTGCTGCACAGTACTTCTGACGATAGGTTAGGGGACGTAGTTAACTCACATCACAGGGTTCGAAGTCACATCTGCCACAGGTACTTGTGCTGAGGAGAGAAGTCACATCAGGCGATGTGAGCTGCACAACTTAAACACCCGATACACAAGTACACACGTGCACGCGAGTATTGTGGCTGACTATGAGAAAACATGAACGCATCAGGCTCCACGCGCAGGCAGATGCAAGACTTCACGCATACAAGTCCTTGGTCGACATACGCCAGTGGTTGAGGCCCATCCCCATGAATAGGCGCTCCCAGGATAACTAGGAAAATGGATGCCTTATGGCCCCACATTCAGGCATGGAAGCTTCTTCCTGTGGCCAATCCCCATGCACAGAGCCTCATGTACACAACCGAGACAGCAGGTTGCATAAGCTTGTGTGGCGGGACCTTCGCCCCAAGCGAATTCAGATGCGACTTAACCGAACCTCTCTCGCCTGGTACCTTCCTGGCCATCCCACAAACAGACTAGGTCGTGGCCATCAAGATTGCCGCAGCCAGCACAGGACATTGGAAACCTCCATGTTGAGATCCATTGAAACCTGAGGACCCATGCTTCCGGCTGCCTTGGGGCTCTCTTGACAGATTCCAAAACCTATCTGGCCGTGTCTTCGAGAGATTTCATACACTACACGTCGCTGATTTGGGGGCTCAGCGGCGGGTAACCGTCGTAACCGAGGGTAACCCCAGGCCGCCAGAGACAGGGGGACATGGCGACTTGACTTCGCCGCCAGCAACTCTCCAGTTCTCAGAACCAGCATGAACCAGAGGCCGCAAGATGACGATTCCAGACATGCCACTGCTCCCACTACTTGCTCCCTCCTCGGTTTTGCTCTTAAGAGGGAGTGCTTCGCAGGCTTCCCAGGCCTTCGTATAACCGAGTACAACCTTCATGCCGAGACCCCTTCATATACTCCCCAACCCTTCGTCGCAGGCTTCGCGTTGCTGCTTCCGTCTTCGTGTACCCTTCGTGTGATCCAATTCGTGCTGCCCTTGAGGGTGTTGACTTTGCCGGGTTTGCCGGGTCGCCGAAACGGCTCCGCATGTCACGTCCCGCAGACCTTTCTCAATTGCGCATATTGGGCGCCGGGGGCGAAAGGGGGCGAAACAAACCTCAAGGCCTCAAGGCATTTTAACAAACCGCAAGGCATTTTGCTAGTATCGGTGGCAGTGCCTGTGCAGCAGAGGGCTCTTACGCGCACCCCCTCCTCTCAGAATGCCAGAGACCGTCGCCTTTCCCCTGTCAGAGCATGGTGTTTTTGGATGGGCCTCCAGGGGGGGATCACTGTCCGTCCTATTTCGGGGTTGGTTCTGATTCCATGACAGTGGCACACTGATTGCCATGTGGCAGGGAAGGTGGCTCGTCTTGTGGGGTCCGGCGACTCTTTCGGGACAGTACTGTTCGGCGGCAAGTGTTTGAGTCAGAGATACAAGAACAACCCGTACTGACAGATCGTGCTGAATACAGGACCCCGACATCCAGATGTGTCCCGACCTCTTTCTCCTCCCGGCCAAGCAGGCGAAGCACAGGTAGAATCGGGTAGAACAGTAGAGGTCAGAAAAAGGAGCTTCGGACCTCTCGTGCAATCACACTTTTAAGAGGAAAGGCGGGTGAATAGGTTGGGGCTGGGTCCTTTTGCTTGCGAGTTCTGTGCATCTACTGCAGACCTCTCCTCCCCTGTTGCCCCCGCGAAAGGCTGAGGCAAGCAGTGAACATGTTTTCAACCAGATGATGTCTTAGCTGCCTGCGCCTACCTGGGCGGATTGCTACTTGCAAACAGGTGGATGGCCCCCGGAAAGGCAAAACGCGCGATTTAATGTGAGTTCATCACCCGGACACGGCTTATGTGGAAACCAGTGCGCCAAGTATGCCACGCACACCGGAGCCCTCCAGGACAGGACCATCGTGCTCCTTGACCCACCTATTCCTTTCCCCTCAGTTGCTAAACTCCCAGGAATAGACCACAAAGATCAACACGCGGTCAGGGTGCGTGTGTGATGTCTTTGCTGAAGGAGATCAGCCTGCAGGTGTCCTTAAAGTCGAGGGGACTTTAAGGCCCCTTGTGCATACCCATGTCCTGTATAACGCAAAGCCATCTTCGTTTCGTTATGCTCAAGGAGTTGAGGGGAACGTTTGAGTTCCTTGAGTAGGGAGTGCTTCATGAGGTTCTCGGAGTCATGGCTGGGGGCTTCGTTTCGGGACCAAACGGGTCAAATGACATGGGTCATCCTGCGTGAACTGTCGCACTGAATACGGCCAAGTTGTCGCTTAAGTGCATCTTGCGAATCTTGTGAACTGCGTGGTTGATCAGGGCTTCGAACGGTACCTCCTTCCCCCCTCCATGCCTGTCGCATATATGAGACCTTGTAGAACACAACTCGTAGTTCAAGGGTGGGATCTTCTCAAACAACTGTACGCCTGAAGCCCTCAACTCACCTGCGGAGGTGATCTTGAAGGACAAAACATACTTGGAGGTTCATGGGTAGTTGGACATATATATGTATACACACGGAGATATACCTTCATGTCATATGTCACCACACAGGGAGGCGCAATGATGGCGGCACCGATGGCGGCACCGAGGACGGCAACACGGTGCCACCATGGGAGGTGGCACAGGTGGCACAGGTCATGACAAACCTGCGTGCGATGGTGATCCCCGTGATCCCCCGTCTCTTCGAAGGGCCTTGGAAAATGCCGATGGCATTCTGCCACGTCCGACAAATTGCTTGGCACTGGTAGATGATCTCATGGGTCGGACTTTATTGAGGTTCGTAGAATAGGTTCTGGGCATGGGACTGCATGGGTCACGTCTCAGCTCAGTGCGGCATGATGCCAAAACGGGATTGTGAATCTACCGTGCCGATCTGTTCTCTGCCCGTAATTACCGTTAGCGGACCCTTGGAACTGTTGATGTCTGGAAGTGCTGCCGGCGCCGCACTATTGCGAACGTGGAAGGTCGTCCAAAAGCAGAAGGCAGGCTAAGAACACAGTAGACGCCCTTCAGCAATCGAGTACAGACGATGCAATGCTGGATGCTACTTGGTCTATTGTCTCCGACAGCCAATGCATAGCCTGTTCGAACCAACTACATCAACCCGAGAGTTTTGACACGCGACTGCGCTGAAAACGGAGTATGGGCCACTCACATCTAGCCCTGCCATCAGGATTCAACGGTCTATGCTTAGCTCAGATATGAGCTCTGATATCAATAACGCTGCCTGCGGAACATTCGCGTGCAACGCAACGTCGGCATCTGGCTCAAACAACAACATGAAGGAACCATCTGGTTTTGCACGTTTGATGGCACCGGCTGCCACTGAATGCTGGCAAGGTCTGCGCATTAAGCCGGAGTGCAATGAACGACACACGCAGGTTGGACAATTCGACAAGCTTCGGTACCGGGATCCCGCATTGTGAAGGGGGAGTTGGGGCCTGCACTGTCACCATCCCCACGCCCCCCTCCCCCGAGAAGCGCTCCAAAAGGAATTCCGGAGCATAGTCAGCAGAACACAATGTATACTTCATGCTCCGATTATGTGCATTACGTGGGAGCAGGCAGCATGACAGGTATCCGTTCGGAGGCAAAATGATGGAGAGCAGCGTCCATGGCATGCTCAAGCAGGCATTCTGTTGCGGGGTCTTGAGGTGCACAGAGGGATACCTGTGGCCCGTTGACCACAAGTCACCCACCCGGCCACCCCTCTCATGGAAGTCTTGGAGTCTGAGATGAGATGCAGCCGAAAGCAGAAAGCACACTCTGCCGAGGCACGTGCCGCGTTTTGTGTTGGATAGCGTACGGAGAGTTGTGACAATGGAGACACAACCTTCCTGGACGTCCCCTGGACATTTCTCGTGGCTGACCCGCTGCAGCCCTTGAAGAGGGACCAACATGCCATGGGCCTTAAAACTTCCGATGAGGCACTGAAGGCATTGCCCCAGATGCTGGAAACTGAGGAGAAAGAACGCACAGGAGAGAGCATTGATTGCATTGCTGCGTCGTGGCTATCTGTCTCCTACTGGCAGATCAATCCGATAGCTTCTGGGACGAGAGGAGCGACACCAGCGGAAGCCGCGGGGCCACCGTTGATTCACACAGCGAGCTCGAAAGGCGCTTCGACGTCTGAAGTTTCGGTTTTCCTTCTCCCTTGCAAGATGCCAGACGGCAATGGGAATTTTGCGGGGAGGTCCCGCCTCTCATGTCCCGTTGCCTCATTTCATCGTTTCAAAAAGGGGACGTGCCAGGGTGCCAAGTGCATCTCGGCGCCTGGAGTCCACGTGTGACTTTGGGAACTGGGGGATACACGTGTCAGTTTCTAGTCGTTTCCTTCAAAGGCTTCAGCCTGCAGGGCTTTCAGGGCGCCGAAGACATCAAACTTGATGGCCAACAGAAACAGCTGCCAGCAAGGTGAGTGACATGAGACTGGAGCACTCGGAGCAAGTCATTCTAAAAAGCCCAAACCCAACAACTCGCGAACACCTCGCTAAGCTTGCCAAGCTTGCGAAGCGGCTTATGGCCTGCGAGAGTCAGAGGCGAATGCCGTGAGTTTGGGGGTGGGGACAGTGCAAGACACGAATCTCAAGGCTTGTAGCGGTTTCTTAACGCTTCCAGAGAATTCTGCAATTATGCTTCAATGAGCTGCAGGATTTTTGTTAAGGCTCGGAAGCGTGTAGGTACATGCGGCACCAAGTTACGCCGTAGCTGTGCGCCATTGCCACGTCTCAGCTTCGACTGCCTGTGATGCTCAGGACAGCCCGCTGAGGACAATTGAGCCGAGTGTGTCACTTCAGCTCGCGTACACACTGCGCAAAATGTGTAAACGCTGTTCTGCAACCGTCGCAGTGGGCGACAGCTGCGAATGAAGAAGAGGTTCCGTTAATCTGAATCCAAGCACATGGGCCCCAAGAAGCTCAAACGTCGCTTTGCCCTTGTCTGTTGCGAGTTTCTTCGCAGACTAGAAGGACCGTCCTCTTGGTTGACACTGAATGGAACGCATCAAGGAGCATCTGGCAAGACAAACTGCTCCAGCTTCTCTTCCAATCCCAGGCAAGACGGGCAAGACTTTCCCTGAGAGCTGAGCACAAACACAAAGATCTTTAATGGGGGCTTGACTTTACACTCTGGCATGTGAGGTCTGGAGCCATTGCCACAAGGCACGGAAAACTCGCTTTGCTTAAAGGCTTAGGCTTGCGCATCCCTAGGGTTGTACTTGGGTGAAATTCGATGAAGTCTATGCTGACTGCTGAAGCATCTACGCAGTTTCGAGACCCTTGCACGTCTTCGAACTCGCAAAAGAGTAGGGAAAATGCGTTCGGGCTGGTCTTCAGAGTCTTCAATCTAAACCCATGTGGCGCGGGAGTGCTAGGGCGTGGGGCCTTAAGAGAGTGGAGGGGTGGCTGCAGGTTTGGGTACTGGAGAGTGCTCCAGCACTTCAGAAGTCCGGAGCTGCAAGTCACGCTGCGCGTCGCAGACCGAGAGCATACTCTGAGAGAATGCGCTGCCTCACGCCTAGAGACTGAAAATGAGAACTTGACAAGTTCAAAAAGTGCTTAAGGAAATATCATTGTGTGCATCCCATGCATTTTGGGACCCCATGCCTGAGACGCACAGCACGGACCGCGCACCGAACGGCACGGCAGCAAAGTCTTTGTCGGGCTTCTCCGGCTTCTCCACATGTGCAATGAAAGAAAGTTGGAAAGTTTGATGACTTGGCAAGTGGCCTCGACCTTGTCTAAGTCGTTGCATAGTGCAGGCAGTGCAGGCAGTGCAGGGCACACGAGGCGCAGCTGAGAGATGGACTGCTAGAAAAGGCAAAACAGGCACACGATGTACCCGGCAAGCTACCTCGCTACCCAAGTCGGTGTGAGCTGATTTCGCTGAGTGAGCTGCGCCATGCAAGTTACAACACCAGTTCGCACGGCCGGTCTCTGCTAATTCTGCCCGGCAGAAAAAACTGACCTGCAGTCAGCTGCAGTTGAAGAATGCTGGCGAACTGATCGCTTTGTGCGGGCCGGCCTGCGCATTGTTGTGCCTGGCCGCGCTTCATGTGGAGAAAGCGAACTCCGCCGTTGCACTGAGAAACGATTTGTACACGACTGGGGGATACAGGAGTGTTCTGCTGTGGGAACTACGCCAACTATGCGACTCGTGGGAGTATCAAGGTCAGTGTCGGGGCAGTGGATCGGAGGTCAAAGCGTCAGATCCGTCAGACCCTTCAAATCCTTCAATTCCTTCAATTCCTTCAATCCACCCTGGCAGGTTTTGACTCGTTTGACCTTCTCTCTGGCTGCGAGTCTGCTACCCTTCTCTGTGATGCTTTGCTGCTTCCCACGCCACAGCCTCGTGTGGGTTGCCCTGTAAAGTGTGCACGCAGTGCACATTTCCAGGCGCATGTCTTGACAAGTGCAGCATCCAAAGCATCCAAAGCATCCAAGGACAGCTGCCAGGGCTTTAAGCTGCGCTGTCGCTGCTGCTGCTGCTGCTGCTGCCCGTGAATGCCATAAAGGTGCCTTGACCTCTGAACATCGCTGAACAAGATGTCTTTCCCCTCTGTAAAGGGAAAACGTTAAAGCGTCGTGCCAGTCGTTTCAGCAAAGTGCCACGCTGCACCCGCTGCATGCCCATGTGGCCTATGTGCAGCATGTACTGAAACCGACTTAGGGCCTCAGTCCCGACCACTTCTGAGGGCAACGCGAAACACAAACTCTGTTTTGGCATTCCCCCCCCGCGTGAGCGCGTGAGTGGGAAAGTCGGGAGGTCAGGGTAGCAGTGCATACAGTGCATACAGGTTATGGTTCAGAATGGACTGAAGACGATGCATGCCGCCAAAAGCTATGTTGATAGACTGGCGCTTGTGTTCTCGATCCACAGCTCCATCTCATGCCACAGGACTACACGAGTCTGCAGGAAGTATTTCCCCGACCCATGCCGGCTAGATCGACAAGTTGCCAGATTGAATGGGCTTATAATGATAGGACACTCGACTAAGCCAAGCAGGTTGGATTCGGCGGGGGGAGGCGGCCTCGGATTCGTTCATGGTGTTCACATTGAATGGTCGGGAAAATCTGAGGCGGCGTTCATGTATCCATTCATGGGAAAGTGTTGCGAGCAAGCCGTCAGTAGACCATTTTACTGGCTTAGCCAAAGGGGACGCAGAAGTTGTGCTGCCACGGCTTTTGCGGAGAAGCAGCTGGTCCAAATCGCTGTTGAGTCCTAGTTCCCATCCGAGCGCATAAAACGTCTCGAGGCTCACAGCTTCCTAGAAGCAGAGAGGGCGAGCCTCTGAGGGCGCAGGGCGCCTCTGAGGGATTCTGCGGCTCAGAACTATTCTGTTGCCCCTGAGCAATGCCAAAGTGAACACAAGGCAGCGAGGTGCGTGCACTTGTACAGCCGGATGGCCGCTCAACCTTCTATCCGATTATATCCGATTCTATCCCCCAAATCTGCTGGAAGCTTATTCGCTGTCCTCAAAGTCTGAGAGGCGAACATGGAGACTGCAGTTGCAAAGTTCACACCCAACATGTGTTCCCGGTCCCTTGGAGAAAGCTGTCTTTAAGCGCCAAGTCCCGGATCTGAAGTGGACAAACAAAGCAAACTCCTTCTGCGAGGAGTCAGGGGCCCCAGGAGCACAGAAACACGTGGGCCTGCGACTCCAGGAAAGCCGGGACAATGCAGACAGCAAGGCCAAGCCCGTCATCGGGTCCAATACCCGAGTCGGTCAAGAGAAGGGTCGGGGCCCGATCACCTGGAAGCTGGAGCAGCTAGAGGGGCTTAGGCTTGATGGCACGCTGGGAGGGTTCTGGAAGTCTGGAAGCAAAACGGGCCACGACTCTTGCAGCCTCTTTGCGCATATCGCCCGCCTTAAGGACGACAGACTGGCAATGAATGCACGTGTATGCCGGCCAGCACTTCCAAGAGAAGATCAAGTTTCAGGCCTCCCAACGGTCCACAAGGCTCACTGGATACCAGGATACTCAGGATACCAAGTGACAGACTCCTTGTTGCAGACCCCGGGAAGAGAGCAACGACTGCGAACGGATTCATACTGCAAACGGCGCAGAATAGCAGAATGCCCCCAGAACCGCGTGCTGAGCGCATGGAACCCCTGGAGCATCTGCGAAACGGGGAACCCATATGGAAGACCTGAGGCTAAGCAAACATGACTCGTTGTCAAAACGCAGAGCAACTTCAGGCTTCCTTGGGGTTCTCTTGCCACCTTTGCAGATGTAGACCCTTTCGTTTGACGTTTTTGGCGACTGGGAGTCTTTAATTGGCAGTATTGGTAGGGTATCGGCTTTGCGAAGCCTGCAGACCTGAAGACAAAGACGACCTTGAGAAGCTACACTCATTCAGCCATTCCATCAGTGCAGCTGTATGAACACAATTGCTTTGCAGTCTTTCTGGCTTCACAAGAACGAAAGGCACTCGCAGAGCAGCATGCTCAGAGCAACACATTTAACGGACATGCCGCCTGTGCATACATGAGTGCGGACTGTACTTGCACAGGGTGGTGGCGTGACTTGCGGGACACGTGGAGCTATGGCCGGTCTCATGGGAGCCATGTGCTCTCCGGGCTTGCACCTCCTCGTCTTGCACTGTGAGAGCTACTTGTGAGCAAGCTTCTTCACCAAAAACCACGTCTGGGTGCAAGGAGAGAAGCCATGGGGATCTGGCAAACAAGCGAAAGAATGGAAGCTTTCAGTTGACGAGAACATAGACTGCCAGCTTCTTTCAAGCCTTAAGTCTTTCAGGCCCTGCTTGCTCCGCTTGCTGTTCGCCCACATAGGTCCATAGGTTCATCGTGGGACGATGTTACTCTTGAAGGCTCCCGAAGAAATCGTGGCACAGCTACACCGCGCCGTCCCTGCTGACCTGTGAATCCCAACGCCATCCTACGGCCAAAGGCGATGCAGGATGCGTCCACCATCAAGATGCTTGATTCTTTCTGCAGACAGGGGCGTGATGGTCTCGACTCTCTCGACTCTCTCGTCTCTTCCACAGCGACATCAAAGCCGAGAGCAAGGCCGCACGGGCGGCCGCACGGGCGGCCGCACGGGCGGCCGCACGGCACACCCCGGCTACCTGCAGTCTCGTCGAGCCGAAAACTCCAGCACCACGCTTGCCGATGGGTATGATGTGTATGAACTAAGCGGAGCTTGAGCCAAATAGAGGGTTTGGCTGAGTACACAAGCAGAGGCCAGGCGCAAGGCCAACACATGAGGAGTCTGTCAGAGGGAAGACTGCTGGCGAAGATTCAGTGCCAGCCTGGGCAGAGGCTTTCCCGGTGGAGCGCTGCAGTGGCTCAGGCCCTCAACAGCTTCCAGTCCTGCGCTGAGAAGACGCAGTGCTCAAGAAGCTCTTATTGAGCGCGTGAGCGTCTCAGGGACGAAAGGCACTCGCAGAGTAGCATGCTCAGACCAACACATTCCACGGACATGCCGCCTGTGCATACAGGAGTGCGGACTGTGCTTGCACAGGGTCACCTCCGCAGTTATTCCGCGGTAGGGTGGCGTGACATGCGTGACACGCGGGACATGTGGAGCTATGGCCGGTCTCATGGGAGCTGCCAAGCAGGGAGGGCGGAGGCCATCTTATTTGGGAGCCATGTGGAGCGAGCCGAGGGTTTGGGATCGAATACCGCAAAGCGCGGTGGATAGCCTAAAGCCCCAGGCGCATTCTTTTGTGTCTCACACTACTGCGCCGCCATAGCTCTGCACGGCCGATCACCCGCCTGGCACAGGAACCTGCGGCGAAACAGGGCAAGGACGAGAATCAGGTCTCGCTTTGGACCGACTCCCTCCTTTACACGACGTTTTCATCTGGCAAATCACCACGGTACAGACCCTCGTTTCGCAGATAGGCTTGTACGTATGGGAAGGCAAGGAGGCAACCAATGGCAATGGGGCCAGTCCAGTGGAAAGGCCGGCAAGCACGTTCGCTACTGGGCCGGATCCTGGTCGGCCTCGCCCTCTTGGCAGCATGCCAAACGGTACAAGGACAAAGAGGTCCCTCTCTTCCCCAAGTACAACGAGATGTCATTGCAGAATCCACAGCATGGTTCCACGAAGGTGACCGGGTCAGATGCAGATGGCTTGGACGTGGGCGACGACGTCCGGGACATCCAAAGATATGTTACCATGCTCAGGAAAGCGGAAGCCAAAATCCGCAAGCAGGCAGAGCTCAAAGCAAAGCGTACGGAGCAGTGGGGGGTTTTCCAGCAGGAGCTGAAGCGCGCCTTCCTGTCACAGCAGAAGGAGTATCAGGACGAGATGGTCAAGTTGGACCAGGAGCTGCAGGAGGCCCAAGAACAGAAGGCTGTAGCTGCTCGGCAGCTCAAGGAGTACATCAACGGCGGTTCGAGGCCTCAGCCTGTTGCCAGCATCTCTGCAGAGCAGCAGGCGTCTTGGGAGCAGCTCTTGAATGGTGGCCAGCCAGTGACAAAGGAGGACTCCATGCTGGACACCTGGGTTCAGCAAGCGGCTCTTGGGCAGCCGCTCCCGGAGCATGCTCAGGTGCAACTCGCAGCATGGCTGGACCGTCATGCGCCGCCGCCGCCCTTGATGACTCCACCGCATACGAGGTCCACCCAGCAGATGATGACTCCGAGGCAGGACTTGCGTGCGGCACCTCCACCGCAGCGGCCCCCAGTAGTGGAGGCGTTGCGGCCCTCTGTGGGGGAGGCCCAGCCCTGCGCCTATGTGAGCCCCGACAGTGGCCCTGCCACTTTGGATCCATACATGATGTCGCCGTCTGGGCCCAACATTACTATGTTTGGTGGGCCCGCACCGAGTACCGAGGCCCTGTCGCAACCTCCTGGCGCGGGGCGTTCAGCAAACAGAGCCTCGACGTCAGTCCGTGCTACCAGAAGGGCCAGTCCGGGGCAAGCCTTGAAGCCCTTTCGCAGTTCAGTCAAGGCTGCCACGAAAATGGCCTCCCCAACAGTACGCCCAGATGCTTCTCAGGCATTGGCTGCGAGGCTCGAGGAGCGCCGCAAGCGCATGACTGCGGAGATCAATGTTCCTGTCGGTGTGCCGGTGTGCTTCCTGGACGACGACTCGGACCTGGAAGAGACCAGAGAAGCGGGGGGATCTCTAGATCTTGGTGGTGGCGAGGCAGTCGCCAGCAACATCAGCTTGGGACAGATGGAGTAGTACGACTGGGTGCTTCAATCCCGCGCGCAGGCTGCTCATTCCTTGCGAGTCGCTCTCATGCTTGTGGTATGTCATCTGAGTGCCTCATTTTGCTGAGTGAGCAGGTCAGCCCTAATCTTTATTGTAGGTTTGCACATAGCACCCTCTCTGGCTCCTCTTTCTCATTGCTGGCTTTTCCCTTGTTGTATCCTCCCTGTCGTTCGGCTATATTGCAGCTCGCCTTTGGCTGGAGCACTGACCTCTCTTTCGGCATGCCTCCCTGGCTCATCCGTCTTCAGTTGTCGGGCTTCTCCTTTGGCTGTTTGCAGTTGCCTGAGATATCGCCTTGTCGGTCCTGCCTAGGGGCTCCGGGCACCTTCGGTTCATCCTTGTCGCTTGTCTGTCTTTTCGCTTGCAGTGCTTCCGCCTGCCCTCATCTCTTCTGTCTCGTTGAGGCTCCTTCGGTCCCTCTTTTGCAGCTCGCCGTTGGCTGGAGCATTGGCCTTGGCCGAAGGAGTCTTCCTCCCGGACACGCTGGCGGTTGTGCTGCTTCGTTCCACTCTGTTGTCTCTGGCGGTGTTAGGTACCCCGCGCCCTGCTTGAGGTCTGTTGTGCACAAGACGCATAAGGTCCCAGGCGGTCTGACGCGGCCCCTCGCTGAGACACTGCTCTTTCTTTGCTTGCGCCGGGGCGCCCTTTTCGACTGCCATGCCTCGGCTCGGGCTCCCTCCCGGCTGTTGCTGCGTTCAATCTCCTTAGATCTTGTGTCGTGCCGCCGCCCCTTCTTGGAGGTTTCGCAAGTAAAGTTGCTGGGTATTGGCGTTTCTGATTCTGGCTCTCTGTCGCAGCTCGCCGCTGGCTGGAGCATTGACCTGGTCCCCGAAGCAGTGCCATGTATCGATGTTCCCTCCGGAGAAGAGTTTGCAACAGGATATGGACTTGTTCCTCTCCCTTGGTTGGTTGCCTCACTTCACTGGGCCTTGTGGCTTCGGCTCAGCGTTGTCCTTTTGTCCCTCTCTAGCGCTGCCAAGGGCCTTGGCCTGTCTCTGCTTGCGATTCACCTTGTGGCTCTCTTTGGAGCATTTGCGCATGTTTGGCTCTCCGCACGATGTCGTTCACAAAAGTCCTTGTGGGGACCCGTTTGTCGCCCATCACTCTTGCGCGGGTATAATGCTTTCCTTGTTGGGCGACATATGCAACTGGGCCCTGAGCTGTCACGGGGAAGACGGCAAGGCGCTCGCTGGCTTGTCTCTCCTCTCAAATGGTTCCTTGGACTGGCGCCATTTTGGTTGCGACCGTGCCACATTACGCCGTCTTTCACTGCTTACCTCCGGCCGCATTGGGACATACCGGTGTACGTCCGCGCGCAGCTTGGCCTTGAACCTCTCCGCATCATCGTCCTTGCTTCGCCGGATGACTTTGCTCAGACACTTACGCGCGGTAATGCTGGAGGAGTGCAGCCGCGCTCCCGCAGCCACGCTCCGCTCGGGAGCCTGGCCAGACTTGTAGACGACCCACATACTGCCAGCCCTCAAGGCGATCGCGCAGGCACGTGGCCTCATGGAGGTTTTCTCGCTCTACGGCCCTCGCTGGGGCCGACCTCGAAGTTGCCCACCTCTGCCTCCTCTTGTCCTACTGTGTTGGGACGCTTTGTGGGAGCTGCGCTTTCCTTTGCGGATATGTGGATTTCACGTGTGACCATGCCTTTGCACACTGGCCTGAGGCTTTCCCTCATGCGTGGCCGTGGGGGTTTGTTTGGCGCTTTGCTCTCGTTGGAGCTGACCCCGTGGGCTCTCGCCTCTGTGGTGCCTTCCTCATTCCCTGTCGCTGGGCAGATGCTGTCTGCCCCAGGTGTCCCAGGCTCAGGTCCGCGCCAGGTAGGTTCCTCATTCCCTGTCGCTGGGCAGATGCTGTCTGCCCCACATGTCCCAGGCCCAGGTCCGCGTCAGGTAGGTTCGCAGCTGCCTTCCTCATTCCCTGTCGCTGGACAGCATCCAGGCTCAGGTCCACACCAGGCAGGTTCGCAGGTGCCTTCCTCATTCCCTGTCGCTGGGCAGATGCTGTCTGCCCCAGGTGTCCCAGGCTCAGGTCCTCGCCAGGCAGGTTCGCAGGTGCCTTCCGCTGGGCAGACCAGGCTCAGGCTCAGGTCCACGCCAGGCAGGTTCGCAGGTGCCTTCCTCATTCTCTGTCGCAGGGCAGACGCTGTCTGTCCCAGGTTCGCAGGTGCCTTCCTCGTTCCCTGTCGCAGGGCAGATGCCTGTCCCAGGTGTCCCAGGCCCAGGTCCGCGTCAGGTAGGTTCGCAGCTGCCTTCCTCATTCCCTGTCGCTGGGCAGATGCTGTCTGCCCCAGGTGTCCCAGGCTCAGGTCCACACCAGGCAGGTTCGCAGGTGCCTTCCTCATTCCCTGTCGCTGGGCAGATGCTGTCTGCCCCAGGTGTCCCAGGCTCAGGTCCACACCAAGCAAGGCAGGTTCGCAGGTGCTTTCCGCTGGGCAGATGCTGTCTGTCCCAGGTGTCCCAGGCTCAGCTCCGCGCCAGATAGGTTCGCAGGTACCTTCCTCATTCCCTGTCGCTGGGCAGATGATGTCTGCCCCAGGTGTCCCAGGCTCAGGTCCACACCAGGCAGGTTCGCAGGTGCCTTCCTCATTCCCTGTCGCAGGGCAGACGCTGTCTGTTGCAGGTGTCCCAGGCTCAGATCCGCGCCAGGCAGGTTCGCAGGTGCCTTCCTCATTCCCTGTTTTCCTTGTCCCAGGTGTGCCAGGCGCAGGTCCACACCAAGGCAGGTCCGAGACGCCCTTGTTCCCTGTCGCAGGGCAGACTACATCTGCTCCAGGCGTCCTAGGTTCAGGCCAGGCAGGTTTGCAGCTTCGTTTGGGGGGACGTGGGGCGCATGCCTTGCGCATTCTGCTAATCCTTGCTCTCATGCCTGGTGTGCTGGCTTCACCTAGCTCTACTGCTTGTACCCCAGCCCCTAGCTACCCTAGTGTTGGGTTTAGGTCCCTCCCCCTTTCGGGTTTGCATTCAATTCCGCGTAGGGTGCCGACGCCCTGCCGGGCATTTCTGCACAGCTCGGTCCCTTTGTCTCGATGTTCCGCTGATGGCTTGGGATCTTCCCGAGCATGGGATATTGGACCCACTCTTCTCGAAGAAGCTTTTGCCGCTTCGGATTGCCGAGCTTTTTTCCTTACGGTTACGCTTCTTGAAACCCTCACTGAGCACTTTGAGGAACAAGCTCGCCTCCAGCCTTCCAGCCCTCTTCCGCGTGTGCAACCAGCGGCCTTGTTAGGGTCTCTTCCCCCAGATGTCGTTGACAGGGATTCTTCTTTCGGCTCCGCTGCTTCCCCGCGATTGGCCGCCTCTCTGTCCGTCCATGATGTTCGATCCTCCGGTTCGAGCGCGACTCCTCCGGCCCATGAGGGGCGTCAATGTGTGCTACCATGTGGGGCCGCTGATGTCGATTCGTTGCTTCGGTCTGTCCCTTTCTGTGCTTTGCGACCGCCTCCTACTCATGTCCAGAAGCCCGAACGATTCTTGCAGTGGGTTGCTGAGGGCTGTGCCGGCCGATCTCCCACTCCTGGGGAGATCTTGGTCCTCACTTCTGACGGTTCTTTCAATGCGGTTGAATCTAGGGCTGGTTGGGCGGTTGTGTTAAGCCTCGTTTCGGCCGACACGCTTCGACTGCCGGGCCAGTTTATAGGCTGCTTTTACGGCTCCGTTAGTGACTTCCTGCCGGCCCTTCTGGACGAAGAGGCAAGTTTCGATGCATACTTGGCGGAGATCTCTGGCCTGTTGTGGGCCGCTGTTGCTGCGCTTCAGCTGCCGCACAATGCCTCGGTTCTGTTTCGGGCTGACAATTGGGCCGCTCTGCAAGGGGTTGCGGGCAATGTCAGTCTCAAGGATCACACTCTTTGCACCGGGGCCAGAAACCTGCATATCGCTCACCAGACTGTACGCGGTGCGCAGGCCCTCTACCAACACGTTCCTGGGCATGCTGGCGATTGCGCCAATGAGCTTGCGGACGGATTGGCGGAGCTTGGTTCTCGAGGCCGTTCCGAAGCGCTGCCTTTTCATTTCAATGCCTGCTTCTGGCTTTCCGACCGTGGCCTTGCCATTCGATGGTTGCCTCATCTTTGTCTTACACGTGAAAGGCCGGCGGAAGTTCCTAGCCTGCGGAATAACATGCTTTCCTGGTCTAAGGACACAGGGGTGTGCTCGATGGATTCGGAGTCGGTCCTCCGGCCTTTTCTGCGTGCCGTGCCTGCCGTAGATAGCTGTGCCCGAGCTCCCGCTCATCGACATTTCTCTCTCTGTATTGCCACATTTAATGTCCTGTCCCTTCTTGATCCCTTGCCCGTCAGGGAGTCTTCCTCGGGGCTGCACGGCATTATAGGCAGGGTCAATCTCTTGCGAGCTAGTCTTGAGGCTAAAGGGGTGCACATCGCTGGTCTCCAGGAATGTCGCACGCCAGAAGGGGTCATGCGCTGCGGCCCGTTTCTACGACTGGCTTCGGGCTGTGAGGAAGGGTCGCGATTTGGTGTCGAGTTGTGGCTACATGATGCCTCTCCTATTCTGGCCAGCAGCGCGGTTGTCCTGCACGCCGAGCCCACTCTTCTTGTTGTCAGTGCCTATTTTCATTGCAGCCGACTGAACATACTTGTGGCTCATGCGCCGCATCGTGCCCACACTGAGGAACATCGTCAGGCTTGGTGGGCTCGGGTTTGTGCTGTCTGTGGTGCTCACTCCAGAGGAGCTAATTGGATTTGTCTGATTGACGGCAACTGCCGGATTGGCAGCGTCCCGGATGCCCATGTTGGCCCTTGGCAGGCTGACGAGGAGGATTTCTCTGGGTCCCTCTTTCGAGACCTGTTGCGCTCCTTGAATGTATGGGTGCCGTCCACGTTCCGCGGATGTATGGAGGGGCCGGGTGGCACATTGCTTCAAAAACGTAACGGTGCGCTCGTTCGCTCTGATTACATCTGCCTGCCTCTGACGTGGCAGTCTGCCTTTTGCTCGGTTTGTGTTGCTCCTGAGCTCTCGGCTGGCCACGTTTGTGAGGACCACTATGCATCTGTTGCGCAGGTTCAACTTTCCTTCACAGGTAAGCCGTCTAAGCAAGTGCGGCCTGTGCGCATTGATGCGAGTGCCATTTCTAATCCCGACAATGCCCCGGCTGTTCAGGCTATTTTAAGTTCTGCGCCGCGACCTGGCTGGGAGGTTGATGTGAGTGAGCATGCTGCCTTGCTTGTTGACCATGTCTACACTGGACTGTCTCAATGCTTCCCTGTGCCGCGACGTCGTCTTCGAGGTCAGCATTTTTCGGAGCGCGCGCAGCAGCTACACGCCACCGTCGCCAGGCTTCGACATTCCTTGAGGTCCAGGCGGGCCGCCTTGCGATGTGCCTATCTCCGCTGTGTGCTCCTGGCTTGGGCCCAGGCGTCGCTCGACTTCACATCTCTTTTCTCCGGACACTGGCTCTGGCTCCTGCGCGCTCGTATCGGCCTTGACTGTCTTTTGCTCCATCGCAATGGCTCGCTCCTTAAGCGGCAGTGCAAGGATGATAGGAATGCCTACTTTGACACCCTCGCGGCCGGGATCGATGCGGCCCCTGCTGGCGAGGTCCATCGCGCTGTTCGTAAGGTCCTTGCGCCAAAGCGATTTAGGCGTTCTTCGGCCGACCCGCTTCCCATGTTGCGGCGGGCTGATGGCACTCTTTGTACCAGCATGGATGAGGTCACTGCCACTTGGCGTGAGCATTTCAGTGCTTTGGAGGACGGATGCCCCACTTCCGAGGACTCCTTAGTTGCTTCTTGCAGGTTGCGCCAAGCGTGCTTCGAAGGTTCTGATTCTGTTGATTCTGGGACGGTGCCGACTTGGGATGCCTTTGAGTCTGCTCTCCGACACACGAAGCCTGGCAAAGCATGCGGTCCGGACCTCCTTCCTCCGGCATTGTGCAGGGTTTTCGGTTCCCAGCTTGCTCAGACTTTCTGGCCCCTTATGCTCAAGGTCGTCTGTCATGCGGCTGAACCTGTTGGTCTTAAGGGGGGTCTCCTGCACCATATCGCCAAGCCCAACATCGCTCTCAGACACACCTGCGCTGGCAGGCGTGGCATTCTGGTTCAGTCTTGCCTGTCCAAAGCGCTGCATCGCACTGTTCGTGCGCTTGCGGTCAAGCATTGGGACACTCATGCTCTACCCTTGCAAATAGGGGGCCGCCGTGGATGTAGTGCCGCTATTGGGCACTTCTGCTCCAGAGCCTTCCTTCACTTTGCAAGGAGAACAAGCCGTTCTTCAGCCATTCTCTTTGTAGACCTCGCCTCGGCATACTATGCTGTTGTGCGTGAGACGGTGCTGGGCGAAGGACTGGGACACAGGTCAATTGAGGACATTGCGGCTTCTCTTGGCCTTAGTCGCGAGAATCTTCAACAACTACAGCACTACATTTCTTCTGAGCCGGTCTTGGAGCAGCAAGACGCCTCCCCGCTTTTCCTTGAGCTCGCGAGGGAGCTCCATGCCAGTACCTGGTTCATCCTACATGGGGACACGCAGCTTGTTGAAACTCACAGGGGGACCCGCCCTGGAGGCTCCCTTGCAGACATTGTGTTCAATATCCTCTTCGCGAAAGTTCTGCAGCGGAGACTTTCGCCGGCTATGGAGGTTTCCCTGCCCAAGGTTCCTTGGCATGGTCAGCGCACGCCTTTTCCGGACCCGGACTGCCCCGTGCAAGACCATGTTGTTCGAGACGTCGTATACGCTGATGACCTTGCTACCTTCGTGGTCAGTCCTTCGGCACAAAGGCTTCCGCGCTTGCTTGCTGACGTCGCAGCCACGACCCTTGATACACTTGCTCCTCATGGCCTTCGGGCGAATCTAGGGCCCACCAAAACGGCCGCCATTGTCGCCCCCGCTGGAGCAGGAGCGCGGGCCGCTCGCAAACACCTTTTTGTGGACATGCGTGGACATATGCCTGTTTGGCCTGAGAACGCTGGGCTTGCACGGCTTGATCTGGTCACGCGCTATAGGCACCTGGGTTCCTATCTCACGCATAATGGCAGCCTGCTTCCTGACATCCGGTATCGCCTGGCGCTTGGGAGGGCTGCCTTCCGCGAGGGGAAGCGGAAACTTTTTGCCTGTCAGCAGATTGCTTTAGGTCGCCGTGCCCAGCTTTTCCGTGTTCATGTCCTGGGGGTTGTCCTTGCTGGCACTGGGGCCTGGCCTCAACTCAATGCCCAGGAATGGAGCGCCTTCTCAGGTGGTTTGATCGGGCTAAACAGGAGGCTCCTTGGACCGTCTGCAACTGGCACATGGCATATGACAGAGGCCCAGATCCTCGCGTGGACGGGGTTGCCTGCGCCTAGGGCACTTCTGCATGTTGAGAGGCTGCGCTTCTTGGGCCAGCTGGTGCGAAGCGGTCCTGCCGCAGCTTGGGCTCTCATCGGTTGGTACGGGCCTTATGTTAGCGCCTTGGAGGACGCTGGTTGTTGGTTGCTCTCCGCCCTTCGGGGCACCTGCCCTCTTGGACCTCTGTCGGAGTCGTGGCCCGCGTGGCAGGAGCTGCTCCGAGATCGCCCCGGCCAGTGGAAGGGGCTGCTCAAGCGTGCCGAGGCTTGGCACGTGCAGGCACAAGGGCTTCAGGCATCGCTGGACACCTTCGCTCGCGCGGCATGGTCGCCGGCTGTGGATGTCCCAGACCCGAGCCTTGCGGCGCTTCGGGCCTGCTCTCACGCCTGTCTTGTGTGTGGCTTAGCATTTCGCTCTTTGCAAGCTTGGGGATCTCATGCGCACCGCAAGCATGGGTATCATTGTCGCGCTCACCTTCTTGCGGTTGGGCGTCGGTGCCAAGCCTGTGGCCTCACCCTTGCCAACACTTCTCGGTTACGCAGGCACCTGGATTCGTCGGCTGCTTGTCGACAGCTCCTCGCTACTCCTGGGGCTTCCCCACTTTTTCCGCCTGATCACTCGGAGGGACACCCGCAGGAGCCCGCCGTTCGTGATGCGACTCGTCCTGTCCGTGTCGCTGCCCAGCATGAATGTTCCCCGGAGCTTCTTGCAGCGCTAGCAGCTCTTAAGCCAAGCACAGATATGGACGTGTACGAGACGGTCGTTCGCTTTATCTCCCCCCTGCCCGTCCTGCGTGACACTTTGCAGGTTTGGTTGTCGGAGGTCTCTGATTTAGCGATTGCCGAGATGGGGGAAAATGTCCTTTTGGTCTTGCACCCGGAGCACATTTGTTCGGCAGTGGCGGGCAAGCCTCAGGAGTCGAATGACCAGCATGTCTTCTTGCCCCTTCTGCGGACTCCACTTGCTGGACCGACTGACCACTCCTTGCCTGTCGTTTGGGTTGGGCACATCTGTCCACGTTGGGTTCAGACCTGGCAACTTGGCGCGCTGCCGCCTGTGCCTTGCGGACTTGAGGACGTGATTGCCGGTGCATTCCCGCAGGCCGCGGGTTTCTGTATTGCCCTGCCCTCTTTGCCCTCACCAGTTTCGGTCTTCTTCCGTCCCGATGCCATGCCCCTTAAGTGTTTGCGGGCACTTTGCGCATGGCTCGATCGTGCGCTTAAAGCACTTCTGGTCGTCCTGCGCCAAGCCCAGTCGGGCGTTCCGGCTCTTGTGCGTTTCCCTATCTCCGCTGAGTCTTTGCAACCCCTGTCTGGCTGGCTGCTCAGCCTTGCGGAGCTTGATGCCGGTTCGCTTCGGCCTTCTTGTTTCACCGTCGAATTCACTCCGTAGCATGAGGCACGTCGTTCTGACTTTCCGCCTGCCCGAAAGAAAGGAGCGAGCCGCCTGCTTTCCTGGTTAGCAGCAGATCATCTAAAAAATCTGGGATCTAACAGGCCTGTTAGATCCCGCGACAGAGGAGGCTGCATGAGGCTGCTTTGCAACTGAGAACCTTCAAACAGCTCTGAGCTTCATCAGGCCCCTCCCTCTACCCCACTTGCTCCGAGCCCTTGGCTGAGATGCAATGGAGCCTAAAGCTCTCTGAGCTCTGATCTCAGGACAATCCCAGAGGCGCGCAATATCTACTTTCGGATTGCGCTGCTCAACTTCGCTGTGCAGTCGGCTGTACGTATCCCTCATCTGTTATAAAGGTGTGGTGGGATAATGCTCTAGGCAGTTTGCAACGTGTTGAGAAAATGCCCTGGACATTCTCTTTGACGGAAAACAAGCACGGGCATTTTAATGGCATCGTGTCATGACGCCTGATTCAGACCTGCTTCCAGCAAGGCCAAGGCATGGAAGTGCCTATGGAAAGTGCCTGAATGAACATGCATCCGGAGGCCCCGGCATTTTCACGACAATGGGGGATCTGCAAGGATCTGTAGTGTAAGCATTCGGTCGCACGGCTGCTCTTGTGCTACGGCGTGCTGAGATACCTACAAGCAAGCTTGGTCTTCAGGATTTGTGGCACGAGGTCACTGGGCCCCACTAGGCCCAGGCTCATGCACTCAAGGCCCGTCATGGCACTGAGCACTCTGAGCACTTCGGGCATAGGGCCCATGTTCCTCGTTCAGGATCTCCTGAAGAGTGCTCTTGATGGCTCTTGATGCTTCTTGGGGCTAAGGACAAAAGTCCTGAAACCTCGAGGCGGCCTGGAAACAATGGCCTTTCATCAACCATGAGGATAGCGGCAAAGGGTGCGGAAGGTGAACCCTGAAATTTAGTGAAGGTTTTGTGGAGACAAGGCCAGACTTGGGGGGGAATGCTCGTGCGTAACATCTCCTTTTGAAACTTGCTTTCGGTGCCCTAACCCCTGATTCGGCTCGGCTTCCTGCCGAGAAGCGCTTGGAACAAGCAGACACGGATCCGGCCTCCTTCCCCCTAACCCAACCCTTCCCCCATACCAAAATTTTGCGGCCCTGTGGGACCCCCCCCCATCGCTTGGAGGAGCTGCAAACCGATGACGTGGGGTCCCGCCTGTTGGCGGCTTTAGAGGGGGCACTCCCGAATTTGGCTGTTGGGATGTTTTGGATCCCCCCATGAAACCCCCTGGACCCTTCCTGGGAGCCCTCCCCTTTTTTTGAAACCTTTCCCAGAAAGCCTGCCGGCCCGGCTGCCGAGGCGGCGCACGCAAGCGTTTAGAATTCGCCTGTGCCAGGACAGCTCATGCAAGCATATCTAAAGCCTACAGGCAAAAAAAACTACAACCCCCATCAGCCCTGTAAGCCCTAAGTTGCTCTGCGTCTACGGTTGAGGCATCTCGGAAGGCCTACACACCATCCCCACCAGCATAGTGTATAATCGTTTATAGTAGTCAATAGTAGTCAATAGTAGTCTATACTAGGCTCATAGGAATAGCAGCTTGGTGCCCTGTCCTCCGAGAAAAGAGCTCCCGGCTCGCAGTGAGGGGGGAGGCTACAACGGATTCTGTCCTGAGCCTTTTGAGCGCCGGAGAAAATTAAAGACGGCAGCGCCGCAGCGATACAGAAACCCGACAATAGTTGGTTGGTCTGCCGAGAACCTAAGGCAAGAAAAAGAACATGTGGTTGCGGCGGCATGAAAGTATCTATAGCTTCTTCGCGACTGGTGAGATGTGCACGCTGGTATTTCCGGAACACGTAGACAGACGTGCCATGCTATCTCCATGCTTCAGGGCATTCATCCAGGTCATCGTATCTCGAAATCTTGTGACATCCCTTGTAGTGCGACATTGCCCATGGTGTATTATCAAGATAGAAACTGGAATGCTTGCGTAGAGTGTTATGGCTCATGATGGCTCTTCACAGTCTGTTTCAAGACATAGCTGCGCACCTTGCACTTTAACACAGCCCAGGACAGTCATAGATAATCAAGACGAACCCAGCAATGCTCAACAAGTGGGCCTGCCAAGCCTCAAGATTCTTCCTGTTCAAGACTGCTCTCTAAGGGGCTCTGCGAAAACGAGTATCCCAAATACGCAGCACAGCTTTCTATAGCCAAATAAATGCTCAACGTACCCTGACTGTGACGATCAGGCAAGGCTCTGGAATCCACGGAATCTTGTCTTGTGGAGGTTTTCCACTGCAGGTACAGGACAATGTTCTTCAGGCTTGTGGGGTTCCCTTTCGTGCCATAGCCTAATAATCTGGCTGGACGTTCGCTATCCCCAATTCTCGCGCGTTCGGGTTGCCGGAACTCTTGTACAACTGGCCAGCCTAAAGCTTTACAAAGTTTATGAAGGGTCTACGTTGCGCTTGTAAAGAACGTGCATGGAATCGCATCAATATTCGTGGAAAGAAGACATCCCTGATGCCCGTTTTTAGAAGTGCAGCGCGAAACCCCTACCCACCCGCCAGACCTCGGCGCACATTGGGACTATTGCTACTGGGGTTTCAGGTATTCGGGTTTTTACTCAGGATATGAGGACTTAGGGCTTCAAATTTTGATGTTTGGGGTTTCTAAAACTCTCCGAAGCCTTAGCTCAACCTTTGCTCGAAAAACATGGCTCTCGCTACCCCAGACATCTCCAAGCAATTGCAGCAAAAGCAGGTGCTGAGTCATGACTCTTCCCTTCATCTCCTCTGGTGAAGGCTTGGAAGTCCAAAAAGGCTTAGGGTCTTGGGGCTTACAAGGGTTTAAAAACGAGTTCTTGGATCCGTGCCCCCATGAGCCTGTGAGTCCTTTGTGCCAAATTCTTGTGTCTACGTTAGTTCATTGACGTGGGATCGGGGCAATGTCGTGCTTGCAAAAGTCCACGTGGGAAAGTTCGACATAAACAAGCTCAACGGTTTCAATCCATCCTCCCCTCCCCCCTTCTCCCCTTTCTGTGACGTGAGTTGTAGACCTCAACGCCAGAGCCTGCACACCGGAAGTGTTCTCAACTCCGAACGATTCATCCAACTCGAGTTGCAGAGAGCGAAACGACGAACCCTACTCGGAAATCCGGGCTCGCGCTGAGGTTGCTCTGCCGCGCACATGTCATGTGCTCTTCTCCTTGGATCCCATGGGCGCCCGGAAGGATCGGGAGGGTGCATTAGCAGTCATTAGCTCATTAGCAGGTTCTGCGGTCTTTGGGACCGTGGGAACCCCGTGAAGTAAGGAGTAGAGGCTCCGGCGAAGCCCGGAGAGGCCTCCGAGCATGCTGGTGCTGATGTTTCATGTGCCCAAACGATGCCTCTGTCAACTCGGGGCACCCTTGCCTCTGCAAAGTCTCTTGGAACAGGAGCCGTGGCCGAGCTGCGACACCAGAACAATGTAAAGGCTTCTTTTGCTTTGGGACGCCCTCTGCAGCTCCTGCACCCTCAGGGAGCGCCGTGTGTGGCACGGAGTCGCAGGGAGCGAAGGGCATGGCAGTGACGGCAGTGGCGGCAGTGAGCACAGCAATCGCTCAACAGCGTGCCGTCTGACACGTCTGACACCTCTACGGCGCATCTGACACCTCTACCAAGCAGAGACTCTGAATGCACCGGAGCTGTTTTGTCTATGTGGTGGCGAAAAGAAGGCGGTGAAGCACACAGTGTGTCACAGAGGCACTCCGAGAGGAACTCCGAGTGGCACTCAGGGAGCTCGGCTAGAAGAAGTTGAGATGCAGCTGCAGTGCAAGTGGCACAGGGGACAGGTTCGGCACACAAGACAATTACGAAGTACATGATGGTGTGCTAGCGGTGACTGGAGCTTGAGTTGTGGCCTGCACAACCCAACGGCGTAAGCGTCTTAAGCTGTGGCAAGCCGCAAAATTGCACGGCGCACGCCGGCCCGGGATGGGCGGCCGAGAACACTCGCTGTGAAGTCGGCGGGCAGTCGCAGCTCAAGCCCACTTCGCTGCCCCTGCTATTCCCTACTTTTCTACTTGAAGGAGTTCACTTAAAGGGGTTTGGAAGTACAGCTCTAATTGGGACACTGTGGCCCAAAATGTTTCTCCTCACTGCCCATGCGTGACAGGCTTTCGATCGACAAGCCGGGCACAAACGCCATCTACAATCCTGTCACCCAGCAGACCAAAGACCCCGTATTTGGCCGGCGGTGCCGTCCACATGCACGAGTCTGCAAGCCACAATGTGGTCGGCAAAGACAAAGATGGCCAGAGTGGGCTCACGCAGCCGCAGGCACAGGAGGCGCAGGCATTGCATCCTTGGGAGTTGCCCGAGCAGGTCTTCTCCGAGATCTTGCACTGCTTCGGGCCTGCTGGCCCGGAGCAGAACGAGAGCTGCTTTGCCCGCTTTGCCGTGCTGGATTTGACCCCTGGAAGTGGTCAATTGTGTGCTGCAGCAACGAGGGCAGGACACAGGTATTTTGGTTTGACGAACTCGCTGCTCCACAGCGCAGTGGTCGCCGAGACAGTCGCTTGAGCTGCATGTTCTTGTTTTTGAGACTGGGGGAGAGAACAGACTTCGTAATAAGCTGGCCTCATTGGCGATGTCACCAGGTGGTCCTGGCCCAAATGATGGACATTTGCCAACGCAAGAGCGGCTCCCCAGGCAGGAAGTCAGGAAGCTCCGGCGCCAACCGTCCCAGCTCTCGAATGGCACCGCCGACTTGGAGGCTGCGCAGGCTGCGCAGGCTTCTGCGCGGAGCCATCGGAGCCATGCCGCAAGTTCCGCAAGTTCCGCAAGTTCCCAGGCCAGCACCACAAAGAAAGCGGCGTCAGGTGGCGGCAGTGATGCCCCGAGGATCTCCAAGCATTGCTTCGTCTGGCTCCAAGATGGCCCAAGCGGCCACAGCTCGCACAGCTCGCACAGCTCCAGCCCCTCGAGCCCACGGGCTGACTTGAGGGCCATCGAGCTCTGAAAAGCCTAAAACCCCAGTCAGCCTTCTAAAACCGATGCCGCGGCGCGACTTGAAAGGCTTGTGCTGCTCCGGCCCGAAACGCAAATGTGCACCTCGCGGTGAATGTAAAGCTCGGACCTCAGAAGATCCAGCACCGAAGCTGGAGCAAAGAAGAACAAAGAAGCTCGGAATCTGCACATGTGTCTGGGAGAATGCTTGCAACGTCTAGGACTCCGAAGTCTTTCTTAACGCGCGCCCTGCCTATTAGCTCTACTCTCTATAGCGGGCTTTTGGAACCGAGCTGACATCCCGAGCAAAGAAAAGCCTGGAGGCCCAGTCGTGAACTCATTTCCACGCACGCAAAGAGCTCAGTTCGGATAGATGCTCGCGTGGTTGGGGGCCCATAGGCCTGCGGGTGAAGAGTGGGCTTAGGGCGCCCCTGTAACCTGAGACCAAGGGCTGTCCTCTGCACTCAGCTTTGTCACACGGAGTGCCTTTGGGCTAACTTTGGGCTGTTTGGGCTTGGGCTTTTTATGGGGTTTTGTATGGGCATTATACGGTTTTGCCCACTGCAGACTGCAGTTTGGCTCGGGAACTTTGCAGAGCGGACCTACTGAATGAAGCCAACCGAAGACGCTCCGGGCGTCTGTGGGGCACTGCGTGCATCTGGCTGAAAGAAGTGGAAGGCAGGATCCCCAAGAAGCGAGGGCCACGAAGAGCCTCAGAGCCCAAAGGATTTCAGAAAATGATGTGAAACCCCTCAACTTTAAGCCTCTTCCTGCCCGCGTGAGCATCTGAGCATCTCGCCGGCGTTCAAGACTAAACGTCGCCCCGTACGCATGGACCTCGCTGCTGTCGCCTTGCGCACGCTGGCGGTGGGACGGCACGCATGCTGAGAGACTCCACGTGCTGCTACAGTGGTGTCACGGGACCCAAGATGTGTATCAAGTCCCTTGTGACGGCAGAAACTGTGCGCCCGCACAACTCCGAACGGTCGCTGCAGATCTCATGTAAGCAGCTGCAACGACTTGGCTGTGTCGAGGTGCATGGTGGCCTCTTGGGAAAACATGGGCGAAGTCGCAAGAAAGCCGCAGTTCTCAAAAACATCCTGCTTGAACGCTAAAAATTCAAGGGCTTTCGGGTGGCGAGCGCTTGCAAAGACGTGGGGGTGCCGGCTGTGGCGCATCGCCCTGGCTGATGTCAGCATGGGGCCTCGGGCCAGGAGCTCAGAGACTTCTGGCGTGGAGTGCCTGTTGGAGCGCATGTGGCGCTTTGGGGCGCTGGGCCCTCCTGGTGCCAGTTTTTGTTTTGGGGCTTTTGCGGCAAAGGCGCCACTTGCTCGATGAAGTCAAGTGATGGATTCCAGAAACGGCGCACTTAGCTGGAGGCACCACGTGCGTGCGCCAAGACAGGGATTTTCCCGTTCGACTGCAGCAGGATGCTGTGCAGGCTGGCAGTCAGATGCTCATGAGGGATGGGGTGCTGAGATTACAGAACAACGAAGCTGCTGCGAAAGATGCACGTCTCCCAGCCATGCAAGTCTTCAGTGCTGTCAACTAAGAAGGGGCGCGGTTGGAGCCGCATTGCGGCATACAAAAATGGCAAACGCGCCCATGATGCCCGTCCTTTGGGTGTGGAACCCACCTGTTGCAGGACTGCCATCGGCGGGGTCCGATGCCAAGACGGCTGGCCATTTAGCATTCTAGGCAAGACGGTGCCCGCTCATCCACAGTGGGGAGCGTGAATGCAGGATGATACCACGGGAGGTGCATGTGTCAAATGTGCTTGAGGATCCAAAAGCATGAAAAACGCAAGAGACAACGGGTCTTCCTACACTCAAGACCACGTACCCTGAGCGGCACCCGGCTCCTGCTGTCGGTACATGGTACGTGCCTGCGGCAACTACCGGGGCCTGCATAAAGGGCCTGCCTGCAAGTCCAAAACCGTTCGGCGCGGCCGTGCACTCAATTCAGATGTTGCAAGGGAAAAAAGCCAGCGAAATGCCGGACATGGCTGCGCTGCTCGGGCTTCGCTGTCGAAATGCATTTTTTTTGGGAAGCAAGTATCAGCATCTGCTAGAGTTCTCAAAGCTGCAACAGTATGCAGTTTGACAAGCTGAGGAAACGGACAATTTCGGAGGGATGCTGAATTCCGGCCTCAGACACGGACGCCGCAAAGCAGCGGGCTACGACGGCTAAGACGAGGACTGGCATGTCATTCAGCGATGCGGAACGTTGTGTTTGGCCTGCCTAGGCTCCTACTGCCCTCGATCGCAAAACAGAAATGCTCAACTCTTCAATATCCAATAGGAAAAAGCTTGGGGAAGGTGCAGGATGTCAAGGATGTCAGGCGTCTACCTGCTTCTTCCTACATCCCTAGAGTCCTGAGATGGACTCCAGCATGCAAGGCCTTGCGCGCAAGCGTGCGGAGGTCATGTGCAAGAGCTCAAGAGCTCAGAAAGGGCTTTTGACGGCACTGTCAAAATTTCGCAGAGGCACATGGGCAGGAGACTTCTCGAGAGCAACTGCAGGAGAGCTGTGTGCAACTCTGGGGCCAAGAGCCTGCGCGCGAGCCGGTGAGCCGAGCCCGCACGTGCGTTCGTGCATCAGCTGAGCACGCGGCAGAGTGCCGAAAGCACCGAAGCAGGGCAAGATCAAGATCGGGACAGGCAGCTGCCCTCATTTCTCTCACCCGTTTCTCTGCCACAGACTGCCTCGGGCCTTTGCAACAACTGCAGCACAGGGATTCCCAGATCTGGGAAGGCAAAGTGTTACAGAGACCTTGCTGAAGCGGCCATCTGCTGCCGACACATCAAGCTAGGCTTTCAGACACGTGCGGCAAGACTGGCGAGAGCGAGCTGGCTAAATGCAGCTGGGTATGTCGGGCACGCATGAGAGAACAGCTGAGGGCCACAGTTACCCCCAGGTGACGGGTCAAATGATCGCCAGGAAGAGGACACCTGCAGCTGACTAGAGCCGATGGCGCCAATCACTCACGGAAGTGCCGAAGATGCTAGCCCTGACTTGGCCTGAGCTCCCTGAACTCCTTCCCCAAGTCTTCCACCGCTACGTAGCTGCCTCTCACCCCTTCCTTCAAAAAGAGAAGCAAGTCTCGATGGAAGCACTTGCGCAAACATGTGCAAGACACTGCAGGCCCTACGCTGCTGGAAGAGATCGCAACTAGGCATGCCCGCTGCTTCAAAGGCCACTTCAGCACTTCATCAACCCTAAATTCCCTAAACTCCCTAAAATGGCCCTAAAACCCAGCAGCCTGAGTTGCTTGGCCAAGGCCGACCGCTGGAGAAGTCCATCTCTCGACCTTCGGCGCTTAAGCGCTTGCTTTGGAGCTGAGATGTTGGGGTGGAGACGGGGAGGGTCTCACAACCTGCTCACTGCAACTCACTTGCTGTAGCCATCCAGTCTTGCGTTTTCTCTGTTTCTTACCCACTCTCACTCTCTCTCTCTCTCTCTTTCTCCAGATGTCGCTCTCCCATTCCCTCAAAAGCACACCTGGGAGGTCTGCTATTGCGATCGAGCTGAAGCTACTAGCAGCTGCGAGCCAAACTCTGCAAGCGGACAAGTGGTTTGGCTTGGCGCTTGCGGATCTGCCATCTCCAGATGGCATACTCACGGCATGCGGCACTTCTTCCAACCACGGCGCTTGACGCTTCAAGGCTCTCACCGGCGCGCTCGGACTCCGGCCTCAGAGGGTCACGCGAGGCTCGGTGCAAGGCGACGGCTTCGGGGACGTACCATGTAGAAACACTGCGGTGGCCGGAAAACCTAGATAAGACGCTGAGATGAGCTTGCGCAATTCCGCACAACAACAAACTTTTTCTCCATTTACGGACCACCTTGCAGTGAATGTCGGCCAACCGCGTTTTGCAAAACAACCCCCCTCCTCCCCCGCCCTCGCCCCCTACCTCCCTTGACTCAACCCTTCAGAAAGTGAGCCCCGAACCCTCAACCCTAAACCCTGACAGCAGCTGCTGAGCCTGGCCTTCACATTAAGAGTCGAGAACGCGCTCTCACACGTTGAGGCACCGCTGGTTTGCGCGATTCTCTCCAGGGTCTGGGGATTCTGGGTTGACGTTGGGTCCGCTGGGGTGAGGGTGTCAGTATTCATCGCCAGTTCATTCCGGCAGCCAATAGACTCCTTCAGAAACAGGATCAGTTCACCGATGCTAGCTCCGGTGCCTCCGGCAGGCCCTCAGGCGATTTACACATGTCACGGGAGCCATACTTGTCGCTTTTAGGAATTGGCCAGAAGCTTCCACAACGAGTCTTGTACGCCAGCGCCGCCGCAGTTTGATCATTTTGCAACCTTCGCGCGCCACTCACATTCGCGACTCACATAAACACACAACACATTTTTCTCCTGTTCGTGTGAACGTTTAAGTGTTTCCCAGTGGAAAACCCACTCCAACAGGCCCCTGTATGTTTAGCATTTTTGCCTCTTCGAGCGCGAAGTCTCTCTTAAATCTGCGGCTGCAGCCAAGCACTGTTTGCCGGCTCGGAGGCTTAGTCGGTTCTTACACCAGAACCTGATCCAGGCTTGAGGACGCGTTCCGCACAACACCTTTCAGTGGAGAACCCTCCAGGAGTGCGACGAGGTTGTCGCTCACCCAGGTCGCGCTGTTTGACCAGAATCTGGCGTCTCTCATGGCAACGCCAGGGAGCACAAGGACATTCTTGAGCTCAGCAATGTGCGGCTGCACGTAGGCCTGGGCTTCGCTACCATAGGGCGGACCGCAGAATGCGTCAGGGAAGTGCCAGCAACCCTGTGGCCACACGTCGAGAACTGCGCCGATCGGCCTTGTGAGCAGTGCTTGGTACAGTGCATCGAAGTCCACGGGCTGGGCGGAGACGGGAATGAGCACAGCCCCGGGCTTCATCAATGCCAAGGATGTCTTGTTTATCAAACCCACCACGGAACCTGGAACCGTCACAGCAATGAAGTCGCTTTCTGCCAGAAGTCTATCAATGTCGCTGATGAGCCACGAAGAGAAGGGGCCGTGCCGTCGTGTGGCCAGGACCTTCATGCCCAACCCAAAAGCGCGCCTGCCCACCGCTTCGCCAATGTTGCCGTAGCCCACGATACCCATGGTCTGGCTCATCAACGTCGGATGCGCAGTCAACTCACTGTCTGGCGGACATTTTCCAGGCGCCCCGCTGCCGAAGCCGCACGCAGCGAACTGTGAGGACTTCTGTGGCAGCCTGTAAGTCCAGTGAAAGGCCGCGGCAATAACGAACTCGGCGATGCTCTCGACACCGTAGACATGCCACGGGGCATCGTACTTCGCCACGATTGTGCCCGCCGGCACGGCGGCGAGGCGTGGGTACATGTAGGTCGTGCTTTGGATGAGCTTCAGGTTCGGGAAGTCCTCAAAGGGACGTGTGGCTCGGCCCTGCGCCGCTCTTGCCTGTCCTTTTCACTAGTTAATTCTGACATGACAGATAAGATGATATGACTTCAACAGACAGATTGAAGCAGGTGGGGGGGGGGCAGGGGGGGAGGGAGAGGGGGAGCGCTTTTGACAGAGTCTCCTGGAGGCTGGTGAAGTTTCTGGGCATGCCCACCACAGCGACCACATCCCTCTTCTCTTTGGGATTTTGGGAGTTTTGGGAGTTTTGGGAGTTTTGTGAGGGAAAGGGCTCGAAGTCCACGAAGGCGCTTGCTTGGCTGCTGGCCAGGTCTGACAGGTAGGAGGCCGAAGACTCGTACACCACCTTTGGCCCACGGGGTGCATCTCTGCTCTCTGCTTTCTGCTTTCCGTTCGCACATCTGCGTCCCCTTCTGTTTCAGCAAAAACAAACATCTCTCTCTCTCTCTCCCGAGGCGGATGCAAAGGCCCATGGGGTGACCGGCTGAACTTGAAATGGAAAGGTCCTCAAAAACATGTCTGGAAAGGGCTGCTCTGTGCTGCCCCGCCACCGCGATGGGCTTGGAGCTGGACAGCGCGGGCCCCAGGAGCAGGTAAATCACGGACGCGTAAGGCGACATGGCCGAGAGGAGTACGCGGTCTGCAGAGAGAGCACTCAGCTCCAGTCCAGAGTGTCACGGCGGCGATTGTGTCTTACCATCACTTCACAGGCAGACGTAGGCGTACTATCCCAGCATAGGGAATATACCCCCCAACACAAAAAAAACAGAGCCCGGGCCCTTATTGGTGGAACCCTGAACTTTTGGGGAAACTTCAACTGGGCCCCCCCGCGTTCCCAACGCTCAAAATATGCCGCATCGGCCAAGCTTCGCCGAGACCTGAGCAGCTGGTTGCACGACCTCTTTGTTTGCTTTACATGGGGATTCCCGAAATTAGGGCCCTATTCGTAAACCCCCACATAAACGAATAAGGCGACTCGGACCGACGACCAGGATTCTGATGAAAAAGCAGAGAAAAGCCAAAGGCGAAGAAGAATCGTTGCAATCATGCTAATTAATGGGCGAAACCAGGGCTAGACCTTCTAGATGTTGCAGTAACCCTCGATAGGGGGCGGAGATCCCAAGTGCTCAGCTTTGTAGGCCTCCGCACTTTAAAAAAACATCGATTCAGAAGCCCTTAACTGTGTCAGATGTTTGCAGCTCAACGACAACAGGCAGAAGTCGTTTTGTCAGCGGCGTGGGGACCTAGATTCCAGGATTCCAGCTATTTTGGTTGCTTTGCCAGTGCTTGGCACTTGGCAATACTGCCGGACGGGTGCTGAACGCTGTCGCCAACGAGCAGGGGTTAACCTTCCGACAGAGAGGAAAAGCGATGAAGAGCTACAGTGCAGCTACGCACAGGACTAGAGGGCTTCGGACATGTTTGTCGCAAAGCCCGTGGCGTTGAAAACTTGGTGTGTGTTTCGGCGCTTGAATTTCACGCTCTCTCTGTCAAACGCTTCGGGGGGTCTCTTCCCGGGGAGACGGTGGCAGCAGCTCCTCTTCAGCATCTGCAGCTTCGGGCCTTTGTGGCAGCCGCATGCTGCCCAGCCGTGGGCCCACCACGCAGGGCAGTGGCGGCGAGTCGAGCTCGGCGAAAGGCCGGGCCTCGAGCATTCTCAGGTGCCTCGAGAAGTCCTCGTAGAGGGGGCGCCCCTTTCCCATACCGCTTGTTGCAAGTTATAAACAGAGCCCAACCCCCTGAAGCCACCACTTGAAGGGACACCCCAAAACGCTTTGAGAGGCTTCTTCGCTTTTTTGGGCTCGACAAAGCCGCCCAAAATTCGGGCCACTAGCTTAGGGGGAGTCGGAGGTCGCCCTTCTCAACAGAGCTGGCTCCTCCTGTAGGCTGGTCACCAAAGACTGCACTGAGCGGGCTGCCAGAAGCGGTGCCACCACGTCGCCCTTGTTGACCTCCCCCCGCAGCTTCAGCAGGCCCTGAACGAGCTCCTGGATGTGGAGCGTGCCTTGCGCGCGAAGGGTGCTTCAAAAAAAGACCTCCCGGGCTACCTCCAGAGCACCTTCAAGAGCACCAGGAAACATCCTCCAAACCCGAAGTAAACCCTGGACCCATGTGTGCCCCAGGTGTCCCCAAGGTGTTCTTTGAGGTGGACCCCCCCTCCCCCCCTCCCCCGGTCCCAGTTGACAGCCCAAGGGGCCACTGCCATCAGAGTCAATGACCTCGAAGAGCTGCGCCCGGTTGGGCGGGAGGTCAAGCTCGTCCATCAGGGCCTTTTGCAACAATACCAGAATTTAGGGTTTGGGGCTTTTGGGGGGTGTTTAGCGTACTTAGGTGAAGTTCAGGCCTGTGCAGGCTGATGGGGTTTCAGGGGGAGCTAATGGCTGTTGTTTGTTGGGGTCCTGTTCTCTGTTTGTGTGTGTGTGTGTGTGTGTGCACTCCTATTTCACCAAGGACTCGACGTGTGAGCATGGGGGATTGGCTTGAGAATGCTCGCGCAAGTTTCTGCAACCAACATTTAAATAAGGAACCACACCTACGCCCACCAATAAAAGCAACATAAACGCTATGCCATTCGGGTTCAGTTTTGGGCAGTTGATGGCTCAAAGATGGCGCCTGTGAATACTGTATGTGAAGACATTGCAAACAACAACTTCGTGATGCACAATGTATTAAAAAATCCTACCCGACAACTTCCTCGAACAAGGTTGCGAACCGTGTCAGTTCGGCTGAGGAAATACTCTGAGTCAAAGGGCCTGTCGCATCGGTCCTTTGGACTCCCAATGACTGCTTCGAGGACTGCTGCGATGTTTTCTTCTGCTGCTTACCCAATCGAAACTTCTGAGACTCAAGGGGTGCGCACCTGTGAGCTTCTCTCTTGCGCTTGTGTGCCTGTTGGGGGGGGGGTTCAGGTTTTTCGACTCCCATCGCCTGCACGGCAGGATCCTGAATGACGAGGAAAAAGAGCTCCTTGGTGATCGCCACGTCGTCGTGAATCTCATCATCGGTAAAGAGAACCGCCGAATCAGTGATCGTCAGTCGCGTGAGGTCAGCTACGTGGTCCTCCATGACGTGAAAGACCTGAGAGTTGTGCTTTATAAGGCCCTTGACAAACCTATGAATAGGTTCGCTAAAATAAGGGAAGCTAAGGGAAGTCTTATTCTCCCAAAGCAGAGCCCAGAGGCATGATAGGCAGCAGCAAACTTCTTCAGCAGCTCTCGGGTGGCGCGAGCAATTCGGATGGACTCCCGGTTGTACTGCTCAGCAGTGACCGCGTCGTTCTCTTTGGCGGCCTTCATCGTGATGTCCACGTACACGGCCAGAATCACCTTGGGGAGTGAAAGAAGAAAAGAAGAAGTCGCCAGATGCTCATGTTTTAGTGTGTTTTTGTGTCTGCTGTTATCGCACCCGGCAGAGTTAGGCTGCCCGTCCAACCTTCCCCCGGAAACGGGGCAACAGCCAAGCCTAAGCCGTGCCTCAAGCAACGAATTTGAGCCGACACGGAGTGCAAACGGCTTCAGGCATCAAGGGAACAGCCAGTGACGAAGAAAGGTACCAAAGGAAACAAAGAAACATGAGCACCGCTATGGATGCCACCAAAGGCCGGGAAACCAAAGGGTCTTGAAAGGTTTCATTCTTAGGGGAGCTCTCAGGGTGTTCATGTGCCAAGCAGAGGGGCATTGAAGATCCCCATGGCCACCAGCATGTAGCTGGCCACGTACCCCATCACAAAACTGACCCCGAACTCTTCGGCCAGGACCAGCATGATCGGCTCCCCGGTCATCGTGTTGCAATCCCCGATGAAGCAGCGAAAGGCCGTAAACATGGACACCGGGATGTTGTAGAAGAGCTCAGACATGCCCAAGTCTTCCATTCGGTGGTCCTTGCCTATGGTAAAGGAGGCGAAGCCTGCGATGAGGTACAAGACTGCGAAGAGGAGGCAGAAGGCTAAGGCCAGGGTCCAGATGCCCGCGACGAGGCCTCGGACCATGAGCCGCAAGTCCGACATGATCCTGAGCCGGAAGACGCGCACGACCCGGGCCAGCCTCACGAGGCGAAAGCAGCGCAGCATCAGGGTCCCTGCGATGTCGGGGGGGTCGGTGGCGGCCAGCTGCCAGGTCACGTCCGCGATGCCGATGGAGGTCACGACGGTGTCGAACCTCAGAGAGAGAACAGCTGCAGAAAAGAGAGGGCCCCAAAAAGAAAAAGAGCAGCCGAAGCAACAAAAAGCAACAGTAGTTGGGCAAAGAATGAGAACCTGCGATCCCGAGGAGCCAATTCCATGTTTTCTCGACCCCGCACCAGTAGTCGCGGCAGCCGAGAATCATCAGGCGGGTCAGATTTTCGAGCGCGAGCAGGGCCCTTGGCTTCAATGCTTCGGGCTCGGGTGTTCGGGCCTTTAGGACTGAGGTTTTGCCGGCTCAGGGGAGCTGTGTGCTCTGCAGTAACCGAACCACAAGAGTCTCCAGGTGCTCTGGTGCTTGAAAAGAAGGTTTAACCCAGCGGCACGAAGCCCAGCTCCACGTAGATCCAATGGGGCCAGCTTTCGAACTTCGGATCCGTTTGGATTCCGATTGAGATTCCGTTTGCCACAATGATCAAGGCGATCAGTGGCTCCAAATCTTGGATGCGCAGTACGCTTGGCTACTTCAATGGCAAGCACAGGTCTCGGTTTCAATTCAAGAGTCCCCAAGAACACGGAAACAGAAACAGAGCGAAGAAACAGAGGAGGAAGTGAATGGGCTCCGAGGGGACTGCCAGGTCGTTCATTCGAACGAAAGTTAGCTCGGCCACGAGGCGATTGGTGTCGCCAGCCAGCCTTGGACTTTCAAGGGCTATGTGTAAGGAAAGCTGACATAGCTACTATAGTATAGCACCCGAGATTTTAGTAGGGATTCCTCCGAAGCAAAGAGAGCAAAAGATGGGAGCAGCTTCGGCGAAGCGACAGGATCTCCTTCACGGCCCGGAATTTCTTCAGCAGCTTTGGGCCGAAGATCTTCTTGTGCCTCATAGAGAACTTGCTGTGCAAATTTGCCGTGCTACCGAAAGACTTATTAGAAACCACTAATTCTCTTTTTTTCGACGGTTAGTTGCTGTGATTCTTGTTTCAATTCAACTTCTCTTGGAGTCGAGACATTTTTTTTTCGGAGTCTCCTGCGTTTCTCAAGGTTTTTGAAGGCGTGTACAGAGTGGGCTCACATGACTGAAGCCTTCCTTATGTATTAATCTGACTCATGTTGGAGTCTTAGGCCCCCCCCCCCCCCCCCCAAGAAAAAATGAAAAAGATTTGTCAAGCTGCATGGGCCCTTCGTGCGCGAGGAAGACGTCCATGAGGGCCTCCAGAGGCACCACGTTGAAGTTCACGAGGTTGCTGGTGTCCACGTGGATGTCGGGGTTCGAGGGGTCTTTGTAGATGCTGAAGGTCGACTTCTCCCGGTGGAAGCTGATCGTGGACTTCTGGTTCCGGAGGCTCGCCTGCGTTCCGCTGGGCCACTGCCAGACGGGCTTGGCGGCCGCGGGGTCGAAACCCCGGAGGCCGAAGAGGTCGAAGGGGTCCAGGGTGCTTTGGATGGTGCTTTGGATGGTGCCAGCGCTCCATGTCAGCTCCTCCTCTTCCTCAAAGCTCAGGTCGACGAAGGTCGCCAGATGGTTGACCAGGTCGTTGATCTCCTGCTCCGTATATCGTGTGAGCCCAAGTGCAGATAGGGAGTCATGGAGGGATTTTCCGGAGACCAAGCGGTTCTTCGTTATCACGCCCAGCCGCACGCGGAGCCGGTGCCTGATCATCTGCTGCTCGCTTTGGGACAGGTCCCGCAGATCCGACTGCAAGAGTGCCGAAGAATCCCCGTGGCTGATGGCATCCTCCTTGTCCTCCTCGCCTATGTCGAAGTCCGATAACTCTGTCAAGGAGGCCTCTGGGAAGACAGGGGTCTCGCCCTTTTCGATCTCTATCCGAGTCTGCTCGCCAAAGCGAACGCTTGGAGCTTCTGACTGGGCAGGGGACTCACTCCGAGGTGACTGAACTGGAGCCACCTCCGGTCCTTTCGCGTCTTTCGAGTGGCTCCTGGGTCTTTGAGGAGCTCTACTGGGAAGAGAAACTGCCTGAAGCTCGCTCTCCAAGTTCAGGAGTCGGTTCGCGTCATGCTTCGCGTCGTAGGCAGAAGCCAGGTGCTTGCGCAAGACTTGCAAGGAAGAGTCCAAGAAATGTAGGAAGGCATCTCTGTCTTCCATAGTCGGAGAAGCGCTCTTCAGATCTGTCTTGGTCTTTGTTTTTTGGAAGGGCAGATGCCTACTCGTTGTCTACAATGCATGTTGATATGTCAGAATAGAAGAACTATTCAATAGTAATTCCTGGGACAGGGTGGTTGGGAGCATCGGGAGGTCATGTGAGTCATGTGAGTCGACGCATGGGCCTGGAGCCCACAGCGCTTGGACAAGCCACGCGGCACTCCTTAATGGATATTTCCCAAATGGGGGAACCTTTTTTATCCCAGAATCCCATAAATCCCCTAAAGAGACCCCCAAAAGGGCACCGCCTTCGGAAACCCCCAACTCCAAAGAGTCCTGCGCTCGCCTTTTTCTCCGTCACCCCTCACTCTCCCAACTTGAGAGACCGGCACTGAGGTGTGGAGGCAGCCTCGGCGACGGGGGACTGCTTCGGAGACCTCGGAGCTTGTCATATCTTTCGGGAAAAGGGGGGGGGGGGGGGCTCTTCAGGTTGTTTTGGGGACGTTGCTTGGAAGTTCTTTGTGGGTTTGGGGGGTTTAATAGGGAGTTGAGCATGCATGGGCGGGATTTTGCAGTCCTTCACGGCTACTGTTGAACTGGACGTTGATATCTTAAGCCATGCCCTAGCCGCAAGAGTATCGACCACGAATCCAGTATGCTGCATGCCCCCAATGCCCTTTGTCTCCCCGGCGCAGCCTTTCGACAGCTTAAGAAGCTGAATTCCAGTGGCAATGCATCGTTCTTCTGCGCGCGCCGCCGAACAGCAGCGACTTACGGCTTGCCCGCCTTGCCACCGCCGGAACAACATTTCTGGAAGCAGAGCCCGTCGGGCTACTAGCACGCCACGGGCTGTCCGTTCTCGTTTGGACAGTAAGTCGTGTTCACCTTGTCAATCCAATCGCAGCGGGTGGTTCTCACATGCACGCTCTTGCCCCAGATCCGCAGAAGCTGCTCCTGCATCACGTACTCATGCTCAAGGAGCTCCTTCAAGGCACCTGGGTGTAGGTGGGATGGGAGGGAAATGGATGGGGGGGAGGCTTCTCAACTCATTTAAGGTCATCGAGATTCATCGGGTTTAAGGCGCCGGCTCGAACTCCAAACCTTCAACCTCTTGCGGGGGGGAAGCTTAGCTTGGTAGCAAGCTACCGTTTTGATGGACTTCCCAAACCCCCCAAACCTCAACAAAACAGGTCCTTCCTTTTCATGTCCCAAAGGCTCACCAGCGAGGCATTCGAGCAGAGGTCCGTCCGGTGCCCGCCCACCGAGTTGTAGCGCCTGCTGGGCCGGGAAGGGGGAGGGAAGGGGGAGGTGCTTCCCCAGAAGCCTTCTCTAAGAGCCCTCGATCTTCAGGGGGTTCCAACAAAGGGCCAAAAGCGAGCCTGAGATACCCTAAGCCCTAACCCTAAACCCTAAACGCCCCTAAGACCTCTTCAAAGGGTTTTCTAAAAGCCTTGGCCTGAAGTTCGCGTCCTCCGGGAAGGGCGGGAGCCCGAGAAATCCCACGAGGCTGTCGAAGGTGCTGCGTGGCATGTCACGGAGCTCATCTTGGTGCCTTTTTTGTCAGTCAGAATTAGTTAGGATTTAAGGTGTAGGGTTTGGGTTTGAAGGGTTTGTGTGCATTTTGTGTCGTAGGGGAGGGGGATGGCTGATGTGAAACGTGTGCTCGACCCCGGCGGCAATTCTGCTCTTTCTGGCACAGCGTGTTGGTCCTTACAGCCCCTGGCAAATTTTAAGACCAACTCTGCCCAAACAAATCATTCCAAATCCCCCCGCCCCCCCCGTTCTTCTGAGGGTGGCGCGAAAGTACAAGGACCAGTCCCAAATGCTGTGGTGAAAGGGTCAGAGCACGGCCAGAGCAAATGGCCCGCACGGCACACCCTAGGCCCTAGACCTGAAAAGAGTTCTGCTGCAGTCCTGCTTCCTTCTCGCCTTCCCCCCCTCCTCCCCTCCCCTTTCCTTCAGCAATTCTCCGAAGCACCTGCGGCGAGTCTACAAACTGCCCGCCAGGGCACAAGAAGAAGATCCGCCCCGAAAAGCGCTGCGCAAGGGTGGCCAGGTGCGGGGCCATCGAGATCATCTGCCAGTAGCCCTTCCTCTTTTGACGTCTCTGGGGGCCGCTTCGCTCCACAAAGTGTGCAGGGGATTGCCACCCTTACTTCCCTTTGGCCCTTAGAGGTTCGTTCGTTGAAGTGTCAACCCTCAGAACGCCCCCCCCCCCCCCCCCCCCCCCCCCGCTGCCCCCATGGCAACATCCAATCCCAACGTCCAAAAAGTCCAAGCAACAGCTTGCCGTACCTCTCGGTCACGATCGCCGAAGTGCTTCGGTAGCCTTGGGCCCGCGAAAAGGGGGGGGCCTCCCCCAACCCCCGACCAAAAAAAGGCACCAACAAAGCGCCTAAACTGCGAACATCACTGAACAGGGGAAACCCAGGAGCAGACCTCCGTGCCATCGCGGTCGGCGTGGGCCATGAAGCGCTTCTGAGCTGCACGGAGGTCGTCGTGGCAGTAGTGCCGCAACATGAACAGCCTAGGGTTGAGGCTGCTTCGGGGTGAGCTCCCTTTTGGGTTGATGGGGGGGTAATTATGGGGTTTATGGGGGTTTACAGGATTTACACGGTTTATGGGCCTTAGGGCCGTACGTGGATCGGTTGGGATTTGGGACGGGCCTACTTGCTGGTTCCGAGGCACTTCTCGAAACGCCCCACCGGATCGCAGAGCACCACGATCAGCTTCCTGACGCAAAGCTGCCCATGTCTACGCCCTGTTCTGAACCTGCTGGGAACCCGGCTTCATGTTGGGAAGTGTTAAGGGGAACCCACAGGGTTTGGGGAGCAACGGCTGCTTTGCATGGTGCAGTTGACGCCGAGCTTCAAGCGTGGCATGGCGGCCATCTTGTCCCGAGCCAGGGCACTGGGAAACAGCAGGGGGTTGGCCATGCCCACCTGAGACCCCTCACAAGGCCAAACCTTCAGAAAACAACGAAGTGACGCAGCACTTTGTGTTTTTTTTTAGGAAGCCCCCCCCCACCCACCAAAAACCGCCGAATTCTCAGGCCATCCTCATGGTGCCTCCAACCCTTCAAAAGTTGTTTATGAACCCCCAAAGAAACACACCAACCCTCAAAAAAGCTCCCGTGGCCAGGGGAGGCGCCCGTCGGGGTTCGTGACCGGTGCGTTTCCACTTGGCGGCCTTGGCCGCGTGCCACTCCGCGTTGTGCCTTCCAAGACTCTTGACAAGGGGTGCTCCCCCCCCCCCCCCCAATCCCCCCCCCCGCCCCCCATTTGTTGTTCTTGTTTGCTTTTGCTGTTTTGGGGATACCCCTGTTGTTTTTTTGGCATTCTTTCCCCACCCTTTTTGGGTTGACAGCGAAGACAAAGGAAAATTAAGCTGCCAATTGGGGTGTATCTCACCCCAAAGAAAAGGTGCTGATCGACCTGCGCCCGGGTCGGCAGCAGCCGCCGGGCGGCCGTGTGGCTCAGGAGCAGGTCCTCCCTGTCGCTCTTGAAGACGATGTCCGGATGCATCTCCAGATTCTTTCGCAAGGAGGTGGTGCCGCAGCGATCAACCCCCACAATGGCGAAATCGATGTCAAAGGCATCCCAACGCAGAACCTCGTCGCCGTCCACGACGTCGCGGAAAGTCGCGTTTCCCAGCATCCGTTCTGGCCTGGCTCCCATGAAGACGCGCGTGAACTCGGGATAGATGGTGCGGATGACCTGATCCGCGTCGCAAACAGCCGGAGTGCAAACGCTGAGTCGCAGATTTTCTGGCAGACTCTCACGCGCGTAGATCGCCGAAATGCGGAACGCGGAGGCAAGGCGCTGAACAAGAGAGGACTTGGCGCTGCCCCTTGCCAGGTCGTAGAGCTTCCGAAGATCAAGGACCAGGTCCCAGTAGCGACCTCCCTGGATGGAGCAACCCGTGATCGCCTCTTCTGCTTCCGCGAAGAGCAAGCCGACCCAAGCCTCCTCATATTGCGAGACTTTGTCTGCATCGATGCCGCGACTCCTCAGGAGTTGCTTCCAGTGCCAGTCTGGGCGATGCGAAATGGGCGTGTAGAGGAGAGGGTTCAGGGAGATGGCTTTAAAGCCCCTCTTCCCCTGCTCGTATTCGACCGAGCACGTCTCATCGGCTGCCACCCGCAGTGCCGGCACGGCGCACAGCGCAAGGAAGGCGCCATACATTCGGAGGCTCCGTGAGCGGCATAGGGGGGATTTCCCAGAGGGGGTTTAGGGCTTCGGGTTCGGTTTCTTTGGCGTCATACTTGGGGCACCCCTAGTTTGGGAAATAACATGCCAGGCAGGTGAAGTGATGCCATGTCAACTGCCCAAGCATGGGATGGCAAGAGCACATGCAGCAGCCGGGGTAGGCTTACGGCTTAACGACTCAAGGTGCTTAGGATGCAGGTTAGGGTTTAGGGTTTAGGGTACTTAATGCCAAATAGCTGCTTAGCTTTTATTCGATTATACAGGCTCACTTCGGCTTCGCGGCGATCGGAGACGAAAAGTCGCAACTCTCGGCCATCACACAACAAGGCGCACCTCCCCCCAAGCTCTCCCAAGACAGGCTTTAGGAAAAGGGGTTTCCTGGAGCAATTGAAGCCTGAATTCCTTTGGCACGAGAACCAAGAAAGTCCGGGAGCCCTGCGGCGCTCGGCCGGGCCTGAGCATGGCCTGGCCCAGTCGGGGAGAGCATCCCCCCCAAAGAAACAGGTGCTGAGAAAAAATCGAGACGAAGAAAATCTCAAAAAAGGGAGCATTCCCCCCCAAAAAAAGAAGGACAGTTTCGAGAAAACATCTCAAAAAAGGGAGGGAGGGGGGCGGACCCAAGCGAGGCCTGAAAGGCTACGTGAAACCCGAGAGGAGTTGTTCGGATAAAAGTCCTCGAAGCCTGAAGCACCTCAAGGCTATACAAGGAACAACCGGCGGGCCAAACTGCGACCAAAGTGTTGCAGCTGCACGTGCTGCCACACTGAGCACCAGCCCTTTTCTCCGTGGCAAGCGTCCTCGACCTGGCGCGTGCTGCCCCCTCGGCTGCACCGGGCTAACCCGAGCTTTGGGTGAGGCATCGGGGGGCGCAGAAAGCCCTGAAGCCCTGAACTCCCTTAACTTCCTAAACGAGGCTAAGTCCCTCTAAAGGCTAAGGGCTGTCGGACCCCCAAAAAAGGACTGTGGGCTCAGGAGGCTGCAAGGTCCAGGAGCGCCGAGGTGTCCAAATGTCCGACGTACCTTCTCAGGTCTCAAGGCTCATTGGGATACTAACTTTAGGGTACTATAATCCCTATTTTAAGGACTGCTAGTATGGGGGGGAACCGGCGCGAACAGAGGGACGACCAGGGCAAGCACACATCGAGTCTCCCCCAAATTGTATTTGAAGCAGCAAGCTGCAATGAAGCTCTCTCAATCCCAATCCCCACCTGCGGATGACCCGGTCCAGGTAGAAGAGCACCTTCTCTCTCTCTCTTTTTCTCTCTGTGTCTGGCGATTGGTGACAAGGGCTTCAGGATTGCTCCGAGGGCCCAAAACTAGGGCTTGGGCCTAGTGAAATTTCGTTGCGAAACAACCCGTCCTATCTTAGGCACTCGAAGAATAGTGCCTTGGCAGTTTGCCCCAACCCTGGATTTCTTGGGTTGCTCCTGCTGTTTTGCGCGTGCCACGCCCGGCTCGAAACTCCCCCCCCCCACCCGCCCACAAAGCCCCTGAACAAGAATGCCACTAAAGCCCCACAACTTCAAAGCTCCCCACCCCTACAGAAGCATTGTAAACCCTAAAGCTTCCCCCCCTCCCTATCATACTTACTATGTGCATTAAAAAGATGTGTGTGCATATATATATATATATATATATAGTTATATATTTTTTGTATGTACATAGAATATTATGCAATACAATACATTCTCATACAGTATACCACATTTAATAAAATATAGTACAATCGGAATTATCATAAATAATGTAATGTATGCAAAATGTATGTACAAATATCCACAAATAAAAAAACTCAGATAAACAAATAAATAAGAAATAAATAAATAAATAAATATATGTATATATACATATATATATATATATAGATGATCCTTGTCATCCAGGGTGCCCAGTCGTAGCTCAAGAACTTTCTGGCCCAGCGCTCGCTCGCTTCCGCGAGCATCCTGGCCACATCCTCATGCTCGTACCTCCCGCGCGCAGTCTCAACCGTTGCTTTGATGGGGGGAAGTTACGGATCTTAAGGGCGACGACGGCCTATTGGGACTTGTATAGGGGGTTCATGGCGCTCCCTCTCTCAAAAACAAGCGCATCCAAGCTGCAGGTACTTCAGCTTGTCCACCAGGTCCACTAAGTCATAGCCTCTGTTTTGTGTGCATTTGCCCTTTCAGAGGGCCAGAAAGCATGCATCTTATCATTGTGTGTCCCTTTGACATGGTCTACAGATCCAACGCTGTTTTAAAGTCTGCAAGGAGCCTCCGACCCTCATGACCCTCAAACCCAACCCATGAAAAGCTATAAACCCTTCAGCCCAGGCCTTGTAACCCCACCCCGCCCCCCCCCCCCCCCCCCCCAAAAAAAAAAAAAAAAAAGGAAAACAAGAATAAGAAGAAACATAGTAGGTGAAGTGGCGGATGGGTATGTAGTGCTCGGTCGGTACCAGGGCAGCGGGCCCTCCAACCTCGCCCACCAGCCAGGAGACCCATGGGCTGTCTTGAACCAGAACAACCTGGGAGTCTGAAGAAGGCATTCTCCAAAGAGATCTATGGGGCCTGGAGGGCTCATAGGGTTTTCTTGGGCTGTAGGGGTTCAGGCAGAGCCCTCAACACGGGACACCTCGGGCAAAAGCATTTTGCAAGCACCAAGCGGCGCAGCCCGCAAGCATCTGCCAATAGACGCGGTCGCCGCTTCCGGTCCCGTCGATGTTGATTGCAAAGGCATGCTCGGCCTGAGCCAGCTGGCTCGAAAACCCGTCGGTGAGGTCGGATTCCACGCAGTAGTCCCAGAGCCTCGGGAAAAGTGTGAGAAGACCCTGGCTCAGTAACTTGTGACGATGTGATCTTGTGCCCGTCTTTTCGGGTCATTGGGGGGGGTTAAATGACGACATCTTCGGGCAGGAGGGCGGCTGGAAAAAGGCAGGAAGTGGGCGGGTGGGTGGGGGGCGGGGGGTGGGGGTGGGTGCTGAATCAGGGGGGAAAGGTGGAGGGCATACGCGTAAACGGATTTGTGAGCACCTGGGTGTGGGGTTGGGCGGGGGGGGTGTTGTCTCACGCAATACACCAACCGCATCCACTCAGATGGATTTGTGACCACCTCGGCGGTGGGTGGGGGTTTGGGGAGGGGGTAATAACGACGTTGTTTCACGCAATGCACCACAACCGCATCCACTCAGACGGATTGGTCACCTACCGAAGCAGAGCCCCCATTCCCAAACAGTTACTCCCACCCCAGACCTTACGTGTGCGGTCCGCCCCGCATGCAGGACGTGGCAGGTGTAAAAACTTTCGAACACCTCATCCTGCGGCCTTGCTATGCTTTGACCTGTCAGTTTATTTCCGGCAAGTGGCCCAGAGTGTGGCGGACGAGACCGTGACAGCCCCAAACCCCCTGAAGCGGACGAGACCGTGACAGCACAAAACCCCTGAAAGCAGACGAGACCGTGACAGCCCAAAACCCCTGGAAGCAGACGAGAGCGTGACAGCCCAAAACCCCTAGAAGCGCACGAGACGGTGACAGCCCCAAACCCCGCCTAGAAGCGGACGAGACCGTGACAGCACAAAACCCCTAGAAGTGGACGAGACCCTGACAGCCCAAAACCCCTATAGGATCGGACGAGACCGTGACAGCCCAAAACCCCTAGAAGCGGACGAGACCGTGACAGCCCAAAACCTCTTGATTCGGACGAGACTGTGACAGTGCGCGGTCACAAGTGACCCGCGAGGGCGGACACAAGTCACCCAGCTGAGGAGGTCGCAGGTGACCAGTATGCCCTCTCAGTCGGCTGCCTCTACTTCCTTCATACCGGAAAGCGGTCGAAACACAAAAATAGAAATGGGAGCAGACTGAACCGGGAAGCTCATCGTCCATGAGCTGCGACTTCCCAGACAACCGCGCGTTGATGATCCTCAGCTTCTCTTTGGTTCCTGGGGGGGGGGGGCGGGGGGGCTGGCGCGTAACAACGCTTTCAACATGCCTAGCATCGTCAAACCCGAGAAACGAGGACCATAGCTTAATCAAGGCCTTCTCGTGTGCAGGCTCTGCCCTCATTTTCAACAGTCAACCTCCTCCCCCAAAAAAAAACTGGTAGGTTGCAGCCTCGGAGCTCTGGAAAAAGCTGCGAGAGCCGGAGCAAACGGCCCCGGGGCATCGACAGCCAGTTCGACGCGGACCAGGGCGTCCAGCAGTCGAAGGACTCCAAGCAGTCGCCCCAAGCCTGAGGAAGGAAAAGGCAGGGAGAGAGTTTGGGGATGCCTTTGCTCTTCCTTCTCAAGAACCCAAAAGGGGCGGGGGGGGGAGGGGCTCTTTGATCTAAAGCTAAAGCCAACGGGCTCTTCTCGCGAGTTGAGTCAAAACCCCCCCAAAACCCCCAACGAAAGAACCCTTGAGCCGATCTCTCCGAAGCCTGCAGGCCGTCGCTGACGCGGCTCGGCTCGCACCCCATGAGGCAGTTGGAGTTCGTGCCGCGCCAGAAGAGTTTCCTGGCTCCAAGCTTCCCCCCCCCCTTCCTTGTGTGGGTTCTGTTTCTTCCCATGCATACGACAGCTCCAGCAAACACTCCCTGATGCTGGCCTCGGGCGCTCCTCCCAGGGCCGCTCCGCGCCGTGTCGCTGCACCTCGGGTCGCTTCTTCTATGAGAGCTCTCAGAAGAAGAAAAAAGGGCGACGGAGGGAGGGAGGAGGGGGGGAAGGGCCTGGCACCTGGCGAACTCCAAGAAACTCCCAAACAAACTCCCAAGGCGCCGCGATGGTCTGCTTGCGGGCCTGGCTGGTGGACTTCCTTTCCCTATGCTCTCAGGCTACGATGGCACTAGGGGGGGGGGTTCTAGTGTTTTGCAGGCCTTTGTGGACCTGCACGCCAGCAGCAAACTACAACATTCAGGCTCTCTCTGCTTTGGTCGTTTGGGAGCAGAGGTGAAGAATGTAAGCGGTTTGGAGGGCAATGTAGGGCTCACATGGTCCGCAAGGCCAGGATGCTCTGAGATAGCTTCTGCTAGCCTAAGATGACATCAGGAACTGAAGAACGCAAAAACACTGAGTGCTCAAGATCCCCACAAAGGAGCTCCGCATGGTGCAAAAACAGGGCGAGTTTAGAGGCTTTTGGGCATCCGTAAGCTGAGTAGAACGAGAAGTCTTGAGATCGGCCTGGCCAGGGGAGAGCTGCCACTCCATTGGCAGCAGAACATAGTGGCTCCTGTTCAACAGGGTTTGGCTGGTGCAGCAGACTGCAAGGCCCAGTTTGAGGAGCTTTCAGCGCAGCGTCACAGAAAGAGAGAGAGGGAGGGAGAGAGAGAAAGAGAGAGAGAGAGAGAGAGAGAGAGGGAGAGGGGGAGAGAGGGAGGGAGAGAGAGAAAGAGAGAGAGAGAGAGGGAGAGGGGGAGAGAGGGAGGGAGGGAGAGAGGGAGAGAGGGAGAGAGGGAGAGAGAGGGAGGGAGGGGAGAGAGAGAGAGAGAGAGAGAGAAACTGCCTCATGCCCCTTCCCCACTCTCAGCCTCACAGATTTCTCAGCCTCGCGGGGCCCCCAGAAAGCAGCTCTGAACCCCAAAGCTGATCCCCAAGCCCTGAACGCAACGCAAATCCCTGGCCCAAACCCCACGCCGGCACTCGCCCTTTTCGCCAAAACCCTAAACCCTAGACCCTAAACCCCAAACCCCAAACCCTAAACCCCTAAACCCTACACCCTAAACCCTAAACCCTAAACCCTAACCCCCCGTGTTTGTATCCTCGGCTCCCTGGGCCGATGCCGGGCGAAAACGGGCACCGAGGCGTTGGCGCGATTCCTGAGACCATGGGGCGGACTCAAGCATGAGACTTCCTGTGGTTCGTAGGGAATGGGGGGGGAATGAGGTACCCTAGATATGATCCCTTAAAGGCATATATAGGGGCCTAATTCCCTCATTCCCTGCTAACCAACAGTTCGGAGAGGGTGCTCAGGGTTCTGGTGCTGGGAATTTTGCCAAACTTAGGGGGCTCTTAGGATTTGGGATTGGGGGGGGGGTCAGGTCAGGGGATTGGGGGTGTTGCGGGGTTCGATCTGTTGGCTTCAGGAGTCGAGAGTTGCTAGGTCTTCGGGGACGATCGAGAAAGATGCTCTTTGGGCTCCGGGGCTTGATTGGGATTTAGCCTTTTTGGTCAATGCTTTTTCGGGTCCAGGGCTAGTCAAGGTAAGGGGATCGTTTGGTAACCAAGCGCTTAGGCTTCGAATGGAGACGCTCTTGGCTTTCTAAGCAACTAACAACAGAGCGAAGCAGTAGGGTTTAGGGCTTAGGGTTTAGTAGGGGTTCAGGGGGGTGCTCTGGCCCCCCCCCCATGTCTCGCGGCCACGCTTCGTGTTGGTTGGACTCACGAGGAGATCCACGTCGGGCCTCTGGAAGCGAGGCATGCTTCTGTTGCTTTTGGGCGAGATCTCAGCGCTTGTAACGTCTTCGTCTGAAGCCCCTAAGGAAGAGGCCCCAGCTCCTCTCCCATGACTACGAAACCCGAAGAAGCCCTCCAAGACCCCTGTAAAGGAAACCCACCCGAGAAAGTCCAAGCAGCAAGGGCCGCAGCCTTCCCACGATGGACAGCGCGCTCACCAAGGCAAGGACGTAGGAGCAGTCGAAGATCGGTGCCTTTCTCAGAAGGGCGTTTTCCCCTTTAAACAGGGTCCTGATTGGTTTTAGCAAGGTCATCAGGGGGTTACCTTTTTTTCAGGGTGCTTAGGATTGTCAACCCTAAACCAGTTCGCGCAGTTCTCCACCGAAACACAGGGGAAAGGATGCATTTCTTCTGGGAGACGCCAAGTCGCGGGGCAGCATTCCTGGCGGTCGTTCAGGGTGATCTCGTGCCCGCCTGGGAGCTTCTTGGCTTCAAAACACGTCTTGCGCCCAAGTGAAGAGGCTCTGAACCCCAGCCCTGCAGCCTTCAAGTCGCCAACCCCCCCCCCCCCCCGAAGCCTAACCCGCCTAACATTCTAAGGAATTAAGGTCACTGCCCCAGAAAAAAGAAGCACATGCGGGGCGTGAAGGGTTTTTTGGAATCCTGCAGGGCCCACATGCAGAGCCCACATGCGGGGCCTGAAGGGTTTTTTGGAATCCTTCAGGGCCCACGTGCGGGGCCCCCTCGCATTGATGAGGTTTAGAAGTGAGCCTAACCCGCCTAACGCCGATTCTAAGAAATGAAGGTCTCTGCCGCGCATCCCAGCAAAAAGAAGGTGGCCATCTGGCTTCCTGAGCCCCCCTTCACCTGGGGCGCGCCTCGCACGGAGAGCAGGCAGGGCCGGAGGCCATCGGGCTGCGCGTCCTGAAACTCCTGCAGCTCCTGTTGAGGGCACCCTCTGACCCAAGTCAGGCTGTGGCAAAACCGTGTTGCCGGGTTTTGGTAGCTCCTTTCTGACCCAATCTGGGCCGTAACAATCGTATTGGTGGGTCTTGGTGGCTTTTTCTGAGCCAGTGAAGCACCGAACGCTGATTCCTCAAACCCTGAACCTGAACAACCTTGGCTCCGTGGGAACGTCGGTTGGGGTCTTGGGTTTCATGACTCTGCGAGGAGCGCTCCCGATGTTTCGAGCAAACAGGCAATTCTTGACACTTTGAACATCTTGGAACCCTAAACTCTTCTTGGCATCTCTGATTTTTCTTGATCATCATGCGCTTCGAGGAATCTCTACGCGAAACTTTTTCTGCCGGCAGCTCTGTTCGGAGGTGTTTCTGTGTTGTTCAAGTTTCCATTTAAACGAGGATTCTAAGAGAGGTACCGGAACGGAGGAACCCCACATTCTTGCTTTGCCGAACCAATCCCAAATAAAGCGAAGGGGGGACGGGCTCCGGGCCCTTAAACGAAGTTCTTGGGAGGTGTGCTTGAAACGGAGGCGACGACTGGGGGGAGGGGGGCGGGTGGGCCTTTGAAATGTGGGAGTGCAGCCCTTTGATCCTTTTTGCTCATGAGGGCCCAAGCATCCTTGGTGGTCCAGCGCCTGTTCTCGAGCGGGGCAAACTCCCGGTCCAGCTCCACTTGCCTTACGAGCTCGCACAAGGTGCTTTTGGTCAAAGGGCTCCATTGTAAAAGGCCACCTCCATCCTGTAACTTTCTTTTCTTTGGGGGACGGGGGTCGCAGGAATCGTGAAGGGGGTGGTGAGGAATGTGGGTTCTAGGATGCCGTGGGGTTGTGGCCCGTTGCATCGCAACTTGCAAATGGCAGCCCAGTTGCATCCACGCTTCCTCGGTGTCCTGAGCCAGCAGCCGCCGCAAGACAGGCTGGCAGCATCTTGGAGTTAGGACAAAAGGGGGGCATGTGTAGTGCAATCGGGGGTCTTGTCTGGTGCTTTGAGAAGGTTTTTGTTCAGATGTGCTCCAGCTCTTGCTTTCGCTTGCTTCAGAGGAAACTCCTAGCTCTAAGTCGTTCTGAGAGTGCAAGAGACACAAGGGTGTTCTGAGTGCCCACCCCGAGCCGCTGGACGAAGGGGTTGTGCACCGGCTCGCTAGGATCCAGCTCGAAGTAGCGCCAGCAGGCATAGGCTGCATCGCCCGGGACCACGCAGCAAAACTCGCGCAGCAGCACTGGGGAGTCGTGCAGCGCCTCGGTTTTGTGGTCAGAGGATTCACAGGATCCTCAACCCTGCCTTCTCGCGACTTCGGTGCAAAAGGGGCACTCGGAAGCCCTAAACCGTGGACTCGTGGACCATGGCTTACAAAAGCAAGATCCCCACAAAACACCGCACTTAAAGCAGGAAGAAGCAGATGGCCCCCCAAGGCACATCCAGGATGGCGGTGCCGACCTGGTCGGAGGACGCGGCCACCGAGGCCAAGATGTGATCCCAGTCGCCTTCTGATCGCTTTGCTGCAGGGGCTTCTTTTGGGAGGATTCTTTTTCCAGGGATTTTGTTTCGGGTTCCGGCGTGTTCCTCGGGGTCTCGTGGGGGAAACGCAGGGAGAGTGAAAGGAGGGGGGTAGGGTGCGGGTCGTTTAGGCCTGGTTGGAGGCTTCTTGAAGGCTTTCAGGCTGATGGTCTTTCATTTTGTCTTTTCAGGGTTTTGGCTTAGGGTTTACAGGGTTTATAGGCTTCTGGCGCAAAGGCTCCTTCGGGTTTGTTTACAGGGGCTTAATAGGGCATTTATAAATTTATAAGGGGCTTAGGGCATGCTTGGGGATTTGCACCGAAACACACAGGCTTGCCCAACAAGGACTCGGCCGCAGGGGTCTTCCAGTGGCGTCTCGCAGCAGAAGTCCCAGGAGAAGAAGCCGCCGAGGGCCCCGAAGCAGTCAACTCCCGACCTAGGTCCTGAGATTAATTCTCAGGGGCGGCGAAGATATCCGAAGCAAAAGCACAAACGTGGCACCCCTCAATTTTTTGGGTACACCTGGGTACGCTGCACCCTACGGCATAGGGCTTGAAGGGGGACATTTTGGGTATAACGCTTAAAACCAACTTAGGTTGGGGAAAGAGTGGGGCCCAGTGGCAGGGGGTCGCCGCAGCATTCCTCATAAGTCAGGTTGATGCCGAGGAAGTTGCCGTAGGGGTAGAAGCAGATGTCGTTTCCACCCATCGAGAAACGCCAGGGCCATCATGCAGTTCAATACTTGAGGACTGTGCCTATCATATGTCTTGCACCTGCCCCTTTTGTCCGCGATACCTGGGCTCTTACACCCATGCTCGTGGAGGATTTCCGGATGGTGATGGTTTACCTACCTCAAAAGGGGGGGGGGGATTTTGGGGGGATCGAGCTTCTGAGTGCTGTACTTTGAAGAAGCCTGCGGCGTGACGTTCATTGTATGGTGCAATTGCATTGCGCACCCCAGCCCCCGCCCCTTCCCCTCCCAACATGCCACGCTTCAACGTCCACGAGACACTTGGACCTTCCACCAGCACTCCCCAGAAGCTGTCCCAAACCGGAAGCCCGTCAACGTGCAAGTTAAAGACACCATCCTTGGCTCTTGCTCCCACTTGGTTGTCTGAGCGCCTGTCAGAGGCCCCTCTCATCTCTTCAAACGTTGCGAGGCGAGGCTCTTAGTAAGACGACACTCTCTGCAAACCCGCTGTTTGCATGTCTCTGAGAAGCCTCAACGCATCTAAAAAAATGAGAAGTGGCTTGAAGAACCACAACAGATACGAGGATAGCGAGCCCGACATGACTGTGGAGTTCAAAAGGATTCGCTATGCCGATCCTTCCTTGCCTCAACTTTGCTACCTCAACAATATGGTTCTTAACATGCCCCTACATCACCACATAGCCTTGAGCCCCAAAAGCCACAAGCCCTAAGCTCCTGGAGAGCGACTTGAGGAGGAAACCATGGAAAGGCCGGGGGCCTCACGTGCTTCGCGTCAAAGCAAGCCGAGCTTCGGCGGTCATCCCTGGGCCCGAGGGCTTTTTGGGGCTTCGAGGTTGAAGCAGTACCCTAAACCCGAAACCCGAAACCCTACGGAAAAGCCAGAGAGGCCCTGAGAGCCTCCTTGAGAGGTGCAGCCAAACAGCAAAACGTTTGCAAGGCTCAGGATGACGACGGGCTGGGCTTTGATTAACAGCTGATCTATCCGACTTTCCCCAAGAACAGCACAGGGCAGCATAAACCCTAAAGCCCGAAGGTCTGGAGTGAGGCGGCCCTTCCAGCACCTTTCGGGCCCTACAAAGAGCCACCCCAGGAACCAGCGAGGCTAAGACGCCTTCTGCGTGATCAAACTTCCCTGGAGCCCGACATTTACCCATGTTTGCTTTGCCCGCATGCTTTGAACACACCCTGCAAGGCAAGGCCCTTGGCAAGCGGTAACTTCGTCAGCCCTGGGGCCACTGCCCCGAGCATTGGCGCAGCCTGCAGCGAGTGTTGTTCTGTTGGGGCCTTGAGGTGGAATGCCAGGGGGCTGCATCAGGAAATCAGCTGTCTATTGTGTTGGCCGTTGAAGACTTGAAGCCCCCAAGCATCACCTGTCTATTGTGTTGGCTGTTGAAGACTTGAAGCCCCCAAGCATCAGAACGACCGAGTGCGAGTTTGGGCCTGGGTGTTGAGGATTGCCAAGGGACGCAAGGGAAGCGACGAGCTCTAGGATTTCTCGGGTTTTCGCGCTTGCCCCTCGCTCCCAAGTGAAGCTGCGGTGAGCGCTCACGTGCTGGGTGGGCGGTCAGACAATCTCTACAATTTCCGCAGGGTACGCACGTGTTCCAGTGCTCCAGGCAACTTTCTCACCAGCAATCAGGCCACGATTCAATCTCTTGAGGCTCTCCTCTGTAAGCGGCGCAGGTTGGCCCTTGATGAGCAGTCGCCCGGCCTGACGCAGCCGTCCAAGTGTCACCGTGAGCTCTCCCGGGCGGAGCACTGCAACCACACCGGAGAAGAGCACCGGCCATCCCTTGTCCTTGTCCACAAAAGAGTCCACGTCGGCGTCGAAGGCAATGAAGCTGTTGGCCCCGCGAGAGAAGTCGGCTCGGGCGCCAGTGTAGGCATTAATCATGTGCCAGCTGGTCATGTGATAGCCATAGTGGCTGGTAAGGTATCCGCGACCATCCGCCGCGCTGACTCCGGCAGGACGCCAGAGATCCCTCTCCTTGATTGTAGGGCTTGTGACAACTGCTTGTGGAGGAATCCCTGAAGGTGGGTGAGCTGGGACTTGTTGGTACGGCGAACGCAAGTTCACCAACCAGCAACTACAACGATATGACCACACTGCCTCAAAACCGGCACTAAAAACAAACAACAAACTGCGCAACAAACCTCGAAGCCCTTCAGGACGCCCGAGCTTCAACATCGCGCCAGACGCCCAAGCTGCGTCTGGGCTGGTCCATCGTCGCCTCGTCCCGGACTCCGCGCCGCATCCACAAGGATGCGTGGTTCGGTGGGGCCATTTGCCAGGTGTTGTACCTGAAGTCTAGGAGGATTCGGGAATGTGAGGATGAATCTCCTTCTCTTCTGGGAACCTTCTTCGAGCACGACCTTGCCTCTGTGCGCAAAAGGTCATGATAACACATAGAACACACCACACCACAACACCCCCACTAAACGGCCCCACTAACCCCTCAAGCCCGAAGTTTTGAGAGGGTCAAAAGGCTTCCCCAGAGCCAAGGTGCTTCCCATCCGGCCAGCCCGAGGCCGTGCCCTCAATGCGGTGCGCGAGGATGGCCATGCCGTGCTTGGTGGAGTTGCCTCGATACATAGGGGTCATGAAAAAATATACACACATAATGTATGGTCAAAACAAAGTGTAAACGCAAGACATACATATACGTATAGGTGTACCGATATAAATATTCAACAAAAAACAAATATACGTAACATATATAGTAAATATGCGTGACGTTTGTGCACCGTCAGGAAACCGCTTAAGTTCTTAAGACCTGAAGACACCATCCGGGGCCTCTCAATGCGAGAGGAGTTGTTGGGCTTACTAACTCTTCTCAAGAAATGAAAGGACATCGGTGCCGAATGAACATCTTGAAGGCTCCTAGGAATCTGTAGGTACCCCGAACCTCCAAACCCCAAACCCTAACTCCCACTCAGCACCCGTAGGTTTCGAGAAGCCCACAAAACCTGGACCCTAAATAGCCTAAGCTCGCGTGAGAGGCGTCGAGAACAAGCAGACCAGGCTCTGGTCTCCTTCCCGACCTTCCCAACCCATCCCCTGCCCGAACCGCAGAGACCACGCCAAACAAGAAACCTCTCCTCCAAGGCACCCTTTGTGTGGGACTGCTGGGATCCACTTCAACAAGATCTCTCCCCCAAGCCCCCGCTGCCTGCACTCATGTCGTGCGTGGTGCACCAAGTGACTTGGGACTTGGCTTTCCTTCGTCTGTGATGCGCATGTTGCACCCCGCGTTGGGCCGGCTCGGCTGCCCCCCAAAAAAAAACGCAAGCGTCTACAATTCCCTAACAAAGAACCGGCGAAGTTTGTAGTGAACGCCCGAAATCGTGGCGGGCGGCTTGCCCAGGCCAGCTGGACGCGCAGGTGCTCGGACAGCCGCCAGGGCTCCACCTTTTGATTCAGCAGCATTTTAAGGGGCGGACGAGGGCTTGTAGGGTTCCAGGTGTTTATGGGGGTTATAGGGGCTAAATGGTTGAATTACGGGGCTTCGCTGAGGAGTCGTCGTTCTAGAGTGAAAGTCGAATTTTCTAGTTTTCCCTCTGGCTTTCCAGCAAAATCGAAACAAGGCAGAGGTCCTAAGGGAATTGCAGAGCCAAGCCACCAAGTCTCCCAATCCGAGCGTGTCTGCCAGGACTTGGCCGTAGAAGGTGTCCGCCATGATGGTGTCCCTATCGGAGTCACCGTTGGCGAAGTAGCCCCTGGGGGCTTTTGCAGGAAACCCCCTCAACACTGGCAGAAAAAAAAGAGACAGAGAGAGAGAGAGAGCGCGGCAGCATAGAATCCAACAAAATGGGATGCATGGGTGATATACTGTGTATCTATGTATGTATGCATGCATGTGGACTATGCTTCGTGAGGAGCGACCCGGCCTTAGGCCCCTCTCGTTGGCCGGAAGGTCCACCCACAGCGCCTTCCGCATCGTCTCCTGGGCGGGCTTCACCCACCGGTCGCATTCCGCTTGGAAGGCTGTGTCCCCCATGAACTCGGCGAGCTTCGAGCCGACTTTCAGCGCCAACAGGTGCATCACGCAGTTGTAGCTCTGGTACCTTGGTAGCCCAGTATAACCACATATTTGTGGTGAAGGGTACCCTTTTTTTGGGTTGGTTACTTGGTTACTTTGCAAGGGAACCCTCGGAACCGAAACAAGGGAGCAGGGTATCACTGGGCTTAAAAGGTACGTAAGCTTCTCTGGAGCAAGGATGTCGTAGGTGTTCACGAGCCTCGTCGGCTGCCCACCGTGGGAGGCACCTTCCGTGATGTGCCACTGGACGGCCTTCTTTGCTGCAGGGTACAGGTCTCTGACCATCTCCGTGGTGTTGCGCCACATCAGGGCTTCCAGCAGGTAGTACGCGAAGCTGCTGCTTACGTCGGACATGATTCGGCCGCAGCCTTGATCGATGTGCTTGTCTGGAACGCCGAACTGGCAGCCACACATAAGCTGCTCCTGGATCATTCCGTTGGGAAGCTGCGTCTTTGCCCAGGCATACATCTTCGAGTCAATGCTCTCCGGAAAGTAGAAGCTGTATGCCAGGTGCCTCTCGCAATCGTTGTGCACGCTGTCAACGTTGATGCAATCGAAGGCCTCCCACTGCCGGAACCGCTTGTCGGCGGTGATCCACGCCGACCTCATGTGAGTCAAGCTGTTCAACAGGCTGTCCGCCAAGAAGTCCGGAACACCACGATAAGACTCGTGTAGGGCCTTGTAATTCTCCAGCAGGCCCTGCTTCTGCGAAAGCACTTCTGCCGCGGCATCTTGGCTACTGGGGTGAAGCTTTGAGTAATAGTTCCCAGTCCAGTTTGACAGGTAGAACCGGTGCGGAAAGGTCCACGACAGAGCGACTGAGATTGCAAGGTCCCCATGAGGGCCGAGTGTGTCGGATGCAGTCAATGCCATGTGACTCACGTGACTTTGCTTTGTCGGGGCCTGAGGTGCTCCAGAATCAGTGGAATCAGTGGAATTTAGCCTTTGCAGGACCTCGAGGACGGAGGCGCCCAGGAAAGTGCGGTGCTGAGCTGAGTCGGTGCAAGCCGCAACGGTGCCGGCAGAAGGGTGTGAGCCTGCGACCTCGAAGCTGATGCACCTCTCCCCCGACTTCTTCCCGAGCTGGCCCATGAGACCTGAGACGCTGTCTGCCGAATAGCCTCCAAGAGGGGGTTCCTGAGACACATCCACCGCACACTGCTGGGATGAGCGGTTGAAGGACCAGCTGCAAGAGGCTTGGCTGCACAAAGCGGCGCACTCCGCGGCTGTGCCGGCGTGACTCACGTTGCCTGTGCTTCGCTGATAGCTTCCCGTGACGCCTGCCGGCATGATGATCCCAAACTCAACGTGGAACTGGTCGAGCCCGACCGGCGTGCCCAGGAACCGGGCCAGATCCTTCGGCATTCGGAAGCTAACACAACCAACCGCCCAAAAAAGCCAGAAACACGCCAAGCGATGCAGTCGAACATCTGCAACCCAAAACGGCTATGAGGCGTCTGCTAGAAAGGCCATGGCGCCTCAACTGAGCCCGACAAGCTGAGGACCACCACGGGTGCTTGGCTGGCGTCCAGGTCGCCATAGACCACCTTGCCTGGGGCTCAATTGCCCCCTAACAAAAGGCCACTCCCCCCCACCCCCCCAACCGAAATGAGATTGAAGGGGCTCTCAGAAAAGCGCAAGAAGCCCAGAATCGCGCCGAACTCGGCACCGAACTGACCCCCCCCCAACCCCCCCTCCCTAACACAAATAGACCTGAGTAAAGGAATCCCCCAAGACTTTTTTCCCCAAAGCCGCTGAAGGCGAAGACCGCCAAGTTGGTGTCCTCCACCGCCAGCCGGGCCAAGGGGTAGAGGCCGCTGTACCGGAGCTGCTTCACCTCTGCCGGCTGAGAGATGCATGTTTTGAAGCAGGAGAAAGCCTGGGACAAAAACCCACTGCATTTGGGGGAAGTTGGGGGATAAGGGGATGGCGGCCATCCTCCCAGATTTCGTTCTTGACTCATGTTTCGTACTGCGCCCCTCCATCCCCTCTCGCCTCGAAATCGGCGCCGACGCCCTCCGGGAGCGCGGCCCCTGCGTTGCCCAGCCTCAGGAGGGCGGTTCGATGCCGGGCAGCGCTCGTCACCTTCAGGGGCTCAGGGTTCCTGCGAGGCCCGCTTGAAGAACGTCCCTAGGCGGAGCCCCTTGATGGTGACCTTCTGCTCAAGACCCACCCCCCCCCCCCTCCCCAATTGTTTCGAAAATGATCCTTAAAAGGGGGGGGGTCTTCAGAACTCCGCTCCTTCAGCACCAAGGCCGCGCCCTCCAACCTCGGAAGTGCTTCGAAGTGGCGAAAAAGCATCTAAACAGACGGCATACTTGCGGCATCCATACCCCCCCCCCCCTTCGCCTTCGTGCAAAATGTCCGGTCTGAGGGGTATATACGGAATGTACTCTATGGCTATATGGCCTACTGCTTTCTGCTACAAGAAACAGCAGCCACATGTTTCAAGAGCGCGACTGCTCCGGCCAAGAGGCAGGGACACTTTTGGAGCTCCAGCAGGGTAGCGGTTGTCCACCAGCCACTCTCGGAACCTTTCTTCTCATTGAGTCTGAACTGCAGAAGTCTAACAACATCACAAGACACAAGCGCGAAACGGTTTATTGTGCAGCAGGCTTGCAGCTAGCTGCGTACTATCGCTAGTTCATAATAGAGTCGCGGCACTTTGACAGAGCAGCGAGCTCAGCATATAAGAAAAGAGTAGAAAGGGGGTACAAGTTCGGTACAATAGTCACCAAAGTCGCAAGCAGAAACCTATAAGGTGCAACTACGTATGCTGAGCGAGGAGCGAGCCGTCGCCCCTCAACTCGAAGGATCCGGTGCCGACGCCCCCAAGCGCAATGCTGCTGCGCACCCCCATGGAGGGCGCAACGTACCGGGGGCTGTGTGCTGACGTGAGGCCTGGGGTGTAGGTGGGCAACGGGAGCACATCCTTCAGGAAGCAGCATGGCCCTCGAGTCGTGCAGTTGCCCCAGGGCGCCTTGATGGCTTCGGCCCAGGTGAAGGCCACACACCTCGGCTCAGAGGCGCAGGAGGCCGCGCAGGCCTGGGCGCTTGCGGCCTCTGAGGCCTCTTGGGTTTGCCGGTAGTCTCCTCCCGGGAAGTCCACGCCTTCCAAGAAGTCCAGGGACACCGGCGCTTTGGCGGCTTCGGGCTGCTCTTGGAAGAGGAACTCGAACCAATCGCAATTGCCAGCTGCGTTCCCCTGAGCTCGGCTGTTGCCCCAGGAGTAGTTCGCAAGGGTGCAGTTCTCACACTCCACGTAAGCCGTAGCCGCCCGGAGGTTCAGATGCCTCGTGGAGCCACTGAGATTGCCCTCATGCAGGAAGGTGAAGGAACGGAGCAGGTCAGCATAGCTGGCACCAGAACCCACCAGCAAAACTGCCAAGCACGTCACAACTTGCAAGGTGGAGCTGAGCGCCATGGCGGGAGAGGCCGAGGCTCTCACTCGTGGGCCTGCCAAACGGCGACGGATGTCAATAGCGGCAGGTGGCGAGGCGAAGGAGAGCCAAGGTTCCCACACCACAAAACCCCAGGGCCTCAATCCCCAAACTCTGTAGACACTCTCAAATACGCCGTTTGACACCAGAACACCCTCTCAGGGCTCCCCTCGCACTCCTCCTTCGATTTGTTTGGGGGGGGGGGGGGGGGCGGAGTGCAGGGAGTGAAGGGACGGCTGGAGACAGAGCTGAAGGGGCTGAAGGAGTTGAGGGGGAGAATCTCAGCATGCAGAGTTGTTAGCCCGGCCCTAGATGGCCGCTGACGCTGAGAGGCCTAACCTTGCCGAAAAGCTCATGCCCAAACCCTTCCAAAGAAGAGTCGAGCTTTGTTTTTGGTCCAAGGCCGAAGCGCTCAGGAGCCCTTGCAGTGCTGCTCTTGCCGTCCAGGAGGCACGTCCGGGCTGCCCTATAGCCAGCGTGTTGCGCCGAGCAGCCACCAGTTCACGATGACTTCACGATGAGTCCCATGACGTTGAGGTCCCTGAGCCCTGTGAGCCCGAGCCGAGGCGTGCGGTCATCTCACTTCGCCAGCATCAGCTTCACAAACTCCTTCCACACAACCTCCTTCCAGGATGTGGCTTATCAAGCTCATAACAGTACGCATAGTCACGAGAAAAAACCAGCAGCATCATGATACCGACAAGTAATCAGAAGAACCGGCTCAGCAAGAGGCGTTTGATAAGCCATGCACAGGTGTTTAAAAAAGCTCGGGAGCTGCACCGCAGGAACATGCGCCCATCGAAACCACTCTACGTCACCGTGTCCTCTCAAGCTCCTTGGCTCCAGTGCAACGGCCCTTGCCACTTCTTTCCCCTTACTTCGGCCTAACCCTGTCAAAATCCTTACACCCTTAAACCCTAAACTCCCGAAACCCTCTTTGACCCCATACACAGCACAGCGGCCCTAAACTCCTTGTACTTGACCATCCCTTCCAGCACCAGCCCCGCCGCTGCGGCCTCCTGCAGCATCTCCTGCATAGGGCTCAGAGGACGCTCGGCAGGGCTCCGGGGGGCCGAGTTTTCACCTGACCGCAAGTAGACCTTTAGAACGCAAACCTAAACCCCAAACCCCAAATCCTCAACCCTAAGCCCTATTCTCGAAAGCGTTGCTTGAGGGGAGGGGGGCTTCCGACTTCGAGGTCAAAAGCCTGGGAGGTCTCCTGGAGCTCCTCCTCAGAGGCACGCTCGCCGAGCCTCCTGAGCCACAGGAGTTTAATTAGTTTTGGGGCTTTAGTTCATGGTTTAAAGCTGAGGTTTAGGTTTAGGGTTTAGGGTTTAGGGTTTAGGGTTTAGGGTTTGGGAATTGTTTAGGGTTTAGAGTTTACAGGGATGTTTGGGGTGTAAAGTTTCGGGACGTCCCCCCGGAACCACGTCGCTTCGGTTCGGAGGGCGTTCTCTAGCGGCATTAGGCAACCCAACAGCTCTGCTTTTTTGGGTTCAGCGCCTTTCCATCCCGTTTTTTTCAGGGCTTTTAGAGTCTTTTAGAGGATTTTCGTTTTTTTTGGTTCAGAGCTTCTAGGGCTTCCCAGCCAACAGCTCCCTTTCATGGTTCGGGCTCAGCTTCTGCTTGTAAGGCCTAGAGGGCTTTCCACCAGACGTCAAGTTTCGGTTCCTTCAGAAGCTTCTGCGTGCCCAACATCCTTTTACGTCACAGAATCTCCGATATTCTCAGCTCCCAATGCAGACTGGACCCTGCAGAACGCGAGATGTCAGGACCAACACGGATGCAGACGTCGCATGCGGCACTTTGCAGATGGAAGTAACTCTTCTACCCCTACCTTTAAGGAAGCCTGCGGGCGTCCTGCGTGGATCTTTGCCACCCGACTCCAAAGTGCATTAAAGGGTTCTTACGGGATAAAAAAGGTTGAGAGAGGTTCTGGAGGGCTCGACGCGTACGCAAGGTGATTGGCAGGCAATACCGAGCGTCTCCAGCGCGTCACGCACGCCCTCCTCACTCACGAGGCCGCTGCCGGTGGGGTCGGAGGCTCGAAACGCCTCGTAAATCTCCTCCTCCTCGGCTCCGCACCCGGCCTCACCCCCTATTCAAACCGAAGGCCAACTAAAGGACGATAGACGGCGCGCGATGGGCACATGATGGCACATGCATGCGCGCACCAACTCAGGGAAGCTTCCGCGCAGCCGCAGCAGCCGCGGCAGCGGAACATCGCCAGAAAGTCGGGGAACTCGAGGCGCCCAGTCCCATCGGCGTCCACGTCGTTGATCATGTCTTGCAACTCCTGGGAGTAGGTTTTCTTTTTTTTAACGCAGGCGTTCAGTTCAGGGCAAATTGTTGGGTAGAGCACGGTCCGAATTCAGGGCTTATCGGACATAGAGGGCTTTAGGGGTTTGTGGTGCAAGCTCCGGGTCGGGAGGGTTTGGGGGACAGCCTCTCACCTGACTCGCAGCGCGCAGCCGCTCAACGACTTATAAAAGTTGACCTTCTGTTCTGCCTAGGCGGTCTAGCTGCCGTGCTGTCATGTGCCTGGCCCACGTTGGGCAAAAGCACGCAGGCCTCGCTTGCCCGGGTATCTCACACATCCCCTGCGATGTGAGAACAGGCACTTTGCAAGTGGCGCCATTTCTTCGGGCGCCTGGACGTTGGAAAATGTCAAGAAGTTTACCTTCACCAGCTGTGGACTTCAGGGGAGATTCAGGAGTCCTGAGAGCACAAAATGATCTTGAGACTGTTGATATTGGTATCCCAAAATAGGGGTACCCTTTTGAACAAGGGACCCACCCAAAAAAGGGTTTCCCTATTCTCGGAAACCCCCACATATCTGACCTCGTGCCATGCAAGGTCTTCTTGCTGCTCTGGCTCTCCTGCCGTACAACTCCTGCCCAAGTTCTTCATGACCGCACCCAGATCCGCGATGGCGATGCTTCCTAAGATGCACTTCACAGTCTCCGGACGGCGGGAAGAGTTCTGGGGCAAGAGGGCGGGAAAAACATTGAGCCTTCTGGCCAGGAAGGGTTCTGAGGTGCTACTTCGACCTCGCGGGTAGCTTGCAGGGGTTTAGGCTCGCCATCTGCGTGCGTGGCTCCCGTTCCATCCTTGTCGAAGGGCCGAAACGCCCCCTTGTACATCTCGACCTCCTCCTCAGTCATGGACTCCATGGCGACGGGCTGCGCGGCTTGAGGGCTCAAGGACCCTAGAAAGGCCCTCTACAAACACCCTATCAAGACCCTTTCCACACCCAAAATACACCCATGACCTTGACTTTTGCGGCACTCCAAGAGTTTTCCTGAGATGTTCCCCTTTCCGAAGATTATGCCTTGGTCTCAGCTTCAGAGAAAGGTCGAGGCCGTGGCAACAGTGTTAAAGAAAAAGGAGCGCACACATGAGGCAAAAATGCACATGACATCTGTCTGCCAGAGGGGGTGGGGCGGGGGGAGGGGGGGTGTGGGGCGGGGGGCAGGGGCTGAGACTAAGTTGTGGTCCTGCTATCACATATATGTATATATGCATAGAAGTATGCCTAGAAGGGCTCTCTTGAAGTTCTGAGGACACTGAGGCCTTGGAATTCGAGTGGGAGTTGATTCAGAGAGGGTTTTAGGGTTTAGGGCTCTTCGGGTGCATGGGCAGCATTTGGCTGAAGAAACACCCGACCCAGAAGTCTCACACCCGGCAAAAGGGCGCTCTCTTTTTTTTGACAGCGCCGCCCGAGCTGCCGCCTGTAGAGCCTTATGTGCCCCTCATGGTGGTTCTTCAGGAGGCCGGGTCTTGGAGATGTCGGCCCGGATATACTTCCAGTCGCCAACATCCCAAAACATGCCGGAAGATTCGCTAAACTACCCTGAACTTCCTGAAGCTTCCCGACACTTCCCGAAACTCCCTAAACTTCTCAGCCTGAGGTACTTTCACTTTCCAAGGGGAGGTGCACAGGCCAAGTCAGCGGCATCAAGGAAACAGGGTTTGAAGACGTGATTCACGGCCATGGCCCGATTCAACTTTGTCCTGTTGCCCTGGCTTCTTAGCTGCTTCTTTTCAGCTTGATGACAGCCTTTGTATTCTTCTGCCATCTCTTGCTAGATCAAGACTGGAAGACATGTTTGCCATGGCCCAATTGAATTTTGGCTTCTTTCTTCACTGCCTGTTTCAGCTTGATGACAGCCCATTCAATCGTTCTGCCATCTCTTGCTAGCAGTTCAGCACTTTCCATCCCCCAGAATTGCAACCCCAGAAAATTAAATCATGGTAAAAAACGGGCAGCATTCCCCCTGCCAGCTCGCAAAGCAAAAGGTGGCGGATACACGACATTCCAGAATGATTTTTTTGGAATCTTTTCGAATGTTTTTGCTTTCGTGGTGCTTGGATTCTTGCGAGTTGTTTTGGATGCTTCGTAAGTTTTACCATGTGGGGATTGGAGTTTTGTTGCCCGACTTTGATGCTACTTGGGATTCCCGTCGTGCGGCATCTTCTGCTTGCTCATGGATGGTTTTGTGGTGACACGACAAATTCGGCAAAACTTCGTGGCCAGGAGAATTAAGGACCTTCCTCAGCAAGTTTGGGAAAAGTGGGTTGTGAAGGTTTCAGCTTGCCAGATGAAGATTAAGAGCAAACTCCTGGGTTCGTTGATGAGCAAGGGTTTAGGGTTTAGGGGTTTAGGGGTTTAGCGGTTTAGGGGTTTAGGGGTTTAGGGTTTTAGGGTTTTAGGGTTTTAGGGTTTTAGGGTTTTACTTTCCACCACAAATTGTTTACCACCGCCCAAAAAGTCTGAGAGGAATGCTGGATGGAGAGCGCTGACTGTCAAAAGGTGGATCCCCACATTTGCTTTTCAAAGGGCTGGGGGGGCATTGAGGCTTCAAAGTTTCCAGGGCTCTTCCCAATAGCCGAGAGTAGGGCAACATGCACAAACATTTCCAAAAAACCCCAAAACTCCCAATACATTCCAGAAGCACTGAAGAAGCACCCTTGTGAAGAAACACCGCATGGGCACATAAGATAGAGTCACTGTAGGGAGAGCTTTAAAATTTCGCCCAGGCGCTGCCAGCTTCAAAACACCTGGTTGAATTCTCACGTCGTTACGACTCGTAAAGCTTGCATTCCATCAGCTGTCGGCCAAATGTAGTGTAGTCTGTGCGGGGTCCAGAGTAGGTTGTTCCGTCCTCCCTGAAAATCTCAATGGTCTTGCCGTCCACCTCTGATCCCACTTGCCGGAACGCGGCACATGAAAGGCACCACCGCAATATGACCCCACCGTGATGCACTGTCCTCCGTTACCCTAAGGACCTCGGAAGAACCAACAAAAAAGTCAGGTAGATGCTCACGCAAGGCCGGGCACGTGCGTGACTGTGAAGTGCCTTCCGTCCACGTCGCCTATGCGAAAGTTGCCGATCTGGACAAAGCGGTCACCTGACGTAGGATTCCCTGATGATCAGGACCCTAATGAGGCACCCCTAATTTCGGTAGACCCGAAACCCTGAACCCTGAACGCTAAACCCTGAACACTAAGCCCTAAATATTAAAACCTAAGCCCTAAGCCCTAAACCCTAAACCCCTGCATCTTGCCGTGGGAAGCCGCCGAAAGTCACCCCAAAGGCCGCTCCCAGGCTCCGATGGTCGGTCGTCCAGAGATTGAAGTCCTCTCTTATAAGGGGGGGGGGGGGGGGGCTCTGACATGAAAGCTGAAGTTTAGGGTGTTGGGGTTTGGGGTTTAGGGTTTAGGGGTTAGGGTTTGGAGCTTATAGGGTTTAGGGTTTAGGATCTCGGGGTGTTGTTGGGGGCTTTTTTAAGTCGTGTGGGGTTGTCGCCCGCTTTTGAGCCGCTTGGATCATCGTTCGCATCGTCTCTATGACAGCTAGCAGACTTGCGCCCTTTCTGGAAGGCTCAGGTGAAAAAACTTCAGGGCCTTTCGCAGTGCAATAGCAGCAGCAGAGGCCGGGGAATGGAAGCTCGCCCGAGGACCCACTCAACCCCCCACCGGAAGACCTACATGCCCTAAGCCCTGTGACAACCTAAGCATACCAAGTAGGGTTTAGGGTTTAGGGTTTAGGGCTTCATAGCCCCACCGGCAGCTTTTGCGGGGAAGGGTCCGTGCGCGGCCCGAAGTGCCGGGTGCCGTCGCTGCGCCAAATCTGGATTGTTTGCCCATCGCTGTGCGAAATGGAGAGGTGCGCCTGGCCAATACAAAGAAGGGAGGTCAGGGTTTAGGGTTTAGGGTTGAGGGTTGAGGGTTGAGGGTTTTGAACCCCCCCCCCCACTGCAAAGTGCAAAAAAAGGGAGGGTTTCAAGACTCTTCACGGCAAGAAGCTCACATACCCAACGAGGCCAGTATCCTTTAAAGGAGTCTTCCCTAAATCACACATTCCGTAGCTCAGCGGGATTGGGCCTCCGTACCTGACTCACAAGTCCGGGCACTCTTGACTTTCACCTTCTCCACTGCCCCCGCCCTCCCTTTAGGGTTTAGGGTTTAGGGTTTAGGGTTTAGGGTTTAGGGTTTAGGGTTTAGGGTTTAGGGTTTAGGGTTTAGGGTTTAGGGTTTAGGGTTTAGGGTTTAGGGTTTAGGGTTTAGGGTTTAGGGTTTAGGGGCGTGCTTCCAGTCCTAAAAATCTAAACTCTTGCCCCTACGAAGATATGGGGGCTTGTTTCATCGGATACTTGGGCCGTTCATAGAGCGGTTATGCAGGGATTGCAATTCGGAAAACATTGGCCATTCATCCGAATGCCTAGTCAATGAATTTGGGCGGGATAAGTGTGCATACGCTTCTTTAGGGACTATGAAGTGGAGGCAGCCTGAAACCTAAAACCTAAACCTTAAAGGGCGTTTAAGGGTTTAAGGGCGTTTTATGGCGTTTGAGGGTGTTTAAGACTCCAAGGGTTTAAGCGCGTTTAACAGTGTAAACACTTATAGGGCTTACAGAGGTTATAGGGTTTATAGGCATTACAGGGTTTATTAGGCTTTGTCGGATTTATAGGGTTAGGGTATTTATAAGGTGTAGGGTTCATAGGGTTTATAGGGTTTAGGGTATCCTGTTAACCCTATAAACCCAAACCCCATAAACCCCATGAAACCCTTTGCGCCTCGTCCACCTCGCCAAGGCGGAAGTTTCCAAACTGGATGAGCCGGTCCCCGAAGCGTAGCCGAGTCGACTCGCCCACCTCCTTCCAAAGGAAAATTCCAGGGGGCTCACAAAAAGTCGGGCTTCTGGTTTGGGAGTTTGGGAGGGGTTCGGGTTAGGGAACCCTAAACCCTAAACCCTTAAACCCGAATCCATCTCTAGAGTCCTTGGTCTCTCGATCCCAGCTGCCCCAGTCCGTTCGAGGCCCTGGGGTAAGAATCCCGTCGCCGCCTGAGCTTTCTGGCAGGTTTTGGTTGTGTGTCTTGGCCGGGGGGGCTTCTGGAGCTTTTGTTTGAAGGTTTCGTAGGGTGTTTCCTACTTGTTCCTTCTTGTTTAGGCTTTAGGGCTTAGGAGCTGCGATAAGACCTTCTTTGTGTGCAAGATAACAGTGGTGATGTTGAAATACAAGTAGTATATTGCCATTCTTTGACATGTTCTTGGCAAAAGTAGCCATAAAAATCTTTCCTCTACCATGCTTTGCTGCGCAAACACTGTGTTCCGAGCCTCAAACTATCCGAAACAGTTCCGCAATACACTTGCGACCGAGTAATTCTCCTCTGGCACAGGCGGCTGCAGCTGTACTGTTGCATTTTCGCAAATATCCGGCAATGTTTTTCTCCCAGCAGGCTCGTCGTCGACGGCCCAGATAAAACCCGAGGGCTGCAGAAACAGACACAAATAATACCACTATGACGAGCATGCTTGCCTTCGAGTGGAGAACTGCCCTAACGCTTCTCAGCCCTAAGCTCTCCAAACCCTCTGACCTCCACTTCCCTCTAAGGAAAAAAAAGCTGCAGAGCAAGCTGCGGAAGACCTGCGCAGTCTGCCCGTCCTCAGGGACAGCAACATCTGGGAATCCGGGCTCCATGGGCAGCTGTCTTCTACGAGCTTACGGAGGGCACGCGGCGGCAAAGCAAGGGACGCCACGTTGCTACATGTTTTTGTGAAGGGCTGCTTCGGCCCAGGTCCTGGTGAGACACGGAGAAGTGACCCCCGTCCATCGCGCCCAGGCGCCACTCACCCAACTGCAGGAAGTCATCACCAGTAGCGATCCCAGTGCAGGTGCCGAGCACTGTCTGCACAGATCCGCAGTGCCACTGCGGATAGCGGTTGTTCAGGGCAGGGGTCCAGTCGGTTCGCGGGCCAGGGTGCTGCGTGCCGATAGACGCGTACTTCCTTGCTCTTCTTGGAAGAAGAAAGTCAAACAGGTCAAAAAGGCAAAATAATGCTTCGAACTTCCACATGCCTAAGGAAAATCCAAACCAGATGAAAGTTCAACTGCTAAGGATAAGGGTCTGGATGGTCTGTCCGCCATCGTGGGTCACGATGAAATGCGCAGCACCGGCGTCGCCCAAGCGGAACCTACCCAGCTGGAGGAATCGATCTCCGAACCTGGCAAATTTTTCTCCAGCACTTGCGTGGTTCCTCTCTGGCCGTTTGACATCCGGAACAACTCCGAGCCGAGGCCCCCCAACACCCCCCCCCCCCCCGCACCCCTGACACCCTGGGAAACCCCGAAAGAAACGTAACCCTTACAACCCTTACAACCCTAAACCCTGGACCACCCTCAGTATGCCCCTCTCAGACTGGGGCGCGTGATGCCGCTCGGGGGGCCGGTGCTGCGGGTCCAGGCTGTGTAGTCCTTCAGAGGACGCAATTTCCTAAGGGGGCTGTAAGGGGCTTTATTTTTTGGGTTTAGTGGGTTTGGGGATGTTTTGGGGATTTAGGGATTCATGGGGCTTCATGGGGTTTTCTGAGGTTTACAGTGTAAAGTTTACAGGGCTTGCAAGGATAGTACCTACAGTCGCCAAACAAAAAAATATACTGATCCCTTTCAGCCCGCGGATCTGTGCGGGGCCCATTATGCAAGGTGCCGTCGCTGCGGAAGATCTGGGCAGTGCTGTCCTCCGGCCGGGCAGACGGGCTTATCTAACACGGACACCCGAACCTAAGCTTCGGGTAAGAGAGGCTGCTGTTCACTGCAGATCGGCTTGTTGGGTATAGCTTGTACAAGTACTATGATTCTAGAGGGGCTCTAAGGGGATAATATAGGTCATTCGGTTTGGGAAGATGGGTTGTGTGAGTCAAGGGTTCTGGCGCCGGAGACAGCCTCGTTCTCGGTTGCGGAGGGAGGTATTCGGAGGGGGGCTTGCCAAAATGGGAGTACCCCTTTTCTGTTTCTACACCCGAAATAATTGGAAAACATCTCTTGACCTGGTGCTCCATGTGAAAGCCTAGAACAGGCACATGGGGATCATGGGCAGTGTCTAGGTATGGTGCTCCCTTATAGGGGTACCTTAAATCCAAGGCCCCGTATTTGCATAGGAGCCCCATGTGGGGGCATCATCTAAAAACTGGACACGTGCCCTCGGAAACTCCCCCAACCGCCGATCTTCTGAGACAAGCGCCGGCTGGAACACATGAACACAGTTGGCGGCAAAGGCAAACGGTTCGGGGGGGGTCTTCGGTCCTAACGTCCTAACGCGAGAAAAAGTGGTCCCCCCTCAGTCTCTCCTTGTGCGCAATGCTGAGGTGGTCCGCATCGATTTGGCCCAGCCGGAACTGGCCAATCTGGATGAAGCCCGGCCCGAAAGCGATCCCGGAGGGGAAGCCTGCGAGCTCCCGGGGGCTTGCGAGACTCTGCGAAGATATGAGTGATTCATATAGGGGCCTCAATAATTGGAATCATTTGTATATTCATAAAGAGGCCATAAGGGAATGCGAAATTTATTCCGACTCCGGTAGCTTGTGCTCTCGAAAGCAAACCCGGGAGATTGGGGTAGTTCGGAGGGGTACCCTAAGCCCTAAGCCCTAAACCCTCAACCCTAAACCCTAAACCCTGGGTTTAGGGTTCAGGGTTTAAAACGTCAGACCTCCGCTAGGCTTGCTCCATGCGCGGGCTCGGTTGTGTGTGGAGCTCTCAACACATCCTCGCGCCTAGCGGTCGGCCCCAGGCGTTGTAGTCCTTGGTGAGGGGGTTCGGGGTTATTGTGAAGGAGGAAATGGAGCCCGATGTCGGCAATCACGGACTCAAGCTGCTCTTGAGTTCCACATGCGTGCAGCAGCATAGGAAATACTCTAAAACATTCCGCTGTCTGAGTGTCCGTTCGTGGCCCAGGGTGCACGGTGCCGTCGTTGCGCCAGATCTGCGGAGTCTGGCCATCCTACGTCCACGTGGGCATGCGACCTCCTTCCTTTTGGCTGCTAAGCCTTTTTGGAGCCTTTTTTTTGTTCTCTCTCTGGGGGGGGCATCTTGCGGCCAATGTGCTTTCGGGGCATGATGCCCCTGAGCTGTTGCAGCATGCAAATAACGCTGCGCGCCCCACTTGACTCGTGAGGCGTGAGGTTTTTTGCCGGTGCAAAGGGTCCTTCAAAAGAACTGCGTTGCCCAAACATGCTGAAGACCCCCGCCAGACGCTTACAGCTCTGCCAAAACCAGTTCTGGGTTTCAGGGCCTTTAGGGTCAATCAGGCTGCGGCCTTGTGCGAGATGGAGAAGTGATTTGCATCGATCGCGGCCAGGCGCCAGTCGCCCAGCTGGATGAAACGATCCTTGCGACAGTGGAGCTCTTGGGTTTAATGCTTCGGAAACTCCAACTTTCGGGCTCACCATAGTGAGATGGACTGAATCCCTTGGAGGGTATATATAGGCCCCTAATTCCCTCATTCCCTACTAAGAACCAGGGGGTGGATGCTTTGCAGAGGGGCTTTAAGGGACTGTAGGCTATGGTGCGCCTTCAAGGCTGAAGCTCTTTGACGTGGTGGAGAGAGCCCGAAGATAGGCTCATGGGGGCTTGTTCGGCATCTGTAGGAGTTGCAGAGGTCTCTTGAACCCCACCTACGGTAACGGAAGAAAAACCTCACAGGAGCCCAAAAAGCCCATAAACACCATGACGAGGCTCGCCAAAGGCTGCCCATTTTTCGCTGCAGGTTCCATACGCCATCTCTGCAATGTCCTCTCGGGCTGCGACTACTAGGATGGCCCTTAAAACCGTCCGAAAAATATTCCTGATTGTGATCCTCTTAAGCCCAAAAAAAGCAAAATAGAAAATATCCCAAAAACCAGGGCCTACCTAGACTAGTACAGGTCGACAAGGCAGATAACCGTGTGGGACTTGTTGCATTTGGCTTTGACTTTGGTGCTGAAAGGATGTTCATCTCTTCCCCTCATATTAACTCCCCTCGTAGATTGATATTTTGGTATAGGGGGGGGGGAATTTTATTTCAGGGGTAGGGGGGTGGGGTGTTAATATTAGGGTTCAGGGTTTAGGGTTCAGGGTTGACCGCTGCAAAATAGAGCCTTACCTTCGATATCCCCTTGGCTTTCCAGAAGTACACCGACACACACACAACTATACATGTATGTATGTATATGTATATGTATATGTATATGTATATGTATATGTATATGTATATGTATATGTATATGTATATGTATATGTATATGTATATGTATATGTATATGTATATGTATACATATACATATACATATACATATACATACATATATATATATATACATGAATGAAGATACATACATATACAATACAAATATGGATACTGGTGATTCCGGAAGGAGACTCCACGTTTGAGAACAAGCGGGCCCTTCAAGCAGTAGCCCGGTCCTTGCATGTCCAAGATGCAGGTCTTCGTGTAGAGATCCGGCTGGTCCAGTAGGTGTCGGGGCCTGTGCGAGAGTTTTCATCATTGCCATAAAGACACCTTGTCGTGTTTGGCATATACGCCGATAGTCAGTGACGCTGGTGGTGCTGATGATAATGATAATCGCTCTTGTCTTGTGATTCTTCATCTTCCGATGAAGTATCGTGATTTGTCGCCCGTTAGAAACCCTAAATACCCCCAAAGCCCTAAATCCTAAACCCTAAGTCTAAATGCCCCTAAAGCCCTAAACCCCTAAACACCCCTGAAGCCCTAAAACCTCTAAAAGCCCCTGAAACTCCAAGACCCATGAGTCTTAAGCTCCCAGCCAACTATGGCTCGACCCTCCGGCATGTTTCAGGAGCATTGAAAGGGTTTCGGGCCTTTAGGGTTTGGAGAGGGGTGTCTGGGGTTTAGGATGTTAGGGTTTAGGGTGTTTAGGGTGTTTAGGGTGTTTAGGGTGTTTAGGGTGTTTAGGGTGTTTAGCGTGTTTAGGGTGTTTAGGGTGTTTAGGGTGTTTAGGGCCTTTGGGGTGTTAGGGAGGTTTAGGGTTCGTAGGGTTTAGGGTCTGAGGTTTACGGAGTTTCAGGCTCGGAAATGCGGTGAACTCTCGAAGCTCAGAGAGCACTCTGCTCATTTGGAGGCCTGGGTGCGTCGTGCCATCAGACCGGTAGATCTGGATCGTCAGTCCTGACTGCGAATGAGGGTCTAGTTGGCCTTTTAAGACTTTCGGCTGCTGGGAGTTGAGAAAGGGCGCCCAAGATGCTGATGATCAAGAACTGTACATCTGAACCCTGAACTCCCCCAAATCTGGCCCGGAAGCCACTCTCGTGAGTGACCAGGAAGTGGTTGCCGTCCGCGTCCCCCAAGCGGAACTTGCCGAGCTGAAGGAAACCTTGCTTAAACCCTACACCCTAAACCCGAGACCCTAAACCCTAAGGCTCCAGGTGCCTTCCCCCTTTCCGATTCGCGGCCCCTAGCCTGGGGCAGACATATGCAGACAGACACACAGCTGAAATACTATATATATATATATGTATATATATGTATATATATGTATATATATATATATATATGTATATATATATATGTATATATATATGTATATGTGTATATATATATATATATATCGGCAGACCACTCGAACCCCTTCATGCGCTTCGCGCTTGAGGCGAGAGATTTTCAACCTCTGCATCCAAGGAGCGGTCGCCCACGTTGATGGCCGTCGGTGCGGACTCCGGGCGGTCGAAGGTGTGCCTGGGAAGGTCAGGAACCATCTCATAGTCAGGGTACCCTTTCTTGGTGGGTTTAGGGTTTGGGGTTTTGGGGTTTAGGGGTTTAGGGGTTTAGGGGTTTGGTTACTTTAAGGAAGGGAACCTTGAACCCAAGGGGGTAAAGGGTACCGCTGGGCTGGCGACCAAGGTGCCAGGTCTTGTGGACCCCTGCGTGCAGCGTACCATCGCTTCGGAAGATCTGTTCCTCGACTCGCTCATTTTTTTGGGGGTTTTGAGGGGAGGCTCAGGGCAGGGGTGGGGGTACGCAGGTCATTTCAGTCAGTCTCAGTTGGGTAAGAAGGTTCATGCTTTTTCGGACCCGCCGAGTGCATTCATGCACATAAGCAACCTGGCAAAGAGGGGGAATCCTGGCAGCGAAAACCGCTTGTGGGAGAAAAACCCAGGTCGCTGCCAAGGCACGGTCCAGCCCCCAACGTGCGAGATCGAGAGATGATCGTCATCTACGGCGCCCACGCGGAACTTCCCAATCTGGATATCAGGTTCAAGCGGGTGCTTTCAAGCTCGAGTACGCTCTTAGATTATGTTTGGACTGGTTCCAGAAACAACCCCCACACCCTACAAATCCTGAACCCCAGAGCCGTGGAGCGTGTGCACGTTGTGTTGCGGACTTCGAACAGGTCAATTCATGGGCGGTTTTCCCTAAACAGAGCCTTCCAAGTTTCCAAGAGCCCAATACTAAGTCCCGTTAGGGTTTGGGGTCCTTAAACCCTAAACCCTAAAACCCTAAACCGTAAACCCTCTAAACCCTAAACCCTGGGAACCAGACCTGGATGTACTGAAAGCCGAAGCTGATCCCCCGCGGGGGACCGATGGGTCTGGCCCAGGCGTTGAAGTCCTCACAAGCTTTCGTCTCGTGAGCTGTTGTGGGGGGAGCGCTTCAGTTCCAGGGTCTTTGCAGTTTCGGGTTTGGGGTTTGATTTAGGATTTAGGGTTTGGGTTTTTTTTCGCGTTTAGGATTCAGGGATCCGCTTCGAGCCATTCCTCCAAAAGAACCTCCTCAAAACACGTCGAGCCCTGAGCCCGAATCAAGAATGCTTGCGCTGTGGCCGCTGTAGCCCAAGCATATGATGAAACTAAGTGCTTCTCGGAGATGCGCAAAAGCCCTGAAGCCACAAACCCTGAAACACCTGAAACCCATTCCTGCAAGTGGGGTGTGGGGTTGGGCAAAGGGGGAGGGGAGCTTTGGGGTCGGTGGCAGCAAGGCGAGGTTCCGTGCGCGGCCCGGCGTGCACAGTGCCATCGTCCCGGAAGATTTGCGCTGTTCTCCCGTCCTTGCAGGGGTCTTTAATGGAGCTTGCAGGGTTCTCGGGGTTTTGTCGGGTTTGACAAGGTTTGTGCGGTTTAGACTGCTTGATGAGGTCTATAGGGTTTTGAGGGGGGGATCTTGAAAGGACGATACCGCAACCTCAACCCCAACTCAACCCCCACCTTTCTTTGTTGAAGCTGCAGCAAGCCCCCCCACCTTTCTGCAGCAAGGGGTTCAGGGATTGAAATGCAGTACCATTACGCAGACGAAAAGCCGCATGAACTTGAGAGCGGGGCCAAGGAAGGCTAGCTCCCCCAAGGTGGCCGTCACATGCTTACTTAGTCAGAGGCGAGTCAGGGCACTGCAGTTGCTCAAGAATGACTTGCAGCTGCCGCAGGAAAGGGATTCGCACTCTGGGGGGGATTTGCAAGCTGCAGGCTCGGACACTTGATAAAATGCTGAACTTACGCATTGGGATCAGGCCGAAGGTCCCCCTTCCGCAAGTCCTGCTTGGCCCAACGCAACCAAGGTTGCAAACAATACTCCCGTTTCTGAGAAAAGACTACGAGAGGCCAAGGGATTGGAGTTATCATGGAGAGATGCCGTCCTTGTGTGCGATGGAGAAGTGCTTGTCATCGATGGCACCCAGGCGCCATTCACCAAGCTGGATGAAACGGTCGCCCATGGGAACATCAAAGCACGCTGACGCACTGGTGGTGGACTGAACCTTGCTGTGAAACCCCTTGGACCCTCAAACACATCCAGAAGCCAAAAAGTGGGGGTTGGGGGCTTTGTTTGAAGCTTCTAGTGGCTGCGCTTTTGGACTTTCGAGCTTTGAGGGTGGTTGGGCTGCGCTGTTTTGCTTTGGCAGACCATGTATGCCATATGGGCCATATGGCGTTGACGAAAACAGGGGACCCCCAACATAGACCCCCAAACTACCAGTAGTAGGATTCCCTGATTATAATAAGGGACCCCAACATGGTACCCCCCCCCCCCAATGTCGGAACCCCCCCAAAATATGGGAGCCCGGGAACCTGCTCCTTGACTTGCGACGCCGGGAGGACGGCCACCAACGGCGTGGGCGGTCTCCCGGCGAACTTGCAGCCCAGCTCCTGCTCCCAGAGAGCTCACAGCTCAAGATGCTGCCGTTTAGGGTATAGGGCTTAGGGCTTAGGGTTTAGGGATTAGGGCTTAGGGTTTAGGGATTAGGGTTTCGGGCTACGAGACATGACATGATGCCGGGTTCCCAGGCCCTCGCACCCGACCATCCTCAGAACTTGTCGTCGCTTGTCAGGGTCTCATCTTGTTCGATTTCCAAAAGTGCCGACAGTTACGAGACCCCCCCCGCCCCCCAAACCCAACAAAACTCAAGGAAGCCGTACACCACACACCACACCTAAAACCCCAAACCCACACCACCACCGTCGGATTCAGATATACGTGCATACACACACTTGTCAGGTGCGGACGGGAAAGGTGTGGACATAAACACGCTGGCACCGCATACTTTCAGCTTGCTTTCTGTGTCCCCGAGGCCCTGAAGCTTTTCCGCATGCATGCTAACCAATGTAACACCGAAGTCTAGCCCAGAGGCAGAGCACCTGAAAGCATCTGGTCGTAACTAACCCGGCCCTCGCTCCACGTCATGTTTCTTTGCCTTCCAGTATGTTTGCTGCTCCTCTTTTGTCAGCGCTATTGACATGCCCCGTTTGCCCACTCTCCTTGTCATCCACACTCCGGGGGGGGGGCCCTGCTACCACTGCTCCACCCTCAACTTGTTCTACCACAGAGTTGTTGCGCCATGCTTGTGCCATCCGCTTTCTACAACGCACCCTCCAGCACACGCTTGTGACGCTGTAGTCTGGACCCTTAAGCAAGCACGGGTCGTGGCAACATTGACCCAAGAATGAAATGAAGGTGCTTCTGATTGCAAAAAGAAACGAACAGTGACAAAACCCACCCAAGCATACGCCCTTCAACCTCTGAACATCCTTAAGCTCCAGAACCGTGCCTAAACACCATAAAGTGCAACCCTCTGAGCCCTGAACCCAGTGAAAACCCCTGAACCCCCCTTCACCCCCCCTGGCTTCCCCCCCCAGGCTCCGTGGCGCAGGAGGCAGAGTCAAAGCCTGGCGTCCGGTAGACCTCCTTGCAGTACCTTTGTGCGCGCACGTCATTATCCTCACATTGTTTCGGCCTCAAGCTTTTTTTTTGCCTTGCGCCTGTTGTTGACAGTGCTTTCAGTTGGGGGCGCCGGATCTGTGGGTATGTTTAGTGAGGGCTGCTCGCTTCTTCAGAGCTGCAGCTTCGCCGGGGCCAGCAGCTGCATGGAGGGCGTGGAGAAGTCCAGGTTCAAGTCTGGAACCAGCCCCGTGATCGCTCCTGGGAGGGACCCACACCCCCTTGGATCCTCGAAGCGCCTTAGGGACTCCACAGAGTCCCTAAGCTTCCTTAAGGTTCCCTGGGGGTACCTGCCCCCCCTCCTTAGAACCCTATGACCCCGACATCTTCTCCACAAGAGCCCCCCGCTCCGGCAGCTGCAACAGCCGCGTCCATGGCCAGGTCGGCCACCTCAGCTGGCTGTTGCAAAAGTTGCAGACATCTTCTCTCCAAAAAGCCTGGAAACAAGCAACTCCAGGCGGTGGTCACATGAACACATGTGTATGCCCATTAAAATGACATATTGTATGCAGATGTATGTGTATGTGTATGCGTGTGCGTATTTAGGTATGTTGCTTTGTGCATCTGACGACGTCTGTATATGCATACGTGAGAAGGCAAACACCAAGGCCTCCTAATGAAGGCCCTGACGCCACACACACCCTAAACCCTAAACCCTAAACCCTAAACCCTAAACCCTAAACCCTAAACCCTAAACCCTAAACCCTAAACCCTAAACCCTAAACCCTAAACCCTAAACCCTAAACCCTAAACCCTAAACCCTAAACCCTAAACCCTAAACCGCAGCAAGCCAAGCAGCGGTGCTGACGCCTGGGATACACGCTGCTGGCCCGGTCATGAGCTGCGCAAGGGCCCTCGCTCCACTCAGAATCCTTGGTGTAGGGTTTCAGAAGAAGCAAAAAAACCTGAGATTCCTCAGCCTAGAGGCCCCCAGCCCTCTCATCAGCCCCAAAATCAGCCCTACAAGCCTCCGAAGGCCGAAGGCCCACCCCCCACCCCCCCCCCCCCCCCCCCCCCCCCCCCCTTCGCCTTTCCCTCTTCCCCTAAAAACCGAGATCTGAGCTTCGACTCCGTGATCTTCTCCTTGATCCAGCCGGTGCCCAAGCTTGCGGTGAAGGCCTTGGGCAGCGCGAAGCCTCAGGGAACTCCCAAAAAAGGGGCTTTCACAGCAAAGAACCCCTTCGGAGCACGGCACCCCCCGTATAGGCAAACTGTTGATATCAAACTAAGGTGCAAGGATTCGTCTGTTCTCGTTATGATATGCCTTTCTATACAGCCCCCCGCCCCCCCGCCCACTTGAAACCATGACTCTGGCAAATTGCCACCACAACCCCCGCCTTGGACGTCAACATCTGCATACATGTTGAGGGCCGCTGCTCCGCACATCTCGAGGTGGTTCGCTCGGCTTGCGTTTGAAGCAAAGCTGGTCCTAGGGATGAAAGAGGACAGGGGAGTCACCTGGAGGATTTCCCAAAGCACGATAAGTTCAAATTCACAATAAGTTCAGATCAAGGGAGCCCTATTTTGATTAATGCTTGGAAATAAGACAGCAGGTCAACAACCCCCGGGCGCCAGAGAAAAAAGAGCTCGCGATACAGAACGACCAAGAAGACCCACCAAGCCCAGCCACTTAAAGCCTCAGGCACCATAAAGCCCCCTAAACCTGAACCCCCCTAACCCCTGAAACCCTAAACCCTAATCCTAAACCCTAAAACCCTAAAACCCTAAACCCTAAACCCCAAACCCTAAACCCTAAACCCTAACCCTGAACCCGACGGTCTGACTTTGAGGTTTGCGGGGAGGTTGGTCCTGGTCACCTGTGTCTTGGTCTCCGCCAGAACCAGTCCAGAGGAGAACCGCAGGGTCCCCTGGGCCCGGACCTGGCGCCGGAGAACTTTTTGCTTCTTTCTTCTTTTTTTGGGGGGGGGGCTCTTCGGGAGCGGCTCCGCTCACCTGCCCCCAAAAGAAAAGCCCCAAACACCCTAAACACCTCCAAAAAAAGCCAGGTTGCTGCTGCACTCACTTAAGGTCAACCGGAGGGAGCGGACATTATTATGGTACGGTTGCAGGGGTGCAGGCTACGTAGAAGATCCTTTTCTGCCCCCAGACAACAATCGCTGCGTACATCCTCGTGCGCCTATTTCCCCGTGCGCACCTCAGCGTTGAACATCGGGTTGACGACGACGGGCACGCCGGGCATTGGCCAAACCTGGATGCTTTGCAGGGAAAGAAGGAGCCCTAAACCCTAAACCCTAAACCCTAAACCCTAAACCCTAAACCCTAAACCCTAAACCCTAAACCCTAATTCCTACAATGGCCTGTTTTTTTTCGTTTTGGAGTTCTGTTCCTTGGGCGGGACTTTGGGAAGCGGCAGTGAAGGGGACTGTTGGGGTGAGAGCCAAAGAGTGGATCTCCGCCGGATTTTCGTAGGAGCTAGCTCGAAAAGCCCTAAGCCCTACAGTAAACCGTAAGCCCTACAAGGGGGTTTACGAACATGGGGGTACCCTTTTTGGTGAGTTCCTTTTATAAGGAGGGTACTATTTGGGGGTAGACTAGGGGTACCCCTATTTGGGGCAATGCCCCGCAAAGGAAAAACTGCTTTCAGAGCTTCAAGGGTTCTGCCGAGGAGCCGTGAGCACCGGGCCCATACCGACGCGAGCGCTGCCGTAGGCAGATGCTGCCAAGCCGAAACCTTCCTGTCACTTATGAGCTGCTCAATGTAGGAAAAGGGAAGGGGTTGGGTGGGGTTGGGCGGGTTTTGGGTTTAGAGTTCAGGGATTTTGGGGTTCAGGGTTTTGCGGGTTCAGGGTTTTTAGGGTTTAGGGTTTAGGGTGCTCATAGGGGGGATGTTGCATAATGTGATGTACCTACAGAATCCCTGAAAGGGCTTCACGGGCCCGAACTCCTACCGCGAACTTGGCGCCATGTCAGGGGATCGGGGAAAAGCAAAGAAAGTCATGATGCTAACTAACATCCGGTTCCTTCATGCCCCGCTGCTCTTTTAGGGTCTGCACGTGCCGTAAGCCCGTAGCCCCCGCCCCCCCCAAACCCCCCCACCCCCCAAACCCCCTAAACCCTAAACCCTGAGAAACCTTTAATTTTAATCCTAAACCCCCTAAACCCCCTAAACCCCCTAAACCCCCTAAACCCCCTAAACCCCCAAACCGGCCTGGTGCTTGATGGATGGCGTCTGGAAGTCGACGTCGGAGTGGCCCTTGGTGTTCACCAGCACGGACCCGGAGATTTGGAAGTCCATGCTGGCCCCCACCTCCCAAGACAACACAGCTACGCTGCTTTGTGTATTTATCTCTTTCTCTGTATTATCCCTTTCTCTTGTCTCTGATGGCTTTTCGGAAGGGAGAGGGTCGGAGGGGGCCTGGCTGTTTTGGTGAGGAGCCTTGTGACGCTTGGGGATCTTCGGCTCATCCTGTTTGCTCTTCGCTGTGCCCTTCGGTCCTGGGCAGCGCCGGTGACGATGCCAGTCAGCTCCACTTCTGCCAGCATCTGCAGCACCACCTTTGTTGGTCAAAACATCCCAATGCCCCATCATGACACGAGAATCCTACCCCCTACCCTGAAGAAGGGAAGGACCAGGAAGCACGCATAAACACCCGGGCCCCGCCCTCTAAAGGGCAGCGGAGGAGCCATGATGCAGAAGGGTGGGGCGCAGGCCATCTTGGTGATGGGCTTCTTTGGAAACCTCGGGAGCTCTCAAAGCCTAAGACAAAAGCGGAAGCTGCGGCGAAGAACGGAAAAGAGAATCGGCGACTCGCAGGTGTGCTGCGCGCCACAGAAGGTGCTCAAAAAGCGTCCGCAATGCCACAATTATGGGGGCTTACATGTAGAAGCCCCTAATAGCAGGATCCCCTTCCAATAAGGACCCCAATAAGGTACCCCTAATTTCGGAAACCCCCCATGTCTTTGAAGCCAAACCCAAAACCCTCCCGCAGCCTCCGAAGGTAAGGCGGGCCACCTCCACCTTCCGAAGCCTAGCCCGGGCAATGTACACACCAGAGCCACCTCTCACTCAGGAAGGCAAGTGCCGGGCCACGTAGCCCCTTCAGCACCCCTTCCTTGCTCAACCCCCCTGTCTAAGACCCCCTCCAAACCCCCGAACTTTCCAAAAAAAACGCCCTGAATGCCCAATCCCCTCACCTCCCCAAACCCCTCAACCCTAAACCCTAAGCTCTCCCAAACCCTGTGTATACACATATATGTATGTATATATATATATATATGTATATATAACTAGTACAATCTATTGAACTATAAAAAGAACCTTTGAATTGAGAGGTCCCAGGAGCCGCCTTTCCGCGACCATGGCGCAGCTGCCCTCGGCGGAGACCAGGGCGTCGAAGGAGGCGCGGACAAGGCCCTCGATGCCCACCTTCAAACCATGTAGCCATGTAGTAAGAGCGAAACTTTGTAGCACATGAATATCTCTGAAAAAACGAGCATACATGACTTGATCTTGTTCTGTCTGATGGGTTGGGATTGTCTTCTACTTGAAGAGTTTCGGGTTCTCTTTCGGGCTTGTACATGTGTTCTACGGTGCTCTGGGCCCGTAAACCTCCCGAAGTGCCGAAGTCCATCTCGGTTTTGCTCTTTCCGCCTCGGTGTCGCCGTTAGCGTTCAGTCTGATGCTCACCGCTGGCGCGAACTGGACGACACCCTCCTCGGGCATCAGAATCTCAAGGGTGCATTTTGGGTCGGTGGTACAAGCGAAAGCTCTAGTAGCATGCGATGCCCCCTCTCCGAGCCTTGTCTGGAAACCCTTCAGTCCAGAAACCCTACAAGTTGCAAAACAGGCATTGTCTGTAGACATCCCGCAACTAAACCCCCAAAAACCTCGACACCCTCGATTCAAATTCCAAGCCTACCACTGCTCCCTGCGGGAAGAGCAGCCAGCGCCAGCTCCAAGCCAGACTCGCAGGACCCCGAGGGCGCCCGAGACTTGGAGCTCTTCAGCGCCTTCCGCGACCTCCACAAGGGCTTCCGGGCCAGCCCAGCTGAGGCTCAGTTGAGGGTCCTGCTCTTTCAAAGGGCCAGGCTTCAAAAAAAGAAAGGCCTGTGACAAAGGCGCCCCATGAAAGAAAGGGGGGAAGTTCTCAGGGGTTCGGGGAGCGGCTTGGCTTCTGCGGGACCTCAGCTCCGTGCCAGCTGGCTTGGGCCCCTGGGAGAAGAGCGTCCCGGGCAGCCGGCCTCCTTTGTCGGATGATGGGCCGAAGCAGCTTAGGACTTAAACGGCGTTGAGGGTTCTAGGGTTCAAGGGCAAGAGTGACCGAACCGAATAAGGAAATATTGGCTTAAGAAAATGTGGTGCTCGGCCGAGAGCTGACGCCCACAAGTGCGGGAAACATGTGCTGCACTTGAGAACACCAGTCGCGCCCTCGGATTTGGGGGGGAACCATCTGGCCCGGGCCTTTTCGGGAAAGTTAAGCTTCGAGGTTCAGGTTTGAAAGCCTTTTGGGGCAGGCCTGGGAGGGTTGGGGCGCGGCTTCCGGAGCCATTTTCAGGCTTGAAAGGAAAATGAGAAAATGAGGGACTCCTTTTCTTAATTTCAAGATAATGAAGGGCTCGTTTGTTTACATTTAAGAACATGAGAGGCTCGATTTTTGTACATTTTGGACATGAGGGGCTCCTTTTCATAATTTTATCAAAATGAGCCCCTCATTGTCTTCATTTACATTTGGGCCTGAAAATTCGGAAATGGAAGGGTTGGGGGAGGGTTTTTGAATGTTGGGAGGACCTGGGCAGGGTTTTCGGAGCCATCTTTTCAGGTCAACAAGGAAACTAGGGAAATGAGGGGTTCATTTTCTTAGTCTCGGCTGGAAACGGGCCCTGCAATAGAGAAGTTTGGAGATAAGAAAATTGCTAAAAAGAAAATTTAGGGTAATGTCAGGGTGTGAGGCTTTCTGTCTGCTCCTCTACTTAAAAAAATCCAGGGTACCCTCACCTGAAATGATCGCTTTCTTGTCCCGCGCTGTCGCTGTATCTCAGGACTCAGGCTGGAGGGTGCTACCACCTCTCTCGAACCATGCATACATCATAAACTGTGACGAAGAATAACAAGTATAAGAATCACAAAACCTTGGTCAACCTCTCTAAATGCCAGCCCCAGCTTCTGCCGCTACTGCTGCTGTCTCCCATGTCGAAGCCGCCGCCAGCTGAGATCCCAAAGCCGTTGGAAAACTCGGCGCCCGTCCGGAACACGCACTTCCTTAGATTCTTAGACTCTCCCAGGGCAAGGAATACAATGAAGACAGAGGCCGGCCTCTGCTTTTGCTTTCACAATGGGCTTTTGTGAAGGGACTTGAAGCTCTACAACAAGGGGGGGTGGGATAAGTGGCCCCACGCTCTGGGACCAAGCTTCAATGAGAGTTCCGACGAGGAGACGCTGACGTCGCTTCCCGCGTCGCAGTCGCAAGCATCGCCGATCAGCATCCTGCACCTCTGGCTGCAGCTGCTATGGAGACAATATGGGGGGAGAGCTTCCGAAATTCTTGGGGTGCCTTCCTTATTGGGGTCCCTTATTATAAGGGAATCCTGCTATTTTGGGGGGTCTAAAGTAAAGGGTCCCTTTTTTTTTTTTTTTCGGAAACCCTGATATCGGTGAAAGTGGGAGGGAGAGCCGATATTGCTACTGTTCTTGTCTTTCTCATGATCTTTGTAGTGTATGCTCCTACTGTCATTACGATGCCTACTCCCCTAATTTATCCTTCATGAGTATCCTGATTCTCGTTACTACTTTCTCAGTACCCTGACACGGTTCTCATGATCGTTGTTGCGAGGACTGGGGGTGCCTCCGCGAGGGCTCCTAAAGGAAATCTTGCAGGGCAGGGCGCAAAGTGAAGGACTCGGCGAAGCAGCTGATGAACTTCTTCATCTCCTCCCACGCGGCTTTCGCAAGGCCAGCGGCTAAAGGGCCCACTTTGGCAATCTCACCACCTGAAGGACAAGCAGCCCGCTGAGGGTGCTTTTTGTTGTTTGTTCTTTTTGGGGGGTTTGAGGGACTCCGGGGCAACCAAAACAGCCGCACAAGTGGTGCCAAAACCCATAAACGCCCAAAGCCCACATCCGGAAATCTGGCGAAAAGGCACGAAATACGCCCCGTTTGAGCCGTGCCGCCAAGAGCCGAAGCCTTGCTGGCAATCTCGTTGCCCACTGTGCTGGCCAGGCTCGCGCCCTGCAAAGTCTGCAGCGGGGGAGGGGGGGAGAAAACTGCCATGTAGCATGAAAGACCTAAACCCTCAGCCCTGATCCCTATCAACAAAGAAAAGCCCTAAACCCGAAAAAACCCTCATGCCTACACAACACCCTAAACCCTACACCCTAAACCCTAAAACCTGAACCCTAAACCCTAAACCCTAAACCCTACACCCAGTCTTGGAGCTTCCCATGGCCTGAGCTATCGAGTGCTTGGCCGCCTCCAGCGCATCTCCGGCCAGATCTACCGTGGCATCGGCAACTACTTCCTTTGCTCAGCAGGGCATGCTTTTCGGGTTTAGGGTTGAGGGTTTGGGGTTTAGGGTTTAGGGGTTAGGGTTTGGGGATTCAGAGCTCGACAAATGGGTGGGCCGGAGGGGGCTTCTCCAAATCATGGTCCTTCTGTGAGTATGCTACATATTTTGAAGAACATATATGAATACAAATTCAAGTATAAATACAAATATAAGAATATGTGTATGTATATGTATATGTGTATATATATAATACATATACATATATATATATATATAGAAATATATATATATATGTATATATAAACGGCCGCGTATGATCATGGGATCGCCGGAAAGGATCATGGCTTAGAGGACAGTACAAAGGGCATCGCTGGCATTCTTGTAGCTAACCCTGATCGCATGGATCGACGCGAGGCTGATCCAGCTGTGAATTTCGGTGGGCGGGGCCTGTGCTTGAAATCATCCACGGAGGCCCGTGAAACGGAGGCTGTAAAGGAGAGCGATGCGCTTGATGAACTCGAGACAAGACAAAGCCTAAACCCTAAACCCTAAACCCTAAACCCTAAACCCTAAAGCTGAAAAAACTACTCGTCTCCGAGATGTGTCGCCTACATCTGCCACGGCCTTCCCAGCCGACATGGCGACGTCTCCCAGGGTGGCGGCCGCATCCTCTGGCAGCCCACTGACAACTGAACCTCAAATCCCTCAAAGCATGTATGTATGTACTGTATGTATACATATATATATATATATATTATATTATATTATATTATAATATATATACATACATAATCACTGGGTTGTATGTGAGGTTTCGGAGATGCGGGGGTGTGGCGGTCCTTGATCTCGCTTGGGAGTGCGCCGACGGTCGTTTCTGCAGCCTCGACGATGGAGTTGCCGACGACGACGGCGGCATTTCCGACGTAGTCCCCCACAGTCAGCCCCACATCTGCGATGCCTCTGGGCCAGCATCCGGGGATCGCAGGAACCGCTTGTTATGCCAAGTGGCGCGAAGCAGACTTTCGTGGGTCGAGCATAGACATAGACCTTTTAGAGCAATTTTTCAAGCTCGGGGGCCTGATCCAACATCCTCCGGGATGTCGCCGATCGTCTCCAATCCTCCGCTGCTTCATGGCTGCGGTCCAGGGTCTATCGTTGAGGGCTGCGAATCGTTGTTGGGTTCAAGCTTTTTTTAGGGCTCTGTGAGCCTACGCCAGCAACCCTGAAGAGGTTCTGCCCAGGAGCCGTCTGAGATTGGGTCCAGCCATTTCGAGGACACTGCGCTGTCCAGGTCCTCCGTAGGGCGAGCGCCATGAGAATGCTTATGAAGACTTACTCAGATGAAAGCTCTGATCCCCATCTTCCTCTTTCCTTGCGATTAGTATAAGCTTGTTACTTCCCATATATGGCTGCTACTTGCTGGAACCCAGAGGGCTTTCTTTAATGGAGGCTGCGAAGCTGGCTTGGGTGCTGTGGATCTGATCTGAATATCGTGAGGCTTCTGCTGGGGTGGTTGCAGTACAAGCTCCATTCGCTTCGGCTGCTCATGTCACAGGGGGACGGTGGATGGAGTCACGAAGCCGGAGATCAGATCACATTGATCTGCTGAGCGGTTGTCGGCTCATCCTTATGTCGACAGGCCCAGAGTCGTGGCCGCAGCCGGCAGCACAGAAGCGCAGCTCAGCGCTTGAACTCAACAAGGCCAATATGGGCCAGTGGCATCTCAGAGCTTATGCGGCCTGTATAGAACGCGAGTGCAAAGGTAGGTTGCCGGTATGGCCGTACCGGACTTAAACAAAAGCAACAGTGCGTCATTCGGATCTTTGCTGGGCCACAGTGCAAGGCTGATGAGGCAACTGGGGGCTGATGCCTCGGCCCTAATCTTCAGTCGCCTTGCGGACCAGGGGGGGCATGACCCGAGCGGGTATCCGGGCATGACTTGTTGCACGATTGGTTGCGGCTGTGTGCTTGTGCATGCAAAAACAGGGGTGATACTGTGGTTCGAAGCTTGTGCATGATGCAAAGCCACACAAACAGATCGAGGGCGCACATGCTACAGTCGGGGCGTCGGGTTAATTACACATACTTGAGATGTTGCAACAAATACAGGTGACGAGCTGTTCTGGGTGGGGATGCATCTGATGTTATTCCACGCAGTAAAGGATACGATCTATTGCCGTCATGTGACTGCGCACATTTTGATGCTACGTGAGCAATCGGAAGATACTTACGGTCATGGGACGTCGTGTGCTGCAATGTCATGTGATGCAAAGAGGGGAGGGGGGATGCATCACGCTTGTGACTGCGAGCTCGTTTGGTTGCGCAGAAACTGCTGAGGACCAGGAGTCACGCATACGTTGCGATGCCACACAAGCAGGGAGAAGGATTTGTACTGGGGTATAGGTACAAGTCGCAGACTTAGGACTTACAATTCTAAGAACCGGAGTTTCAACAGCTCCAGTTCCAAGAAGGCTCAACTGAAGGGCTGGATCCGCATTTTTGGTGAGAAGGGAACGCGGGGGAGTACATGCTTTAGCATGTTTGGGTCCTAAAAACCTCAAAACGCGGACTCCCCCGCATCCTGGGTGTGTGGTTCCTAGGGGCCGAGGGAAACCGAGGCCGGAACGTGGGGGAGTACACGTTTTAGCATGTTTGGGCCCCAAAAACCTCCCAACGAAAACTCAGGCACCAACAACGCAAACCTTTAGAGAATCGCAAAAAAACAAAACCTTTAGAGAATCGCAGAAAAAAAACACCTAAACCCTAAACCCGAAACCCAAACCCGAAAACCTTCGGCAGGTCCTTGTGGAAACTGGCCGAACGCGCGCGGTCCAGCTTGGCGCGGGCCAGCAGTGAGGCCCGAGCCAGGGACTCGCAAGGAAGGTTTGCAGGGGGGGGGGGGGGGTGTAATCCCCTTCCCCTTATATTCAACCCCCGCCCCCCACCGTAGCCCCTAATATTAATTACTCCCATTACGGCAATATTAGGGGTTTACGTAGGGTTTAGAGGCTTTGCAGGGTCTGTAGGCTCCTGGGTCTATGCGGTTGAAGGGGGCCTTCAGGCAAACAAGGTTTGATTCCATGCTTTGCCCTGAAGAAAGCCCAAACCTCATAAGGTGAAGTTTGAGTTTTTGGCGCCTCCTGGAGCTTGAGCTAAGGGCTTTTTTAGGGGCTTTGGGCTTAGAGCTTAATGATTTAGGGCTTAGGGTTTATGCACATTTCCTAAACCCTAAACCCTATTTAAGGCTTTTAGGGCTTCTCCGGGGGTCCCTATGACATATGACCACTCCCCGCAGGCCTGTGCACGGTCGGCCGGGAACCTTCAAAGCAAAAGCTTGGTTTGCAACCCCCCCCTCCAAACCCATCGAAGCCCCAGAAATTATCCCTAAGACTTTCTGAGTCCCAATCCCTAAACCCTAAACCTAAGCCTAAACCCTAAACCCTAAACCCTGAAAGAGGACCCCTAGATGCCCTCTAGGATGCCCAGGTTGGAGGGGACGGGAGGGGGGGCTAGGGGAGGTTCGCTGAGGTTCCGGGGCTCCAGGGGGGGAGGACCGGAAGTGGCAGTTTTCAGTCCAGAGCCTAAGGATACAAGCCCTAAGAAGCTTCGGGCGGGGAGTCTATAGGGTGTATCCGGACAACCGAGACACTGCTGCGGGCGAGGATGCCGTCTCGACAGCTGGGACGACTTCTGGAGCCACAGAGTCCCGTCGGAGCATGGCTTGACCCTCTCGCCGACGCTGCCATTTTCGTCCTGGAGGTCGTTTAAGGTGCAGAACTTGTTGGCCGAACCCACGGAAACCCTACAACCCGGAAGGCACCGCCAAGCTAAGGCTTTTGTGTCAAGATCAACCCAGAGATTCATGGCCCAGCCAGGAACCATCAACGCAGCGCTTGGAACTCAACTAAGTTCCCAAGCACTCCGCGGCCACACCCAGACACAGCCCCAAAAAAACACCGGACATCACCGAACCTCCCCCCAAACAGTTCTTCCAAGCAGCAGAGGCTGCGCAAGAGCCATTGCTGTCACTTCCCAGCGTGCAGACGACAAGACAGGTCAGCAAGATGCGGCTGAAGCTACAAGACCTCATCTATATGGCAAACATCCAAAAGGGGTGTGTAAATATACAGATGTGTATGTTTGTATGTTTGTATGTATGTATGGATGTATGGATGTATGGATGTATGGATGTATGGATGTATGGATGTATGGATGTATGCATGTATGGACATGCATACATATATATGTATATATATGTATATATATGTATATATATGTATATATATGTATATATATGTATATATATGTATATATATGTATATATATGTATATATATGTATATATATGTATATATATGTATATATATGTATATATATGTATATATATGTATATATATGTATATGAGCTCGCCGCCTTTAGGGTCTATTTAGCTTTGGGTTTTTCTTATTGCTTTAAAAGAGCGAATATAAACATCGTAATACAAAAATACATATTTACACCTACATATGGCACGCAAATCTCATGCCCAGCGGTTCTAGGCCTAGCCGCACGCCATTACGAACTGCGAATTTCTGGTTATTATTATTTTCATTTGTTTCTCTTTGCTGTCTGTGTATGCGTGTTCTTTTTTCAGCCTGCGTGAAAAAGTCGCTGTTTGGCTGCGGCAGAAGGGAAAGAGAAGTGAGAGAGGAGAGACAACAAGGATGCCATTCTAATTTTCTGGAAGGGCATTGAAAAGAAGAGAAAAGACAAGAAACAAGGAGACGGATGGCACTCTTCTTTATCTATCATCTCTCCCTTCCTTGCCTCTCCCGTTTCCCTCTATAATTCAAAAGACAAGACTTTTTTTGGTCTTCGCAGATCTCTCTCCTCTTCAGGAAGCCCCCTTGCCCGTATTTTGCTTGCTTTCTGAAACGACAAGGAAAACAACACATAGAAAGAGAGGAAAGGGAATGAAACAATAGGCAGTGGAGCTCTTCAGTGTCTTTCCCTATCTCTTTTCTTCTTTTTCTTTTTCATTCAATAAGGAAAAGAAGCTTCCTTTTGTGTGTTTTTGAAATTCAAAGAGAACAGGAGACGGGAAGGGAGAGAGAAAGGAGAGAGGAGAGATCAAAAGGAATGCAATTTTAATGGGAAGAGCAATGAAAAGAATGGAAGAGAAATGAAGACAGGAGAGGGAGGTGCAAAATCAGGCTGAGAGAAGATGGTGCTCGTTTTCATCTTTCTTCTCTTGTTCTTTTCCCTGTCAAATAGAAAACAAAAGGAAGAACAATGAACATGCAAAGGAACCCGTTTTCTTTTTCCATTTGGGAACAAGGAAAGAACAGAGGCGATAGGGCGAGAGGAGGGATTTGCTGAAGCATGGGGAGGGTCTACGGACAAGGAGCCAACCCCGCTCAGTTTCCCCATCCATTGAAACAGGAAAAGAAAGGAACAGGGCCTCCATTCCCCTCTTGTTCTTCCTTTCTTGTGTTTTTGTCATATCAAGGGGAACAGGAGAAGAGAAGGGAGAGAGAAGAAGAGAGGAGAGACAACAAGGATTGCATTTGTACTGGGAAGAGCAAAGAAAAGAATAGAAGAGAGATGAATAAAGGAGAGGGAGAGACAAAATAAGGCGCAGAGAAGATGGCACTCTTCTTTATCTATCCTCTCCCCCTTATCTCTCCCTGCCCTCTTTCTTTTCGAAATAAGAAAACAAAAAGGAAGAACTATGAGAAGGAGAAGGGGACGGAAAGGAACGGAAAGGATAGGCCGATAGGAGGGGTATGATGAAGTATGGCAAGGTCCACGCGCCAGGAGTCACCCTCTGCTTACCCTTCCACTGCCTTATCATACAGGTTCCTTTCTTGCGCTGTATCAGTTGAAAGGAAACAGAAGGAGAAAAGGGACAGGGAAGTGAGAGAGGAGAGACGACTTGGACGGCATTTTTCTGGAAGCGCAACTGTACCGGAATGTGGCCACAACAAGCAGGCCAGGGAGGCTCAGGCGGGGCAACTGTAGCGGAATGTGGCCACAACAAGCAGGCCAGGGACTCTCCCCAATTAGAAAAAAACCAATCTTGCTCTTCGCAGATAGATAAGTGCCCTTCTTCCACTTCAGGAAATCGCCTTTCCCAAATTTTGCTTTTTGAAGCGAATAAGAAAAACAACAGATAAGAGGACAGGGAATGACTAGGTAAAGAGAGGGGCTCTTCAATTGTGCGTTACTTTTCCTTCTTGGGGGATGTCCTTTTTTTCTCCCTTGAAGATGCAGAAAACTATCAAAAGGAACACCCGTTCCATCGCCCATTTACTCTTCAATTCCCTTCCTTATCTCCTATGCTTTTTTCTTTAGTCATTGCAACAGGAGAAGACAGGAAAAGGGCCTCCATTCCCCTCTTGTTCTTCCTTTCTTGTGTTTTTGTCATATAAAGGGGAACAGGAGAAGAGAAGGGGAAGAGAAGGAGAGAGGAGCGATGAAAGGAACACACTTTTAATGGGAAGAGCCAAGAAAAGAATGGAAGAGAGATGAATAAAGGAGAGGGAGAGACAAAACAAGTTGCAAAGAAGATGGCGCTCTTCTTAATCCATCCCCTCTCCCTTATCTCTCCCTTCCCTTTTTCTTTTCGAAATAAGAAAAACTAAGCAGGAAGAATTATGAAAAGGAGAAGGGTAAGGAAAAGAGCAGAAGAGATAGGCCGAAAAGAGTGATATGATGAAGTATGGCAAGGTCCAGACGCAAGGAGTCACCCTCTGCTTACCCTCCCACTGCCCTTATCATACAAGTTCCTTTCTTGTGGTTTATCAGCTAAACGGAAACAGAAGGAGAGAAAGGAAAGAGAAGTGAGAGAGGAGAGACAACAAGGAGGTCATTTAAATTTTCTGGAAGGGTATTGAAAAGAAGAGAAAAGACAAGAAACAAGGAGACGGATGGCACTGATCTTTATCTATCATCTCTCCCTTGCTTGTCTTTCCCTTTTCCCTCTATAATGAAAAAAAAGGCGCCCTCTCTCGTCTTCAGGAACCCGTTCACTTTTTCCGTTTGGGAACAAGGAAAAGAACAGAGGCGATAGGGCGAGAGGAAGAATTTGCTGAAGCATGGGGAGGGTCTACGGGCAAGGAGCCAACCCCGCTCACTTGCCCCATCCATTGTGAAAAGAACAGGGCCTCCATTCCCCTCTTGTTCTTCCTTTCTTGCGTTTTTGTCATTTCAGGGGAACAGGAGAAGAGAAGGGAAAGAGAAGGAGCGAGGAGAGATAAAAAGAACACAATTTTAATGGGAAGAGCCAAGAAAAGAATAGAAGAGAGATGAATAAAGGAGAGGGAGAGACAAAACAAGGCGCAAAGAAGATGGCACTCTTCTTTATCTATCCTCTCTCCCTTATCT
>CAJNDS010002284.1:111174-151174 GCA_905221605.1 Symbiodinium natans
AGGAGGTCATTTTAATTTTCTGGAAGGGTATTGAAAAGAAGAGAAAAGACAAGACACAAGGAGACGGATGGCACTCTTCTTTATCTATCATCTCTCCCTTGCTTGTCTTGCCCTTTTGCCTCTATAATGAAAAAAAGGCGCCCTCTCTCGTCTTCAGGAACCCGTTCACTTTTTCCGTTTGGGAACAAGGAAAAGAACAGAGGCGATAGGGCGAGAGGAAGAATTTGCTGAAGCATGGGGAGGGTCTACGGGCAAGGAGCCAACCCCGCTCACTTGCCCCATCCATTGTGAAAAGAACAAGGCCTCCATTCCCCTCTTGTTCTGCCTTTCTTGCGTTTTTGTCATTTCAGGGGGAACAGCAGAAGAGAAGGGAAAGAGAAGGAGCGAGGAGAGATAAAAAGAACACAATTTTAATGGGAAGAGCCAAGAAAAGAATAGAAGAGAGATGAATAAAGGAGAGGGAGAGACAAAACAAGGCGCAAAGAAGATGGCACTCTTCTTTATCTATCCTCTCTCCCTTATCTCTGCAAGGAATAGAACAGACAGGAAGCAAGGAGACGGAGTGACAAAACTTGTCGCAAAGCTTTATATATCTCCCTTGTCTCTCCCTAATTAGAAAAAACCAATCTTGCTATTCACAGATAGATAGGTGCCCTTCTTCCTCTTCAGGGAATCGTCTTGCCCTTATTTTGCTTTTTGAAGCGAATAAGAAAAACAACAGATAAGAAGAGAGGACAGGGAATGACTAGGTAAAGAGAGGAGCTCTTCAATTTTCCTCCCTATCTCTTATGTTACTTTTCCTTCTGGGGGGATGTCCTTTTTTCTCCCTTGAAGATGCAGAAAACTATCAAAAAGAACACCCGTTCCATCGCCCATTTACTCTTCAATTCCCTTCCTTATCTCCTATGCTCTTTTCCTTATTCATTGCAACAGGAGAAGACAGGAAAAGGGCCTCCATTCCCCTCTTGTTCTTCCTTTCTTGTGTTTTTGTCATATAAAGGGGAACAGGAGAAGAGAAGGGGAAGAGAAGGAGAGAGGAGCGATGAAAGGAAGACAATTTTAAGGGGAAGAGCCAAGAAAAGAATGGAAGAGAGATGAATAAAGGAGAGGGAGAGACAAAACAAGGAGCAAAGAAGATGGCGCTCTTCTTTATCTATCCTCTTTCCCTTATCTCTGCAAGGAATAGAACAGACAGGAAGCAAGGAGACGGAGTGACAAAACTTGTCGCAAAGCTTTATATATCTCCCTTGTCTCTCCCTAATTTTAAAAAGCCAATCTTGCTATTCACAGATAGGTGCCCTTCTTCCTCTTCAGGAAATCGCCTTTCCCTTACTTTGCGTTTTGAAGCGACTAAGAAATACAACAGATAAGAAGAGAGGACAGGGAATGACTAAATAAAGAGAGGAGCTCTTCAATGTCCCTCCCTTTTTCTTATGTTACTTTTCCTTCTTGGGGGGTCCTTTTTCCTCCCTTGAAGATGCAGAAAACGATCAAAAAGGACACCCGTTCCATCGCCCATATATAGGGAGACAGAGAAATCATGAGCATCAGCTGGGTTTGCTGCACCACTCAAAACTTCTCAAGTGACCTAGGCGCACTCTGCGCCTATCAGAGTACATTACAAGTACATAGGCGCACTCTGCGCCTATCAGAGTACATTACAAGTACAAGTGCAAGTACAAGCCTTCGTTTTTGATGTAGAGGGCACGAAAGGTGGAGGGCTGGGGGAGGTGGGGTAAAAGAATTATATAAAACCACTTATAAGGTTTATACCGTTTATGAAGTGGGCTCTTTTTTCTCCTTTGGCTAATTTTGGGCAACATTTGCCCTTTGGGCCCAATTCGGCCTCAAAAAAACGGCCCCAAAGGGCCCAACAATGGGAAACGTGCGGCTGGATTTGGACAGTCTGCGGGCAAAATTTGGCCAAATCGAGCTGCTCGTCGTACGCGATGAGAAATGCGCGGCTCGATTTGGCCAAATTTTGCCGGGCAGCCTCCGGGCAAAATTTGGCCAAATCGGGCTGCTCTTCGTAGGCGATGAGAAAGGTGCGGCTCGATTTGGCCAAATTTTGCCGGGCAACTTTCGGGCAAAATTTGGCCAAATCAGGCTCTTCGTACGCGATGAGAAAGGCACGGCTCGATTTGGCCAAATTTTGCCGGGCAGCTTTCGGGCAAAATTTGGCCAAATCGGGCTGCGCTTCGTAGGCGATGAGAAATGCGCGGCTCGATTTGGCCAAATTTTGCCGAGCAGCTTTCGGGCAAAATTTGGCCAAATCGGGCTGCTCTTCGTAGGCGATGAGAAATGCGCGGCTCGATTTGGCCAAATTTTGCTGAGCAGCTTTCGGGCAAAATTTGGCCAAATCGGGCTGCTCTTCGTAGGCGATGAGAAAGGCGCGGCTCGATTTGGCCAAATTTTGCCGGGCAGCCTTCGGGCAAAATTTGGCCAAATCGGGCAGCTCTTCGTATGCGATGAGAAGTGCGCGGCTCGATTTGGCCAAGTTTTGCCCGGAGCTTCCCCCCCTCCCAAGAATTTAATAATGATTAATTTAAGTACGACGGGGAGGTTTCGGATTGAAATTATTTAAATTATTTAATTCTTAGGGGGCGGGGAGGGTGGTTCCCCCCTCTTTTCGGATTTAAACTATTTAAACTATATAAGTTATTTACATTATTTGAACTATTTAAATTGTTTAAATTATGTAATTTTTTTAATCAAAGCTTTTTATAACTCCCTTGTCTCTCCCTAATTAGAAAAAGCCAATCTTGCTATTCACAGATAGGTGCCCTTCTTCCTCTTCAGGAAATCGCCTTTCCCTTATTTTGCGTTTTGAAGCGACTAAGAAAAACAACAGATACGAAGAGAGGACAGGGAATGACTAAGTAAAGAGAGGAGCTCTTCAATGTCCCTCCCTTTTTCTTATGTTACTTTTCCTTCTTGGGGGGTCCTTTTTCTCCATTCAAGATGCAGAAAACGATCAAAAAGGACACCCGTTCCATCGCCCATATATAGGGAGACAGAGAAATCATGAGCATCAGCTGGGTTTGCTGCACCACTCAAAACTTCTCAAGTGACCTAGGCACACTCTGCGCCTATCAGAGTACATTACAAGTACAAGTGCAAGTACAAGCCTTCGTTTTTGAGGTAGAGGGCACGAAAGGTGGAGGAGGGCTGGGGGGGTGGGGTAAAAGAATTATATAAAACTACTTACAAGGTTTATACAGTTTATGAAGTGGGCTCTTTTTCTCTCCTTTGGCTAATTTTGGGCAACATTTGCCCTTTGGGCCCAATTTGGCCCCAAAAAAACGGCCCCAAAGGGCCCAACAATGGGAAACGTGCGGCTGGATTTGGCCAAATTTTGCCGGACAGTCTGCGGGCAAAATTTGGCCAAATCGGGCTGCTCGTCGTACGCGATGAGAAATGCGCGGCTCGATTTGGCCAAATTTTGCCGGGCAGCCTCCGGGCAAAATTTGGCCAAATCGGGCTGCTCTTCGTAGGCGATGAGAAAGGTGCGGCTCTATTTGGCCAAATTTTGCCGGGCAACTTTCGGACAAAATTTGGCCAAATCAGGCTCTTCGTACGCGATGAGAAAGGCGCGGCTCGATTTGGCCAAATTTTGCCGGGCAGCCTTCGGGCAAAATTTGGCCAAATCGGGCAGCTCTTCGTATGCGATGAGAAAGGCGCGGCTCGATTTGGCCAAGTTTTGCCCGGAGCTTCCCCCCCTCCCAAGAATTTATTTAATAATGATTAATTTAAGTACGACGGGGAGGTTTCGGATTGAAATTATTTAAATTATTTAGTTCTGAGGGGGCGGGGAGGGTGGTTCCCCCCCCCCTTTTCGGATTTAAATTATTTAAACTATATAAGTTATTTACATTATTTGAACTATTTAAATTGTTTAAATTATGTAAATTATTTAATCAAAGCTTTACATATCTCCCTTGCCTCTCCCTAATTAGAAATACCAATCTTGCTATTCACAGATAGGTGCCCTTCTCATGCTTTTTTGTGTTAGCACGGCTCTACTGACACATATTCCGCGAAAAATGTGTCATGCTTTTTGTGTTAGCAGAACTCTGGTGACACATATTCCGCGGAAAATGTGTCATGCTTTTTTGTGTTAGCACGGCTCTACTGACACATATTCCGCGGAAAATGTGTCATGTTTTTTTTTTGTGTTAGCACAGCTCTACTGACACATATTCCGCGGAAAAAATGTCATGTTTATGGTGCTTAGAGAACTCTGGTGACACATATTCCGCGAAAAATGTGTCATGCTTTTTTGTGGTAGCACGGCTCTACTGACACATATTCAGCGGAAAAATTGTCATGTTTTTGGTGAAATTTACGAACACTTACCCCCCGATAAGCAAGACTTGGAACCACTCCGCGTTCTCAGCCTTTAAGAGTTTAAGGGGGTTTCAAATTCAGGGATACTTGTATTTGCTCCTTGAAACTTACGAACACTTACCCCCCCGATAAGCAAGACTTGGAACCTGCAGACAACAACAAACAGGTCTGTCGCAAAACTTCGACCATTGATACATACCCCCTGTAGCGGGGTATGTCGCGCATGTGGGCCGCGGCCCCGTTACAAGCAATTAATATTGGCACGCGGCCAATTTTTTTCTTTCTCAACTATCTCAAAGGGCGCACTGTCTAGATCGCAAGCATAATTTCATTGTGTCTTGACGCATCATAGTGTACCAAAGTCTCTGCATCATAAGCATTGTTTTCTTTGAGCTTTAGTACAGTTTTTTGTACTAAGGTCTTTAAGCCGTAAGCACTTTCAACGGGAAAGGGCGAGGAGGATAGCTTGTGATAACTATGACAATTTATCATAATTATGATACCTTATCATAAGTATGATAACTTATGATAACTTATCATAATTATGATAACTGATCATAGTTATGAAAAGTTGCTTATCATATTTATCATACTCTGAGATAAAGAACTTAAAGTTATCATAATTATGATAGTTTAGATCGGGAAGTTAAAGTTATCATAATTATGATAACTTATGATGGGGAAGTTGAAGTCATCATAATTATGATAACTTCAGGTTGGTAGTTTGGAGTGGAGGGGTAGGAGGGGTTAGGTGCGAGCGGTGTGGGTGTAGTAAATTGTGGCAAGGGGGCTTGTTGGGGGTGATGGGGTAGGGGAGCAGGTTGCAAGTGCGACGCGGTGCGTGGGGTGGCGCTCTGCGAAGTGAGGTGGTAAATTAGGGGGAGGGAGTGGGGGGTTGGGGGGGGGGGTGGGGAGGGGTAGGGGAGGGGAGAGGAGGGGGGAGCCCCCCCCCCCCCCCCTCCAGCCCCTCCAACCCCTCCAGCCCCTGCAGCCAGCCAGCGCCCCTGCAGCAGCCCCTCCAGCCAGCCTTTCCAGCCCATCCATTCTCCAGCTCCTCCAGCCCCTCCAGCCTTTCCAGCCCCTCCAGCCCCTCCAGCCCCTCCAGCCCTACCTAAATAATTTAGTTTATGGCTTGGCTGAGTCAATTAAATTAATTTAAACGATCTAAACGATTTAAACGATTTAATTGGGTCCAATTAAATCGTTTAAATCCGACGCCTCAATTAAACAATTTAATTAGACCGTAGGATTTAAACGATTTAATTGGGTCCAATTAAATCGTTTAAATCCGACGCCTCAATTAAATAATTTAATTGGACCGTAGGATTTAAACGATTTAATTGGGCCCAATTAAATCGTTTACATCGTTTAAATTAATTTAATTGTGGTGGGAGGTGAGTACAGACAGGCACAGAGCCAATTAGATTATTTAAATCCGACGCCTCAATTAATTAATTTTATTAGACCGTAGGATTTAAATGATTTAATTGGTTTATGGCTTGGCTGAGTCCCCCCACAATTAAATTAATTTAAACGATTTAAACGATTTAAACGATTTAATTGGGTCCAATTAAATCGTTTAAATCCGACGCCTCAATTAAATAATTTAATTCGACCGTAGGATTTAAACGATTTAATTGGGTCCAATAAATCGTTTAAATCGAGCCTCAATAATAATTTTGGAACGTCGGATTAAACGATTTAATTGGGCCCAATTAAATCGTTTAAATCGTTTAAATCGTTTAAAAGTTTAAATTAATTTAATTGTGGTGGGAGGTGAATACAGACAGGCACAGAGCCAATTAAATTATTTAAATCCGACGCCTCAATTAAATAATTTAATTAGACGTAGGATTTAAATGATTTAATTGGTTTATGGCTTGGCTGAGTCCCCCCACAATTAAATTAATTTAAACGATTTAAACGATTTAAACGATTTAAACGATTTAATTGGGTCCAATTAAATCGTTTAAATCCGACGCCTCAATTAAATAATTTAATTCGACCGTAGGGTTTAAACGATTTAATTGGGTCCAATTAAATCGTTTAAATCCGACGCCTCAATTAAATAATTTAATTGGACCGTAGGATTTAAACGATTTAGTTGGGCCCAATTAAATCGTTTAAATCGTTTAAATCGTTTAAATCGTTTAAATTAATTTAATTGTGGTGGGAGGTGAATACAGACAGGCACAGAGCCAATTAAATTATTTAAATCCGACGCCTCAATTAAATAATTTAATTAGACCGTAGGATTTAAATGATTTAATTGGTTTATGGCTTGGCTGAGTCCCCCCACAATTAAATTAATTTAAACGATTTAAACGATTTAAACGATTTAAACGATTTAAACGAATTGGGTCCAATTAAATCGTTTAAATCCGACGCCTCAATTAAATAATTTAATTCGACCGTAGGATTTAAACGATTTAATTGGGTCCAATTAAATCGTTTAAATCCGACGCCTCAATTAAATAATGTAATTGGACCGTAGGATTTAAACGATTTAATTGGGCCCAATTAAATCGTTTAAATCGTTTAAATCGTTTAAATCGTATAAATTAATTTAATTGTGGTGGGAGGTGAATACAGACAGGCACAGAGCCAATTAAATTATTTAAATCCGACGCCTCAATTAAATAATTTAATTAGACCGTAGGATTTAAATGATTTAATTGGTTTATGGCTTGGCTGTGTCCCCCCACAATTAAATTAATTTAAACGATTTAAACGATTTAAACGATTTAAACGATTTAATTGGGTCCAATTAAATCGTTTAAATCCGACGCCTCCTCAATTAAATAATTTAATTCGACCGTAGGATTTAAACGATTTAATTGGGTCCAATTAAATCGTTTAAATCCGACGCCTCAATTAAATAATTTAATTGGACCGTAGGATTTAAACGATTTAATTGGGCCCAATTAAATCGTTTAAATCGTTTAAATCGTTTAAATTAATTTAATTGTGGTGGGAGGTGAGTACAGACAGGCACAGAGCCAATTAAATTATTTAAATCCGACGCCTCAATTAAATAATTTTATTAGACCGTAGGATTTAAATGATTTAATTGGTTTATGGCTTGGCTGAGTCCCCCCACAATTAAATTAATTTAAACGATTTAAACGATTTAAACGATTTAAACGATTTAATTGGGAACAATTAAATCGTTTAAATCCGACGCCTCAATTAAATAATTTAAATAGACCGTAGGATTTAAACGATTTAATTGGGTCCAATTAAATCGTTTAAATCCGACGCCTCAATTAAATAATTTAATTCGACCGTAGGATTTAAACAATTTAATTGGGCACAATTAAATCGTTTAAATCCGACGCCTCAATTAAATAATTTAATTGGACCGTAGGATTTAAACGATTTAATTGGACCCAATTAAATCGTTTAAATCGTTTAAATCGCTTAAATCGTTTAAATTAATTTAATTGTGGTGGGAGGTGAGTATAGACAAGCACAGAGCCAATTAAATTATTTAAGTCCGACGCCTTACTTATTCAAAAAAATAGGGCGTAGGATTTAAATAATTTAATTAAGCTCTCTCTATTTAAATAGCTTAATTTATTTAAATAAATTAAATTATTTTCTGCTTCTTAAAAAAAAGGAATGAGCTAAATAGACCCTAAAGGCTGCTCTTTCATATGTATATATATATATATGTGTGTGGCTTTTCTATATATGTGATAGACACTCTAGAATCCTACATGATTCTTGCTTCGAACCCTTTTGAGCAAAAAACACAAAAGTCCCAACAGGTCCAGGCACGCCATTGGTGGCGTCCAAACGGTACGGTCGCGAAAAAACACAGGGAACGACTCTTGAGCCAAGCCCCAAGCGGGAGTTTTTTTTTTTTTCCTTTTTCCTTTTTTCGGGGGCTTCTCTCAGGAACTTCGCCAAGCTGGCGCCCCCCCTGAGGAAACAGGAGAAGCTTAAACCTCCCCTAACCTACCTCAACCCGTGGGCCCCTCAACGTCTGAACAAGCCCCTGGAACGCCGCTTGTACAAGATCAAAACCCCATGTGTGTGCTGTGACATCTTTGCGCATCTCACTTTGAGTTTGGAGGCGGGCAGCACAAGACTCCTCAGGAGTCGGCTTCATACTTAAGCGCCACTGGCTCAAGTGAACTGCATTTTCCTGTTTCTGGCGCCTTCGCGCGCTCTACACACCCAGACAACAACTTCGTTGCATCTCTTCGAGACACAAGAAGGCTGGCAAGGCTGTCTTCGGAAAATTGCTTCTCATAAGCTCATTATCTTTTCAGCTTCAGCGGTGGAGTCATTAGAGCACTCAGCATGCATGTTATCAATGAGCTCAAAGAGGCGATTGAACTCCTCGTTGGTGCATTTCTTGCAAATCACCAGGGCGTCCTTAATCTTCATGTCGAGAATCTTGTCCATCTCGTCGAAGCTGCCCATCTCCTCAACGACAAGAGACTTGATGGTCTCTTGGTCCTCCACGCATGTCGCCTCGGCTTCTGATAGGGACAGGCCGGCAAGCCGCTTCCCGATGGTGATCGCCACCTCAGTCGTAGCCTGCCCAAAGTTCACAATGCCGGTGTTTGTGCAGAACTGGAGGCCCTTGAAGTCCTCACGCTCTTTCTCCAGGAGCACGGTCTGGAGCAGCTCAAACAAACACCAGGACCTCGTCAACGGCAAGGCCTTCTCATCCAAGATCATACAGGTCCCCTGAACAACGGGGCTGTGCAAGGCCAGGTAAAACGAGGATTCCTTGTGACTGGTGCCGAGCTCATGCGCGATTTGGTACTGGTTGTTGCTGAAAGCACAGATCCAGTACGAGATTGTTTGCCAGGAGGTCCCCTTCTGTCCTGAAGTGACGTGCTCGGCATGACGTCTCAAAGCATCACACGTGTAAGCGAACTTGGTGCCCCAGTAGTGAGACACGAACCAGGCGACTGAGGAGGGGCCCAGCAGCTCGGCAAGAGACAACTTCACATGAGAGGTCAAAGGCTGGACAATGTTGGAGTCGATGTAATACAAGTTCCGATCCCGTATGTACTGCTGAAACTGCTGCATCAAGTCGAAGATCTGGTAAGCCGTGAGCGCACGATCAGGACCCTTCTTGCATGCCACCGGGTTCGGGTTCCGACGCTGGAGGTCCCTTAGGAAGACCTGGATGGACTGATGTATGGGCGACGGTTTCTCTCTCACGTACCTCAAAAGCCAAGCCACAACGCAGCCAAAAACGCAACCCGAGAGCGCCACTCCAGTCCCACCCCAAGTTCGGAATGTTGGCTCGCTCTGCAGGTTGGCAAGAACCAGCAGGGGGGCTGAAACCAGCAGAAGGACCTTTCTTGAGCATTGTATTGGATTCTATTGAGTTGCCACATGTCCCGCAACAAGCAACGTGAGCGAAGGTCTGGGTGCTTGAAGAGCCTGCGGGATTGGGGGGGGTCGACGGGCTTTCAACAAACTCACTGGAAAGCTCGTTTCCAAAAAAACCTCCAGCAACGGAGGCCACGAGGAGCACAGGAATGCCGCGGAGTAAATCAGTGTGTACGACGCAACGAGCGTATCGCAGCACAAAGTAACCTCGGCTGCCCCTATGTCCCCACAGTAAGCAGAACAGCGTCAGAAGATCTTCATCTCAACATGCAATCAGCCACAAGGCTACGCACAATCCCCTGCTGACCCGCTCGATGATTCACTACCATCTCGCTCTACTCAGGCTCTACTATACATCTGCCACATGCATGCTGTATGCTGCTGCCAAGTGCCCTCTTACCGCTACACATATTCCGTACGGCTGCGAGCAACTTGAGACTCTTGCATATAGACTCGTGTTGTGCGAAGTACAAAAAAGCAGCTCAAAATACGAAGCTCACAAGACAACTCTCCGACTGCCCCTGACATCATCTGGGCAGCCCCGGGAGGTGTCGGCACTGGCCACCGAGTTGCCTTGTTCCTTAGCTCACCGATTCCGATGCAAAATGCCTTAAAAATGCCACGCCCCGTGACTCCCAGTGTAGGCTCCACAACACAATTCGCAATCCGCATTACGCTTTTTGGGCATCCTGAAAAGGCGGCCCAAGGTGCATCGAGGAGCTGGAGGCGATTTGGTCCGACGGACCTCGCCCGGTAGAGGAATTTACCGGGAGTCGGCTTGCGGTCGAGCTGGTAGTGGCCTCCATGGGAGGGTAGCAGCCCAATCCCAGACATAATCCGCGTTCATGACTTGAGTGTGGTTTGAGGCAAGTGTTCGTAAACAAAAGGCAACAGCACAAGCTCTTCGGGCCTGTCTGGTAGAAGTAGATGGGAAACGTGCCGAAGCGGGCCGTGAAGTGATGCGGCTGGACGGTGGTGATGAAGGCCTCAGCTCTCTTTCGTGGGGCGGGTCTGCCCCAACTGAGCCGATGGAGCCCCAAAGTAACACACCACACTTTCTCTATACTTCGCATCAAGATCCCTCTCGCTCTCGCTCTCGCTCTCGCTCTCGCTCTCTCTCTCTCTCTCACTCTTTCTTGCTTGCTTGCAGTGCGCTTGGCCTCTCTCTCTCTATTTTTGAAGCAAAAGGTCTCAAAAGAACTCGCCGAGTTGCCGTCCAGTCTCCGTTCTCTGAGGGCTTGGAGGAGATGTCTGCAATGTGCACCTGCAGAGAAAGGGGGAATCTCTGTGCTCTTTTGGTCTTAGGGGGGCGGGCCGCCCCTGTGACAAAAAGAATCTGGCGATCTGGCGTGTTGGGCACCTTCCGCCCGGAGATGCTCAGACGTCTGCACCCCGGCTCGACGAAGTAGGCCATCTGATACCACAAGAGGACCCAGCCAAGGAGGTAGCAGAGGCACAGACCAACGATCTGGCCAGCGTTCGCGGCCCGGGTGCTGCAGTCGTTTCGGGCTTGGTTGGGCTCTTCCCAAACAAAGTCGCACTGTTGGCAGGCTCCCGTTCCACCGGGGCTGAACTGTCCAAGCGGACAGCGAACATAGACCTCTGCAACTTGGGTCACCTGATCCGCCGCCAGCGAACAAGCCGAATTGGGAGTCGGCTCGCACCAGCATGCGCTGTACGTGCCAGGTGGCAATCTGTCCTCAGCGACTCGGCCGAAATTGTAGAGGAACTTCGTAGAAGACTGAACTGCGTCTACCCACACCCATGGTCCTTCACTGCCTCCGCAATCTTTTTGGATGCTTAGGACACTGTTGGATCTGATCCCCACTCCTGACAACTCGAGCTCGAAGACGTCACCGATGGTAGCGAGAAGCGGCACTTCCTTCTTAAAGGGCCCGCTCCAAGTGAACTGTCCGGCAGACACATTGAAGTCGGACAAAGACTCACAGGCACCTTCCGTATCATTCTGACACCAGCAGAGGTTGTATATACCAGGATATTGCTCAGCCAACCACTTCCGTCCCGGAAGGGAGACGTCCAAGTACGCCCCGGACCAGTCGGGATTCCACTGAAACCGGAACTTCTCAGCGAAGGACTGCGGCGTATCTGCCACATCGGCGCACGTGGCGGCGGGCGTCACCTGGAACAGCGACGTCACCATGGAGAGGCCGAATGCGTTCGTGGCTTCCGCAAAGCATCGGCTCGCCCCTGACAGGCAGCTCTGCTTGTGCTGAGCACCGGGGCCCACGACATGCAAAGTTCCAAGCCTTGGATAGATGACAAGAACTTTCGGCTTAAGTTATGAGACTTGGCACCCTCTGGCAGCCATGGCATTGCATAGCCATAGCCTTCTCTCATGGTAACACCATCACCTGACTACACCTGAAGCTTGACCGCAGTGCAACGCCAGGGAGCCTTTGACCCGCGGCTCCGGCAGCAAAGTCGGCCGGACTGCAACGACAAACGGCGTGGGCGCCTCAAGCAACTTCGCTTGAGTTCTGTTAAAGCTCCAGGCATTAGCGCAGGGATACCTCTTTTAAGGGTCTTCGCTCGTTGCCGACAATATCTAGGGCCGTATCTGAGTTTAGGCCGAGTCCTGCCTGGTTCCACAAAGCCATGCGTCTCGTTGACGGTAGCTCTCAGGTTCTGCAGCGACATATATCGACAAAGACGCGGGCCACCCCTGTCTTGGCACGGGACGAGGCCTCTTGACTCAGTAATTTCATCACAGCAGAAGTCGAGCCCTCCTCCACAGGCCATCTGCGCGCACCTCATGGGCTCAGAGCTCGCAGCAAAGCAGCTAACAGAGGGGAAGTTGGGGGATAGAATCAAAGCCACCACCTCACAGAGAGGAAGATGTGGATCGAATCAGTTTAAATTTGCAAGAAAGAGGGCAAGGTGGCTGGATGAACCGAGACACATCTGGTAGTCAGGAGGGCAGAGCACGCGATCTCCCTTTCCAACCCCCTGGCATCGCCACGTTGTAGTGTTGCCGACTTGACAGATGGTGAGGTCTTCAACACCACTGTCTCCATCGAGCCATGGGCATACACCGGCATCGGTTCGAAAGCAGGTGTCACAGGTCTCCGAAGTGCTCACCAAGATCAGATCTTCGGCCGTGACGTTGTCGCCGCTAAACTGAATGGAGCATGGGCGTTTCGTCACGCATTCCCAAGCTGGGAGGTCGCCGAGTGCAGCAGCAAGACCAGCCACCAACAGCCTGACACGCCACAAGGACATCGCGCGACTTGCCGGCACTACAGTTTGTGCTATGTTACGTACTCCGAGAAGGGGCTTCTGTAGTCCACGGCTATCCCCTCCAATTCCTGTTAGTTCTCCCACTTCCCCGCCGGCGCTTCAAAACCGATGTGAGCCCATCACGGCTGCGGTGATTCTTCGTTCGGGTCTCCAGGTCTTTTAGACTGAGGATGCACTGCTTTCTTTTGGGGGCAATGAGCCCACGTGCGAAACTGACTACACGAGCCATGTTTCGGCTTTCCAGGGCAAAAGCAGCCAGCACGGCACGCACACACACGCACACACGCACACACGCACACACACGCACACACGCACACCCACGCACGCACGCACGCACGCACGCACGCACGCACGCACGCACGCACGCACGCACGCACGCACACACACACACACACACACACACACACACACACACACACACACACACACACACACATGCCTGGGCTGTGACGTATCCAGTAAACATGCCTGCGTGACGCATTACACAAGCAGCAAGCACGCAGCTCGAACGGGGATTCCATCTGATAACCCTGCCTCGCACATCTGTGTGGAAGAAACGAAGACCGCGGAAGGAGAGCCTGATCTCATACAGCCACGCCCCAAAATTCGAAGAAAATCTCAGAGTTGGTCCCGGGCCGATGCCTTCAAAGGAGCAGTTGAGACCTGTGGAGTTCAGCCATGGCCATTGACCTTAGTGCCATGTAGAGTACTTTACTGTAGCTGATCACCCATGATTACTTCACAATTACAGCATCAATTCGTTCCTCAGTCTTGCCAAGGTGGAGGAACCGGGATACAGACTGAGGCAAAGCCACCATCATCCCGACCTGCGCTGCCACTGTCAAGCAAATTCCGACGAGAGCACGAAGATGAAAGAGGATTTGTTTTTTTCAATGTGTGAGCTCGCAAAGGGTAGCTACGAGAAGTCCAGCAGTGGACTGCTGTACATGCTTCAAGCTACCTTCACTTTATGCCAGCCTGGCCGAGGCCAGCAACACGAATGGGCTATAGGGATTACTATGGGGATTACACAAGGACAACGCCGGGGATCCTTTCTTGCTGTTCGCTGCTGCGGATGCGCGCGACAGTACTGTAGCTCCGGGCCAACATGCGTATACCGTGAGGCCTCACGTAAGGTTTTGTCCAGGAACTCACAGTACCAGTCTGAGAACATGCACAAAGCCCTGGAACCCGAATCCAACATAGGACACAGCATCACAGTTCCCAGAAGATTTCCTTTGCCCTTCTGATTCACCCCGCCTTAAGCAAGAACCACAATCCGGAGCCCCACAAGAAGACCTACGCACCAGGCCACGCCCTGCAACATCCCTGCTTTTCAGAGCGCTGCATCATGGAACTCACAGGCCCGGGACGTCCCTTCAGGACAGGCCCATTTGGGCGGTACAGGAACTGCTTGAAAGATCAGCCATGGGCCGTGCATTGAAAACAGCCATCCTAGACCCTAAACCCTAGACGTCAGTCTCAAAGAGGAGAAGCGACTCTCACGGCATGAAGAAGGCATAGACTGGGAAGTCCAGCTTATCGAGTACGCTGCGCTCCCATCGGCAGCCTTGCCCCAGAGGAAGCTTTGTCCTCTCATGGATCGGCGCCTTCCTTGCAAACTTGGAGCCGTCGGAAATGGTAATCTCACCTTCGCCCCAACCAGGCGGGAGACCATCGGGACAGTTCTTGAAGCGTTCCCTTGGTTGCGCTGAGCATGGAAGGTGCCCATCGCCAAGATGGATCGTTTTTGGGGCTGCCCTAGGGTCCCCGAAGACACACATAGGTCTCAATATGCGACGTCCTTACTCGGGGTCATAGAAGGCACATGCTGGATCTGCAGGGCGGGTACCAGCACGAAGCCCTTTGGTAGAAACACCTCGTATCGCCGCAAAATCCTCCAAGGCTTGTCTTCGACACCATCCCTTGTATTCATATATCAATTGTACATCACCTATATTTCAATTATACATCACCTATACATAGCTATCTACGAGTATAAGTATAGATAAATAAGTATACGCACTTGTACATCATTGCTTAGATATATATATATATATATATATATATATATACATACACATATTTTGTATGTGTATATATATATATATATAATATTTCCCCAATTATATCTGCACTTATAAGCCCCCTACGTCGGTTATAAGTAATTGGGACGATAATCATGCATGAGCCTCCAAGTAGCCTCTAGACCAGGAGTTGAAACGACGTCACAACACAACGCGATACTATCCCTTGGGGGAACACAGGTCATGCCCAAACAGTGGCCCCTCCAGCCCTACACACTCATTAACCCGAAACGCAAAAGCTTGAACTACACCCTAACTCTCCCAAGGCCCTCCTCTCAAGAAACTCTCACTTAGGACCTCAACCCCAAATAGACCCTAACCCTATATTGCAGCAAAGGAACTTTTGCAAGCCGAATTTGTCTGCCTGCGCATCGCTGAGCTCCGAAGAGCCAGCATTATATGTTGACACCCACTCCTCAGTGCAGCTCAGAAACTAGGATGGCCCTCAAAACCCTCTGAAAAATATTCCTGAATATGATTCTCTCAAACACAATAAGGGAAAAGATGACATGCTCCAAGGACGAGGAAACCTCAAACAGGTTCAGGCTTTGAGATTAATGTCGTATCCTGATTAGTCTGGACCCCCTCAATAATGAAAAGTTTTCCAAAAATTATTCAGGAGACCCAATTTGGATTGCCCCCCCACAATAAAGTAAAGTTTTTCGGGCATGGGTTTCGGAACAGAGAAAAAAAGAGAAGAAGATGATGAAAGAAAAGAGCAAAAGAAGAGCAGCTAGGGGGGGGGGGCTGGCCTTCAAGCTTCCCGGGTTCAGGGTCTACGACCAGGCCTGAAAACAAGGATTCCTTATGACTTCGCTTATCTGAGGAGGCCTAGCCATCAAATTTTGAAGGGGGTAGTCCACGTGCTGCCCCGAAGCCCATTAAAAAAAAATTGCACCCCCACAATACTGTCAAGGTTTTCGGGGGGAGGGGGGCGGGGGGGCGCGCCTTCAAGCTTCCCGGGTTCAGGGTCGACGACCAGGCCGGAAAACAAGGATTCCTTATGACTTCGCTTATCTGAGGAGGCCTAGCCATCAAATTTTGAAGGGGGTAGTCCACGTGCTGCCCCGAACCCCATTAAAAAAAAAAAATTGCACCCCCACAATAATGTCAAGGTTTTCGGGGGGAGGGTACCTAAGTTTACCTGAGCTCTTACCTTTAGCTTTAATTACTGAGCTTACCTGAGCTTACCTGAGCTTACCTGAGCTGAGCTCATCTGAGCTTACCTGAGCTTAATTATGTAAGAGGAGAGGGAAAGGAAGAGGAGAGGAAGAGGAGAGGGAAGAGGAGCGAAGAGGAAATGAAGAGGAGCCGGTGGGGGGGGGCCCGGGGCCGAAAATTCGTTTGGGGGGGGCCCTTTTTTTTGAACACTATTACGGGGGTGGATTTAGTTTGGGGGGGGGGGGGGGGGGGCCCCCTGACACTAATCAGGATACCACATTAAGGTTTAGGGTGTAGGGTGTAGGATTTAGAGCTGGCGCGGCTGTGGGGCTTGGTGATTTGAGACAACGCAGTGCCAGCAACCACTACATGACGGTTCTTCTGCTGATCCATACAAACAACGTTGAATGTCTATACACATCGGCAGTTCCAAAAATTGAATTTCAACAGGCAACTTAGACATGTGCACGCGCGAAATCACATTTGGGGGGTTTACGAAAATGATGGCACCCCAAATATGGACCCCAAATAGTAGGATTCCCTTCTCTATAAGGACCCCAATAAGGTGCCCCTAATTTCGGTTGCCCCCCCCCCCCCCCCCTTTGAGCGCCGAGGGTCTGGAGTAAAAATGTTCGAGACCGTGCAGCAAATCACGGCGCCCTGGGCATGCCGGCGCTTCACTTCCCGAAGCCAATGGCAGCACCAGCCTTGCTCTTGGGGTTTTAGGGGTTTAACGGATTTAGGGGTTCAGGGGTTTAGGGTTTGGGATCCCCCCTCCCTTAAAGGCGGGGGTGGTCCCCCCGACCCAAGCAGAAAATGCAGAATCTAAGGCTTGAACCCTCCCTATGATGGGGTCCCTCAGGCGGCCCTCAGCTTCTTCCTTTCGCTCACAGGGTTTCGGGTTTAGGGTTTAGGGTGCTACATCCAGCAAAAAAATCTGAGATACATACTTCCAGTTCGTCAACAGCAACCCTGAATCTAAACTAAACCGGAAGCCAGAAACCCTAAACCCTCAGACAAAACCAACAAGGAGGCCCCAAAAGAAGGCCCAGAAAGGTTCGGGAGGCCCCAGAAAAGCCTCCATTCAGAATTTTAGAATGCTCTGGGAGGCCCTCCATAGGAGGCCTCGGTCCAGAAGCCAAGCCCTGAACCCGAAACACCTCGATGGTTTAGGGTATAGGGGTTAGGGTTTGGGAACATGGCTATGTTTTGATGTTATGATGTTTCTCAGAAATGCTTAGTTTGATGATAAATATAGTATTCACTTAAGCTGCTAAACAACATTTTACAATGAAATTGGCGCATAAAGAAATAGGGCGCTTTGAGAGAGCGCTCTTCTCGCTCCTTTCTTCTCGCTTTTCGACTGCGTGTTCTTGGACCGGGGAAAGAAAACGGCTAAGGGTTTAGGGTTTGTTTAGACTTCCTGCCGCTCTTGCACACAGAGTGCCCTTGTGCTACCCGCATTTGCTACCCCGGAATGAAGCCGCAAGAAGCCCCAAAAGAAACCAACCCCTGATCCCGAAACACCTTTAGGGTTTAGGGTTTAGGGTTTAGGGTTTAGGGTTTAGGGTTTAGGGTTTAGGGTTTAGGGTTTAGGGTTTAGGGTTTAGGGTTTAGGGTTTAGGGTTTAGGGTTTAGGGTTTAGGGTTTAGGGTTTAGGGTTTAGGGTCTTGATTCAGGGTTGAAGGTTGCAGAGATGAGGCCTCAGAAGCCAAACTGTAAACCCGAAACTTTCAGGTAACCCCAATAAGGAGGCCCCAAAAGAAAGCCAAAAAAAGGTTCAAGGCCCCCAACAACCCGTAGAAGGGAGGTCCCCCCCCCCCCCCCCCCCCCCCCCCCCAAAAAAAAAAAAGGCATTGGAGGCCCAAACAAGCACCAGGGTGGTTTAGGGTTTAGGTTTTTGGGTTATAGGGCTTTGCCCTAAGCCCAAACATGGGTTGCTCTGCAATTTGGTACTTTTCTGCATTTATAAGGGTGGGGGGATGGTTTGGGGCGAATCTCGGCTTGTGGAGTGATTGAGGGCAGAGACAGGAAAGTTCAGCAGTGAAAAAATACTAGACCATCTGGGCAAGTGGCACTTGTACTTCCCACCCTCGGTTGGAGCAAACTTTGTACTCCGCGACTCCACCACCGAATTCCACATGTGGTGCCGAGATCCTGCACCTGAACAGTGTCGAATGTCGAAGCAAGACATGCCCTGGTAAGATCCGACTGCGTGCCGAATCAGGGCTATGCTACTTTTGCGGGTTGCATACAGATCCCAGGAAAAGGGCCGTAGCCTGAGCCGTTCGGGAAAATCTAGAGACTGGATGTCTCCACCCTGATGAAGCCCGAAACCCTGACCCCAACCCTAACAGCCCGACAAACCCCGAAGCACTTGTCTTTGGGGATCCTCGAATGTTCCTGTTTAAACGCTGCCCGCCTGGCATGGGAACCTCGTCGCGACCGCACTCGTCGCTGGGATGCAACCAGGTCCCATCGTCGTTGGCAAATCCGAAGACCGGCTCGTCTCCAAACCAAACGGTGGCTACACCTGGGACGACAAGGTTTGCGGTTTTGGGCGTAGGAGTTTTTCAGCGGAAAATGTCCAGCTTCCAAATCAAGCGGTTGCGCATGTGGGCAACCAGAATGGCCACAAGGTTTTAGGGTTTCCGGGGTCGTTGTAAGGTTTAGGGTTTAGGGCTTTTGGTACAATCGACTAGACTGGAGATGAAGACTATTTGAGGATCTGGGAGCTTCTCAAAATCAAGTTTGCCCTAGGACGCCCCAGCGATGATGGGCAGCAGGCCGGAGATGACCCTGGAAGACAGTCGAGGTCATTGGGTGTATTCGGTGGTTCATGCCGCGGAAAATTGCTCAAAAAACTCGAGAGGGCTTTAATTACTTTAATTGTTTTGAGAGCAAATGCAGCCGGGTTACCACCCCGGCCTTCTGCCCTTAGCTTCTCCATCACTTGATCGTAGGCCTGTCCTCAAGCCAAGCAGAACCCATTCTCAATGCGCGCAAGCGTTTACAATGATATGAACGACATACTCTTAAAGGAGACTTCATCAGAGGAAGAGAACGCCGAAGCTACCTTTGCTTTCTCGTGGCCTCCAGGGACCGAAGCGCCCGTGGCCATGAAGGTGTGGCGCATGCGCTGGAAGCAGTTGAAGCTGCTGTACCAGGTGAAGACCAAGCCGCTGCCGGCGGCCTTCGCGATGGCGGCATTCTCCTGGATGAACTTCGGCGACCAGGTGAGGAGCCAGGGAGCCTGGGTGGCCTTCACCAAGTCCAGCATGAAGGGGGGCTTGAAGAGGGCCTTCTTGGAGGCGACCCGGGCCGCGAAGCCATTCTCCCGCACGGCCGCAAGCACGATGTCCTTGTCCTCCCTCAGCTCCTCTGTCGCGTACTGCAAGGCCAGGCCATCGTTCTGCACAGCTGCCAGGACCATTTCTGGGTCGCTCTTCAAGTCGTCGGAAGCATGCTTCAAGGCAAAGCCGTTCTGGCGCAAGGCCGCGAAAACCACCCCCCGGTCGCGTCGTAATTCATCGGCCGCAAACTCCAAGGCAGTTCCGCACCTCTGCACAGCCGCGAGGACCACCTCTTTGTCTCGCTTCAGCTCCTCTGCGGCATGCTCTAAGGCAATGCCGCTCTTCTGCACGGCTCCGAGCACCAGCTGTTTGTCAAGCTTCAGCTCCTGGGCCACATATTCTAAGGCGCAGCCGCTCTTCCGCAAAGCTGCGGCCACCACCTCCCTGTCACCCCGCAGTTTCCGGCATGCATACTTCAAGGCCGAGTGACTGGCTTGGACAGCTTCCAGCACAAACAGCTTGTCGGCCCGCAGCTCCTGGGCAGCATGTTCCAAGGCCAAGCCGCTCGTCTGCACAGCTGCCAAAACCACCTGCTTGTCGAGCTTCAACTCCTGGGCCACATGTCCCAAGGCGCCGCCGTTCTTCCGCACAGCTGTCAGAACGAACCCTTTGTCAACCTTCAGCTCCTGTGTGGCATGCAGCAAGGCTTGGCCATTCTGCTCCACAGCTGCCAAGACCACCTCCCTGTCGCCCTGCAGCTGCGCAGCTGCGTGCTCCAGCGCAAGGCCACTCTTCCGAACCGCCTCCAACACAAACCCCTTGTCAGTCTTGAGCCCCTGTGCCGCATGCAATAAGGCAGGGCCACTGTTCTGCACAGCTGCCAGGACCACTTCTTTGTCGCTCTTCAACTCATCGGCCGCATGCTCCAAGGCGCGACCGCGCTGCTTTACTGCTGTGAAAACCACTTTTTTGTCCCGCTTCAACTCGTCTGCAACATGTTCTAACACGCCGCCGTTCTTTTGCACAGCTGCCAGCACTACGTCCTTGTCCTCCTTCAGCTCCTTTCTCGCAAACTTCAGGGCCAACCCATGGTTCTGCACAGCTGCCAGGACCACTTCTCGGTCGCTCCTCAAGTCGTCGGAAGCATGCTCCAAGGCGATGCCGCTCTGCCGCACGGCTGCCAAGACCACCTCTTTATCCTGCTTCAATTCCTTGGCCACATATTCCAGGGCGCTGCCCTTGATCTGCACAGCTGCTAGTGCTTTTTGCCGCTTCGATTCCTCAGCAGCATGACATGCTGGAGTCGGACAACGCTCCATTCACTTCTACCTTTCGCACAACTGTATCACACGCTGCACACACACTGCAGCTACGAAAACCTCTTGCGCTTGTAACTTCTAGGCCCGTGTTTCATACCTACATACATACATACATGCGTGCATACATACATGCATATACTGATTTTTGGGCTCTGGAAACTTGTAAACGTAGATATTGGGGGGGGGGGGGGGGGCGAGCATATAGAGACACATATATATTACATATATACAATATTATACATATATACATATATACATATATACATACATATAACATATATTACATATATACATATATATACATATATACATATATACTATACTATATACATATATACATATATACATATATACATATATACATATATACATATATACATATATACATATATACATATATACATATATACATATATACATATATACATATATACATATATACATATATACATATATACATATATACATATACATATATATATATACACACACACACACACACACACACACACGTGTATCGATATCGCGCGGCAATCCATGTCAAGACGCTCCACTGAAATGCACAGGCAATCTAATGACTAGTGCAGCTTAGTGGCCGCAGTCTCCAGCACGGTATCTGGTGACATCTAGCTCATCTGATGACTTACCATCTGCCATTGCGCAAGCTAGCTTGCATTTCGACGGGAGCCTTAGCCTTTTCTTCAGGAAGCAAACAGGACATCCCGGCACGAAAGGAGCTGAGACGAGCTCAGAAGCCCAATGCACAATTAAAATGGACGAGAAGACAATGAGAAGACACAGACTTGACGAATAGCTGATGCACGTCAACTCCGTGACATTCAATCAGTAGCAGAAGACGTAGCCTCTACGACTAGCATCGCGCTTGCTCATTGCTGGGAAATCCACCTAGCATAATTGCCAGCTGCAGGCCATTTAGACTTGAACAGAAGCATGCTCTGGTCTGGGCCCTGAAAACCCTCTCAGTCTGATCCTCTGAAGGCAAATAAGGGAACATATAAATAGCCCAAGGGCCTACTCCATTCATGCAGCCCCCCTTGAACTGGCTGCAGATGCATTAGGCATGCAGAAGCCCCCCCCGCCCCCCACGCCCCAAGAACCCAGAACGCTCTTATTGTGCCTGTCTTGGTGAAGGCTTTACATCATCATTTTGGTGGTGTTTTTGCGCACAACCAACCTCAACTCCCCAGAAGAAGATCCACATGGCAATCCGTCCCGTGCTGCTTGTGTCTGTGTGGCTGTGGGATGAACCTCGGGGTCGACAACTGCGGAGCCCGGCGTGCAGGCACCTGCAAGGCAGGCACTCTGCTCCAGTCGACTCCGCTCCCTACCGGATCAGACAGCAGTTCGAAGTACGAAGCCAATACTCGCCATGTATTCTTCGGGCGCGTTCGACAGCGCTCTACTAGACCCAACAAACCAGTTTGTTGCATCTCTTCGAGACACAAGAAGGCTGGCAAGGTTGTCTCCAGAAGATCTTTCGCTGAGAAACCACGATCAAAAATTGTGCAAAATCCACGACAGCAATTGACCCGTCGGCTCCAACATGTGTGGACGGCGGGACATTCTGCGCATCACAATTCCATGATCGATCCAGAGTTGGAGTCATTAGAGCACTCAGCAGCATGCATGTTATCAATGAGCTCAAAGAGGCGATTGAACTCCTCGTTGGTGCATTTCTTGCAAATCACCAGGGCGTCCTTAATCTTCATGTCGAGAATCTTGTCCATCTCGTCGAAGCTGCCCATCTCCTCAACGACAAGAGACTTGATGGTCTCCTGGTCCTCCACGCATGTCGCCTCAGCTTCTGATAGGGACAGGCCGGCAAGCCGCTTCCCGATGGTGATCGCCACCTCAGTCGTAGCCTGCCCAAAGTTCACAATGCCGGTGTTTGTGCAGAACTGGAGGCCCTTGAAGTCCTCACGCTCTTTCTCCAGGAGCACGGTCTGGAGCAGCTCAAACAAACACCAGGACCTCGTCAACGGCAAGGCCTTCTCATCCAAGATCATACAGGTCCCCTGAACAACGGGGCTGTGCAAGGCCAGGTAAAACGAGGATTCCTTGTGACTGGTGCCGAGCTCATGCGCGATTTGGTACTGGTTGTTGCTGAAAGCACAGATCCAGTACGAGATTGTTTGCCAGGAGGTCCCCTTCTGTCCTGACGTGACGTGCTCGGCATGACGTCTCAAAGCATCACACGTGTATGCGAACTTGGTGCCCCAGTAGTGAGACACGAACCAGGCGACTGAGGAGGGGCCCAGCAGCTCGGCAAGAGACAACTTCACATGAAATGTCAAAGGCTGGACAATGTTGGAGTCGATGTAATACAAGTTCCGATCCCGTATGTACTGCTGAAACTGCTGCATCAAGTCGAAGATCTGGTAAGCCGTGAGCGCACGATCAGGACCCTTCTTGCATGCCACCGGGTTCGGGTTCCGACGCTGGAGGTCCCTTAGGAAGACCTGGATGGACTGATGTATGGGTGACGGTTTCTCTCGCACGTACCTCAAAAGCCAAGCCACAACGCAGCCAAAAACGCAACCCGAGAGCGCCACTCCAGTCCCACCCCAAGTTCGGAATGTTGGCTCGCTCTGCAGGTTGGCAAGAACCAGCAGGGGGGCTGAAACCAGCAGAAGGACCTTTCTTGTTGTATTGGATTCTATTGAGTTGCCACATGTCCCGCAACAAGCAACTTGAGCGAAGGTCTGGGTGCTTGAAGAGCCTGCGGGATCGGGGGGGGGTCGACGGGCTTTCAACAAACTCACCGGAAAGCTCGTTTCCAAAAAAACCTCCAGCGACGGAGGCCACGAGGAGCACAGGAATGCCGCGGAGTAAATCAGTGTGTACGACGCAACGAGCGTATCGCAGCACAAAGTAACCTCGGCTGCCCCTATGTCCCCACAGTAAGCAGAACAGCGTCGGTCAGAAGATCTTCATCTCAACATGCAGTCAGCCACAAGGCTACGCACAATGCCCTGCTGACCCCCTCGATGATTCACTACCATCTCGCTCTACTCAGGCTCTACTATACATCTGCCTCAACATGCATGCTGTATGCTGCTGCCAAGTGCCCCCTTACCATTACGTATATTCCACATGGCTGCCAGCAGTTTGAGACTCTTGTATATAGACTCGCGTTGTGCAAAGTATAACAAAACAGCTCAAAATACGAAGCTCACTTAAGATACCAAACTCTCCGACTGCCCCTGACATCATCTGACATCATCTGGGCAGCCCCGGGAGGTGTCGGCACTGGCCACCGCGTTGCCTTGTTCCTTAGTTCACCGATTAAAACCCAGCAGGCCATCCCATGCAAAACGCCGCCACACCCCGTGGCTCCCAGTGTAGGCTCCACCCCAACTTCCTAAACGCATCCTCAAAATGTGGGCCAAGGTGCATCGAGGAGCTGGAGGCGATTTGGTCCGACGGACCTCGCCCGGTAGAGGAATTTGCCGGGCTTCGGCTTGCGGTCGAGCTGGTAGTGGCCTGGAGAGCTGGAGAGGGTACGGTTTGAGGCAAGTGTTTGCAAACAAAGCACAAGCTCTTCGGGCCTGTCTGGTAGAAGTAGATGGGAAAGGTGCCGAAGCGGGCCGTGAAGTGATGCGGCTGGACGGTGGTGATGAAGGCCTCAGCTCTCTTTCGTGGGGCGGGGCTGCCCCAACTGAGCCGATGGAGCCCCAAAGTAACACGCCACACTTTCTCTACACTGCGCAACAAAACCCCCCTCCCTCTCGCTCTCTCCCTCCCTTCCCCCCCCTCTCTCTCTCTCTCCTTCTCCTTCTCCTTCTCCCTCTCCCTCTCCCTCTCCCTCTCCCTCTCCCTCTCCCTCGCACTCTCCACTCTCCCCTCTCCCTCTCTCTGCTCCTCTCCACCTCTCAAGTTGCAAGAGTGCCTCTCTCACCTCTCCTCTTCCCTCTCTCCTCCTCCCTCTCCCTCTCCCTCTCCCTCTCCCTCTCCCTCTCCCTCTCCCTCTCCCTCTCCCTCTCTCTCTCTCTCGCTCACTCTCGCTCTCTCTCTCTCTCTCTCTCTCTCTCTCTCGGCTTTTTCTCTGGGCTCTCTCTCTAGGCTCTCTCTCCCTCTCTCTTGGTCTCCCTTTTCATTTTTGAAGCAAAAGGTCTCAAAAGAACTCGCCGAGTTGCCGTCCAGTCTCCGTTCTCTGAGGGCTTGGAGGAGATGTCTGCAATGTGCACCTGCAGAGCAAGAGGGAATGTCTGTGCTCGTTTGGTCTTAAGGGGGGGCCACTGGGGTGCACCCCTGTGACAAAAAAATCTGGCGTGCTGGGCACCTTCCGCCCGGAGATGCTCAGACTGCACCCAGGCTCGACGAAGTAGGCCATCTGATACCACAAGAGGACCCACCCAAGGAGGTAGCAGAGGCAGAGACCAACCTTGTGGACGAAATGAACCCTAAATGCGTTTACTTATGGTTCATATACCTTAGTAGGGATATAGTAGTCGAGGGTATATGACCCCAATTTTAGGGTTCATTGGTCACGAAGGAACGATCTGACCAGCGTTCGCGGCCCGGGTGTTGCAGTCGTCTCGGGCTTGGTTGGGCTCTTCCCAAACAAAGTCGCACTGTTGGCAAGCTCCCGTTCCACCGGGGCTGAACTGTCCAAGCGGACAGCGAACATAGACCTCTGCAACTTGGGTCACCTGATCCGCCGCAAGCAAACACCACGAACTGGGAGATGGCTCGCACCAGCATGCGCTGTACGTGCCAGGTGGCAATCTGTCCTCAGCGACTTGGCCGAAATTGTAGAGGAATTTCGTAGAAGACTGAACTGCCTCTACCCAGACCCATGGTCCTTCAGTGCTTCCGCAGTCTTTTTGGATGCTTAGGACACTGTTGGATCTGATCCCCACTCCTGACAACTCGACCTCGAAGACGTCGCCGATGGTAGCGAGCATCGGCACTTCCTTCCTAAAGGGCCCGTGCCAAGTCATCTGTCCGGCAGACACATTGAAGTCGGAAAGAGACTCACAGGCACCTTCCGTATCATTCTGACACCAGCAGAGGGTGTACATACCAGGATCCTGGCCAGCCATCCACTTCCGTCCGGGAAGGGAGGTGTCCAAGTAAGCCCCGGTCCAGTCGGGATTCCACTGAAACCGGAACTTCTCAGCATAAGACTGCGACGTTTCTGCCTCCACATCAGCGCACGTGGCGGCGGGCGTCACCTGGAACAGCGACGTCACCATGGAGAGGCCAAATGAGTTCGTGGTTGTCGCAAAGCATCGGTTCCGCCCTGACACGCAGCTCTGCTTGTGCTGACTGCCGGGGCCGACGACATGCAAGGTTCCAAGCCTTGGATCCAAGATTAGCAGAAATTGCGGCTTAAGCTCTAAGACTTGGCACCCTCTGGCATCCATAGCATTCCATGGCCATAACCCTCTCTCATGGTAACACACAAGCCTTCTCATCGCCTCACTACACTTGACACGTGAAGCCTGACTGCAGCGAAACACCAGGGAGCCTTTGACCCGCGGCTCCGGCAGCAAAGTCGGCCGGACTGCAACGACAGACGGCGTGGGCGCCTCAAGCAGAATTCGCTTGAGCTCTTTAAAGGTCCAGGCATTGGCGCGCAGGGATACCTCTTTTAAGGTCTTCGCCAATTGCTGACAATACGTATCTAGGGCCGTATCTAGGTGCTGTAGGGGCGGAGGCCTGGTTCCACAAAGCCATGCGTCTCGTTGAGGGTAGCTCTCAGGTTCTGCAGCGACATATATCGGCAAAGACGCGGGCCACCCCTGTCTTGGCACGGGATGAGGCCCCGTGACTCCAAATCAGTCTCGTCACAGCAGAAGTCGAGCCCTCCTCCGCACATCCTCCACCCACACCTCATGGGCTCAGAGTAGCAAAGCAGATAACAGAGAGGAAGATGGGGGGCTACAATCAAAGCCTCCTTCTCAAATTTACAAGAAAGAGGGCAAGGTGGCTAGATGAACCTAGACACATCTTGAAGCCAGGAGGGCAGAGCACACGATCTCCCTTTCCAGCCCCCTTGCATCGCCACGTTGTAGTGTTGCCGTCTTGACAAATGGTGAGGTCCTCAACGCCACTGTCTACATCGAGCCAGGGACATACACCGGCATCGATTCGAAAGCAGGTGTCACAAGTCTCCGAAGAGCTCAGCAAGATAAGATCGTCGGCCGTGACGTTGTCACCGCTAAACTGAAGGGAGCATGGACGTTTTGTCACGCATTCCCAAACTGGGAGGTCGCCGAGTGCAGTAGCAAGACCAGCCACCAACAGCCTGACACGCCACAAGGACATCGCGCGACTTGTCGGCACTTCCGTTGTGCTATGTTACGTACTTCGAGAGGGGGCTCTTCTGACTCTTCTGGAATCCACGACTCGCGCTCTTTAAAACCGATATGAGCCCATCACGGCTGCGGTGATGAGGGGTAGGGGTTGGCGGCATGCCTGTGCCCACGTGCGAAACTACACGAGCCACAGCGACGAAGCTCCGTTCTCTACTTCCGGCGGAGACAAAGCCCTCTCGAAGCACTTCTCCTCGCAGAAGTCCCCCCCCTGCCCCAAGAGCTACCCCATGCACATAGCCTTTTTACGTGGCACTGGGGCAAGGTCCTCGCGGATTCTAGGTTCAGGGTCAGAGCACGGCACATGGCCGGCTACAGACAGGACCAGAACGCTCTTATTGTGCCTGTCTTGGTGAAGGCTTTACATCATCATTTTGGTGGTGTCTTTGCGCACAACCGACCTCAACTCCCCAGAAGAAGATCCACATGGCAACCCGTCCCATGCTGCTTGTGTATGCTTGTGTAGCTGATGAACCTCGGGGTCGACAACTGCGGAGCCTGACGTGCAGGCACCTGCAAGGCAGGCACTCTGCTCCAGTCGACTCCGCTGCCTACCCGGATCACACAAAAGTTCGAAGTACGAAGCCAATACTCGCCATGCGCCCTCGGCCCTTTCACCATATTTGGCCGTCGACCTTACAAGCTGCTGGGGCGCCTTCCGGGTGCAGAGTTTTCCCCGCTGTCGGAGATGTGCAGCGGCCTTGGGGTCGGGGGCGGGGGGGTCCGGGGTCGTGCAGCCTTTGCCTTCCATGACAGCCTGCTACTGGCACTGGCATGGGGCAGTAGTCGTGATCGCATCAGCAGTGGCGTACTTGCATTGGCAAAAAAGCGGATGCACTGGTGCACAAGGAGCTATCGTGTCGATCTCAGATGTTTTGCCCGTCATGACCCTGCCTCGCTTTTCGATCACGCGATCTCTAAGGTGCCAACACCCGGGTCACGTGCGAACCGACAGCTTTGGCAGCTCCGCGGCCTCAGTCGGTAAAGGATCGAAGGGGTCGCCGAAAGGACCTAAAGACTTAGGGTTCAGCGTGAAACCCCCGCCACGCTTTATTCTCACGATTAGAATCCTAGGGATAGTCGAATGGTTTGATCCCTCTCCTACGTCCTTACTTGGGTGTTGCAGTAGCTTGCCAGGGCGGAGGAAACCCAAGAGAATCCACAATCCGGGACAACCCTCACAAGCTGTTGCAAACTACGCGGAATAGCCTTGGACTCTTAGCCATTGATGAAACAGCGTTGTTCTTAGTCCAAGAGAGTCAAAAGCGAAGATGAGGATCTAAACCCGCGGTTTCTGGACCCCAGATTCATCTCGAGGATTCTCGCTGTATGTGCAGCCCTCGGCTTCTGAAGCTGCGACAAAGGTGATCCCAAAGTCAGTCAGCGCGCGCTGCGTTGCCCGTCGTCGCTAACCCAACACAGACCGGCTGAGCCTCTGTCCTCCCAGCGCACGCGCGCAAACGGGTTCAAAGCCTGTCGGCGCTGCGCGCTGTCACTCAAGGGACTCCAAAACAGATCAAGTCACCATCCGTCCTCACAGCGCAGGTGTGAACCTTGCCTGCCGAGGCTGCAAGAACTGGCCCCAATTGTTGCGGCACATTGCATTCCCCCTTCGAATTGCGACCGAAGCAGACCAAGTGACCATCGACTCTCAGCGCGCACGTGCGAAAGTTGCATACTGAAACAGCCAAAACTGGTCCCAAATCTGCCGGCACATCGCATTGCCCGTCCGCAGTGCGTCCAAAGCAGACCAACTGACCATCTGCTCGCACTGTGCACGTGTGGACAATGCCTGCTGAAACTGCCAAAGCCGGCCCCAAGTCTGCAGGCACATTGCATTGTCCGTCAGCATTGCGTCCAAAGCAGACCAACCGACCATCCGCTCTCACTGCGCAGGTGTGATAGGTGCCTGCTGAAACTGATGAAGTTGGTCCCAAATCTGCTGGCACGTCGCATTGCCCGTCGAAGTTCAGGCCAAAGCAGACCAAGTGACCATCTGTTCTCACTGCACACGTGTGAGCATCGCCTGCCGAAACGGCTAGAACTGGTCCCAAGTCTGTCGGCACATTGCACTGCCCGTCATAGTTAACTCCAAAGCAGACCAGCTGACCGTCTGTTCTCACTGCGCAGGTGTGACCCTCGCCTACTGAGACCGACAAAACTGGCCCCAAATCGGCCGGCACATCACATTGCCCGTAAACCCGATTTCCGAAGCAAACAAGCCGGCCATCTGCTCGCACGGCGCACGTGTGAAAGCTACTTGTTGAAACTGCCAGAACTGGTCCCAAACCTGCCGGCACATCGCACTGACCGGTAGACGGCCTTGCTACACAGGCGTGAATACGATTACTGGAAGCGAGAGTCCTTCCGGCCATGGGCGAGGAGTCTGTGGCCATCAGCTGCACTTCCATCCTGAATGGCAGAGACCTGGCAGATTCCATCGAAGGCGGTCCGGAAACCACATGGCCCAACATGGGTACGACCATGGCACGCTGCCGGGTGGGAGTGAAACATGGCATCAAAGTGCGCAACGTCCAGCAGAGAATGGCAAGTGCTGGGCCAACTGCAACCGTTTTGCAGAGCTGACATGTAAGTGGCACCCGCAAAGCTGCCATCTTTCCTGGCCTCTGACAGCGATTCCAAAAGGTTTAGGGTTTAGGGCTTAGGGCTTAGGGTTGAAAGTCTAGGGGTTTAGGGTTTAGGATTGAAAGTCTAGGGGTTTAGGGTTCAGGGATGCAACAAACCTGTTCTAAAGGATGTTGCTGCGTAGCGCGGGATAACTATGGAACCTACCTGCGGAACGCGCTCCCTAAACCCTAAACCCTAAACCCTAAACCCTAAACCCCTAAACCCCTAAACCCCTAAACCCCTAAACCCCTAAACCCCTAAACCCCTAAACCCCTAAACCCCTAAACCCCTAAACCCTAAACCCTAAACGCTCTTGCCTTACCGAGCCAAATGTCTCTTCACAACAAGAACGGGAGATCTTGATTGCAACGCTACGGCTGGGCGCCTGCAACGCAGCAGGGCCACGCGGGTTGCGCAGTTCGTGTTGCCCCCTAAGAACCGCCTAAGCCCTCAGCCCTAAGCCCAAAACCCTCAACCCCAAAGATGAAGGAGTTTAGGAGCTCACATGGTGACATCGCACGGCCGCGGGCACCGCACCGTCATGGGGCCCGCATGCGAAAATGCCTCACGGAGACTTAGTGAGTATAGGGGGCCGTCCCCTATTAACCGCACGTTTTAGGTTTTAGTGTTTAGGGGTTTGCAAAACCCTGGCCCTGACCATAAAGCGCTTCGCGCCGAATGCGCGCACTGCGGCTGCCTTGCCTCACTCCCGAACATGGGGTGCAGAGTTTCTATAAATCCATAGTTAGCAAGGTGTTTTGGTAGCTATTTCCACAATGGTACTACAAATGGACCAATTGTGCACCGAAAATGCTGGCAGCGACTCGCACATGCGAAGATCGCAAATCCTTTTGCGCACGTTGAGGCTTCTCTGTCATGCCGAGTCATGCCATAAAACGAAGCCCGAGAAAAACGAAGGGCAGATTGATGCCGGGTGGTTCCTCAGGAGCCCCCGGGTGGTGCCGCGTATGGGTGTTGATCAAAATTGCGAGCCCTTTTGGGTTCCATATCTTTGTGTACAATCCTCTGTGTTCTGGGTGGTTCAGGGTACCACAATTTCGATCAACCCCCAATATGGGAGTCAGCGAGCTTCACAGCAGGATGCCTCGAAGAATCGTGAGCGATGAGTGCCACTTCGATCTTCAGTCCGGTCCGACTTGCAGCAACATAGAGACAGCCCCGTGAACCACGCAAAAGCTGGGCCTAGCTCCTGAGCAAAGATTTGCCATCCCCAGTTTTCGCCTGCTGACGCTCCGGTGAGGACTTCATTGACATGGCCAGCAAGCAGGCGTAGAGGCACTCGCAGCAGCTGCGGGCCACGCCGACGCAGCCGCAGCATGCTGCGAGGCAGTCCTTGGCGCTGCAGTCGTCCGCCATCTTGCGGGGGTTGCTTTGGGGGGTCAGCTTCCGGTCTTCTGACTTAAAGTGCTGCAGCTGAGCGAAAAGCATTCGAAGGCCGTCATGCTTCAGTCCCCCCCCCCCTTTCCCCGACTTATGACGCGTCATATGTCAATAGCATGAGAAGCCCTAACGAAGCCCCTAGAAGTCCTCCAGAAAATTGCCTTTGCCCCACAGACAGCCCTTCTCCAATGTTGCGGGAGGCGTTGAGAGATCTACTTGCTGGCACAGTCCCTCTTGTGCAATTTTTCAGTAGGTTAGTCAAAGCCTAGCTAGGAGCTTTTGGATTTTAAGCTTTGGCTCTAGTACTTTAGGGTTTAGGCGCAAGGCTGTCGCATAAAAGGCGCCTTGATTTCCTGTCAAAAAAGACACTCGCGAGAGCACGTGGACAACTGCGTGTCGCCTTACCTCGCCTTCTCGTCGCTGTTGCAGCTGTTCGGGGTTCAGGGTTCAGAGTTCATGGTTCAGGGTTTAGGTGTGTCCAGAGTTTAGGCTTTAAGGCCTTGCGGGTTGTGGGCTTAAGGGTGACAATGGGACCATTCAAGGTCCATTGAGGAGTCTGCGGTAGCCTTCTTCGTGCCAGGGCTTTTGCCGGCAGGACAGAGATGTACTCTCTCCCATTTATCAAGCCGAGATGCTAATCTCCTCCTTCAACTCCCTACCCTAAAAACCAAAGCCCTTCACTCCCAAAAAGCCCTTGCGACCATCCGATCCCGGCCTCGCGCCACACCCGGGAAGCATGGGCTGATCTGGGCGGTTTCGGGGTTGAAGTGCTTTGTAGGAATTTAGGAATTTCGGATAATTTCGGGGCTTGCGGAGTCTAGGGGCTCAGGGTCTGGAGCTCGAGCGCGGTTTAAGTGCTTCGTCCAGAGCAAAGACCTCCTCATCCGAAACTGCCCCGAGCTCAAGAACCCTACAAATTGTCACTTCTCAAAATGACGGTCCCTTTTTGGGTACCCTATATTCGAGGGGCCGCCTTTTTATAAGGACCTCAGAAGGGAACATATTTTGGGAAGTGTCCAAAGAAAGATTTGGGGCGGGGAGGCGGTCACACCACCCAGGGACATGAACCCAGAGTCTAGGAAAAGCTTGCCAGGAGCACTCCCATACTTGAGAGGTTGAGGGTTTAGGGTCCCCACCATGCAGCACATGCAGAACCGGTTTAGGGTTTAGGGTTGCTGGTTCAGGGTTTTAGGGTTTATCAGCGTTTTCCGGCTTTGCTGTCGCAAAGCCGGGTTTAGGGTTTAGGGTTTAGGGTTTAGGGTTTAGGGTTTAGGGTTTAGGGTTTAGGGTTTAGGGTTTAGGGTTTAGGGTTTAGGGTTTAGGGTTTAGGGTTTAGGGTTTAGGGTTTAGGGTTTAGGGTTTAGGGGGTTTAGGGTTTAGGGTTTAGGGTTTAGGGTTTAGGGTTTAGGGTTTAGGGTTTAGGGTTTAGGGTTTAGGGTTTAGGGTTTAGGGTTTAGAGAAACAGTCTCCTCATGCCGAGGGGCCGGGGGCCATTGCACAAGGGGGAAGCCTTGGCAATTGAGACCCTGAACCACCATGCGGCTGCCAGAAGCACAGACAAAGCGATGTCAGAACACTGTCAGACCAGGATCTGACTTTCCCCGCTTTGAAAAGGGGGCGGCTAGGGTCTTGAGTGGCTAGAACCCTGCTGCATTTCAGCCATATCGTAAAAGTCTTCAGGGCTACTTGGGTTATCTTGATTTTGCCAAAAAGTTCGCAACCCTGTTTTTAAGATACCGTACGCTTCGAACACATTACAGGAGCCTCAATTGCATACCACTTGCATACCCATCAAACCCTTCTACAGACATAGTTGCTGCCTGCAATATGAAGCCTGAACACTCAATTCTGAGACGTGTGCGGCTGCTGCGGGGTTTGGGGCTGGAATCCATGCCAACTGCTCGACCGTACTCTTTGGCAAAAAACATGGGGGTCATTTTGGAAGCCGTAAGCTTAGCCCCACGAAAAGAGAGGCGTGAGCAATAACACTGACTCAGAGCAAGGCTTGGGCATCGGTGACAATTTGAAGGGCGTGGAAGGCGTGGTCCTCGTAAGGCATTATGAGCCAAGTGGAACCTCGAGGAGCGGGATTTGAATGGCCAGATGCACGACGCCTGAGTTGGCAAGGTAGAAAAGGTCCGTCGGTCAAGCTGTTTGTAGCACCAAGTGTGGACTTGGGCCTTGCCAGGTTCGCTAGCATGCAGCAGAGCATCCTTGAGGCGGAGCTTGCTGGCTGGCAGCCTGGAAGCCCTCACATCGTTCATCGGTGTCGGAGGAAGTCCGGCATAGGTTGCAAAGTAGCATGCAGTAGCTGTCTCACTGGAAGGATGGACTAAGAATTCTGCTAGATGAACGGCAGGCCTAAGGTAGAACGTGCCACACCTTGATCAAGCAGCCTGTTCACTTGAAAGGTTTGGAGATGGCAACTCGGACGTATCGTTGTGAGCCCCACTCCTCGAACGTTACGGAAAGCTGCCATATGTTGCATGTTATCCCTTCGGGCCAGTTTTCGCAAGCAAACGATATTCTTGAAGATTCTTCGAGTTGCCACTGGTGTGCAGCACAGGTTGTGCCGCTTGGCAAGGTGAAAAAGGTGAAACTCTGCGCAGGGGGCACTGGCCTTGCGAGCCCAGCGCCGGCAAGTGCATGGAGAGGCTGCTCCACTGTTAGTTTTGGTGGGGCGCAGCAAAGCAAACGAACCCTGTTAATTCGAGCCTGCTTGCTGTCCGCCTCTGTGCGAAAGTAGCCCGGTTCTTTAAAATCGCGGTCCGGGATTCTCTAGATCTAGTGGTCGGACTGAGTGCAGCTGCTGATGGATTCTTGACTCAGAGAATTAAGATACTACCTTCGAAGATTCGACGCTCGAGCTGGGGAAAATGGGGTGAAGGGGGCCTGCCGCAAGAACTGAATTTCTTGACTTATAAGCCACACAGCTGATGAATCCTGAATCCAGCAGTGCCTCTTGCGCATTGTAGCTGTCGCGAGCTGCAGGCTCCGGTGTCTTTACGACCCATCACGGGTTCCTGGAAATCTGGAAAACTTGCGCAACTACGGGTACTATAATTACGAAGTCCTCACACTGCATCACAGATCGCAGAGCGGAGTGATCTCCTGCAAGGGCACGCAAGTATCATCAAATGTCCATGCTATCGGTGTTTCACACCCGAGAACTAGACAATCGAAGGAATGGGAAGAGGTGTGATCGAGGGCCCCGATTTTAGGTCTGGCTAGGTTGTGGCAGTGCCAGGCAAAAGGTCACACAAAATCCCAATTCTTGCAAGTAAGCACTCCAGTTTCATGATTGAACAATTAAAAGGTTAAAGATGTCAGTCGCGCAATATCGAACACATCTGCTCCTTCTCCTTCGGTAGCTCAAGGATCTCAAGCGAGCCCGGCAAATGGGGCCCTGGCGGATTGGTTCGAACATATCCCGAACTTGAGCACCTGTTTTTGCCCTTAACGGGAAGGCGCGCAAAAACCCTCAATCACGAGATCCAGTGAGATTCCACGGCGCTGCTGCGGTAGGGCTTTGCTCTGCTCATAAGGAGCGTTAGGAGAGTCAGCGAGAAGTTTGTGCTGAAAACAATTCAACTCACTGCAGAGCTGGCAACAGCCTGCGGTGCCTCTTCAACCTTCCCTCGTGCGAGGGAACGGTCATGCGATCACCTCAAAAGCACATCAGGAGGCCAAAGGGGTCGCGGGGAAAAGCCTGAGCTCAGCACAGCAGGATCGAGGCAGCAGGAGAAGATGCCACAGGTCCATTCGTTCACGGCGCCTAGGGCCTGACGATGTCAACCAAAAAGCAAGGCCCCACACACTCTTACCCCGAAACTGTTCAAACTGCACAAACTGCACAAATGGCAGCCCTAGACTCCCCAAATTGGCCTGCAACTTCAAGGAGGTCCAGACGGCATCCACCTCTCGGCTCGAAATGTCGCACGGGAAAGGTCGAATAAAACCTTTCTCCCGCGGGGCAAATCCCCCGCGTTCTGCGCCTGCGCTCGGCGACGGCGCTGTGTCTGCAGCAGGGCGCAGAACTTACTCAAAGAGATTGGGAACAGCTAAAGCCAAGCACCCCCTGCCTCTTTCAAGGCAGCGATCTCTTGCTGAATCTGCCTGATTCTTGCCTGGGCCGCCTCTTCCGACAGAGCCATGGCGAGAGATTGCAAGGTCGCAAGCAGCTAAGCAACCGCAGTGAGGGGGCTCTCCACCTCTGATTGTTTCACTGCGTCTCACAGAGTCTCTCAAAATTCCGAGAGCCATCAGGGCGACGGCGAAGGATCACGACTTCACGTCAGGCTCAGCCCGAAGGAAACAGAAAACCAGCAAAAAAGCTACGACACTGCAGCACTCTGAGTTGGGGGGTGTTGGCTTCACTCGGTAGCAGAGAAGAGAATTTGCACGCCATTCTCACGGTGCGGCGATGCGGGGGTCTGCAAGTAGCCTTCCGCGTTTCCTGGAACGCTATGCTAAGCGAGATGGAATGCTACTGCACCACCTCATCGTCGGCAACGGCCGTTGTGCAGGTACAGCAGCCGAAACGACCTCCAAGAGCAGTTCAAATCAGGAGCCGAACACGCCGAAGATGCAAACAACGCAAACAACGCAGATGGCCTGGGAAGAAAGAGCTTGCGTCAATGCTCACACCGAATATGATAAAACTCCAACCTCTGGAAATGCATCCGAACAACATGTGGGAAGAGGCGCCCAAAACTCATTGGCCATCTGGAGTGTGGCCAAGCTGCTTGCAGCTTGCTGCTCCTGCTGCAGTTCCCTTTCCATCCACTCAAGCGCTTGAGCGGTTTGCGGCGTCGCGACCTTGGTGGCCGCAAGCGGACGTCGGCGCTTGCTGCTGGGTGTGTTGTAAGACATTGTCTAAGCCGGAGTCAGCCGCAGCAGCTTGACTCAGGCAATCAGGATTGACCACAGGTAAGCCTCCATGTCCGACAAACTCACGTTGCCGCGAACGAACCCGCCGTGCGAGAGGCCTGGACTTGGAAGAGCCTGAGCCGGATCCTCAAGCTCATTGGCCCGAGCGCCTTCTTTCGTGTGCTCTGAGGACTTTCAACACGGAAGTGGCAAGACACGCGAGCTGACACCGCGCTTACCCTGGCCTGGAACTGGCGAGTCATCCAGCGAAATGTCGACTGCAACCGCCTGCCAGAACCACACAACACATCCAAGCACAACGCACGCGCCGCGCCGCGTGATTTTGCCAGGAGCAACGTTTTGCCTTCGCGTACGCGGCCAAGGACACCACGACAATCGCAAACAATGCGATCATGCGCCAACACAAGCAGAAGTTCAGCAATTGCCCTGGCAACGCTGCCTAACAACACATGTGAAAGTGACCGAGGCTGAGCCGACAGATACAGTAAAGCGCCGGAAGCACATCTTCGGACAAGTGCCGACCGCCTGTCGACACTTGTCAGAAACTGCAGCAAACAAAACACTGCGAACCAGTCTCACAATGACATTCCCACTCTGCGAGCTGTTCTCAAAGAGACCAACTCAGATGGTTGTACAGAGACCAACTCAGATGGTTGTACATGGTTCTTCACTCAACTTGCTGTTCGTGCAGGGCCACTTCGACACATGTAGGGAGTCCAGATCTAGAAACCCGGGGTTGCGCAGTTTCAAGGGGCCCTGGCCCTGGACAAGAAACCTCTATACACAGGGTGGACAAGGAGCGCCTGAGACGCAACACTTCGTGCACATCCCGCTTCCAGGCGACGAGTGGCTTTTTTTGGATGTTCCCCCCTTATGCTAACAGTCCTTAATAGGGATTCTAGTAGCCCTACTAGAATCCAAACTAAGGACTGTTAGTATAAGGGGGGATCATCCCAGGGCATGTTTGCTTTTTCGGTCACCCGCCACAGTTGGAGAAGCCGAGTCTTCTCCAGTTCCCACAGGGAACGCCTCCGCTGAGGCTGAAACGGAAACAAGAAACAAGCAGAAGGTCACGACGACAGATCAACAATACACAGGTGTGTGTGTGTATGTATATATATATCATATATATATGCATATACACATAATCACAATATACGAAATCACAGAACGTAACGGAATGTGTAGTGCAAAACATAATACGCAATGTGTGATGATTCTTTGAAGCTGGTTCCTCATGTCCAAGAGTTTGTTACTTCTACTCCCTGAACCTGAGGGTGGCCAGATCGGAAAAAAATAGGCCGCGAGGGAGGCTGAAAAGTTGCGAATCTCTTGAGTACCTGACTTTGCAAGTGGCTAAACTCCACCGTGAATACAGAGGCGGTATATCACGTATAGTGTGTATTGCCCGTGTTTGTACACACGCATTTTTTGCTTACGGGTTTGGAAACGCGCCCGACGCGCCGCGTGACCTTCTGCCTTCAAGAGTTCTGAAAACTGCGGAACCGCGCAAGATTCAAAGATTCAAAAGGCGGCTGCTCTTGGGAGCCCCAAGAGGCGGCCACTTGGGAGGCACCCTCGGCAGTCCGTCAGGCTTCCAACTTGCGCATGGCGCAAGGGGCTCGTAAGGCCGATAGGTTTAGGGTTTAAGGTTCAAGGTTTCGGGCTGAACGGTGGAGGGTTGTAGGGGCTTGACTGTTGGGTGCCCGGAAGGAAGCCGAGGGCGTAGGAGCTCTGAACACGCAGAGCCCTGCTAGTCTGTACAGTCGATGGCCAGCCGTTCCAGGTGGGTTCAAGGCTCGAAAAGGGCTCAGGGTCCCCACCTCACATCTAGGTCACATGACTCGGAACGTCAGTTGTTGTACTTGTAGTCACAATTTCGGGCCCTACCTCTATTTCGGGGCGCCCCTCTCTGAAAGCAACACCCTACCCGTCGGCCGTCCGTCGTGCCCGGCCCGCCAAGGCCAAGCACCAAAACTTCGAGGCATTTCAACCTGTACAACGGCCTCCTTTTCTGTTGGGAACACCAGCAACCCCCCCCCACCGACCCCCTCCCATAACCCCCCTTACTTCCAGACCACAGAAAAACCCACAAAGAAAGCAGGCAAGCCAGACCCTCTCAGACTTGGAAAGAAGACCCCCCACTTCCGGTGGACGGGCGCCGGACCTCCGGGATGCGCCGGGATGGGCTCAGGAAGGCAAAAGGATGAATTCGCAGAGTTCTTCGGGAGTTCACGGGCTCATTCGGAAGAGTCAAGACGTCGCGCAATGAACACCCTGAAAATTCCACCTCTGCCGGGCCGGGGGCCGGGGGCAACCAAACACCATCGCTCCATCAAGATGAGCAAAAACACAGTGATGTTGCAAAGATGATGATCACCTACATGCCAAACACTAAACCCTAAACCCTAAACACTAAGCCCGAAAGCCATCCTGGGACTCACAGGGCTTAGGGCACCCTGAACCCCAAGGAAAGAACACAAACGCCCTAAACCTCCTAAGCCGCCCCGAACGACCCTTTGAGGGCGGCCTGGTGTTGCGCCTCGTGGCCTTTGGGCCAAGGCGAGAAGAGCCAGAGGATCGCCTTCCCGAGGACCGCAGCGTCACCGGAACCCCCTTCTCAACTCCACAGGCCAACTCCCTGAGCCCCAGTCGACCCATCATAAGTAGAAGTATGACCCACAAGAAAAGCCCCTTAAGTACCCTAGTAGGGCTAGAATTTGGGTTCTATAAGTACAGCTTTAACTGGGTCACGAAGTACCATATGAACCTCCAAGCAAGCCGAAGTCCCCCAACCCTGAATCCTCTCCCCAATGGCCAGGACGTCAGCCAGGAAAGGCAGGGCCGGCAGCAGGCTTGCCTCGCCTCAAGGCTTTCAGCGGGTTTAGGGGAGGGTTTGGGGTTAGGGTTTAGGGTTTAGGGTTTAGGGTTTAGGGTTTAGGGTTTAGGGTTTAGGGTTTAGGGTTTAGGGCTTAGGGCTTAGGGCTTATAGGGTTTAGGGCTTAGGTTTAGGGTTTAGCGTTTAGGGTTTAGGGTTCCAGCTAACAAAACTTAGCCCAGCTCGAAGTAGGGACCACGGTTCTGCGTTCCTTTGCGTTGGTTTATCTTGGGTCCAAGTCCAAGCTTGTGAGCTCTACCCAGATGCGTCGCTGTCGCTCCCTAAACCCCAAACCCTAAACCCCAAACCCTAAATCCTGAACCCCCACCCCCCCCAGTGAGGCTAGAGCCCTTCGAGTCACTGGTGGCTGCCAGGGCGTAGGCGAAGGTGGACCAGCAAATTCCGACCAGGCCAAGCTCCAGGGGCACCTTCAGTGGGCTGACGATCAGGTTGAGGGTTTGGGGTTTGGGGTTTAGGGTTTAGGCATTGGGGTTTAGGGTTTGGGGGTTTAGGGTTGAGGCTTTGGGCTTTGGAATTTCGAGTTTTAGGCTGTAGGTTGGGGCGGGGAGGGGGAATGGTGGGTGGAAGATGTCAGGGTTTTGGGTGGAATCCTGCTCTCGTCACCCTAAACCCCTGAACCCCAGAACCCTAAAGCAATCCCAAGCCCTGAGGGCCCCTCTCGAAGCCCTGAACCCAAAAAAACTTAGGGCTTGAGGGGGTATAGCCCCTAACTGGGGATTTCCGAAAGTAGAGGTACCCTTTGTGGGGGTCCCTTTCAGGGGATTCTATTCTATTTGGGGTATAAAAGGTGTACCCGTAATTTGGGACATGCCCAACTTTCTTGAAAAGTCTGGGCACCAGGATGGCCACCAGCAGCGCGCGAGCACGGAGGAGTCGGTACCTCGGCATGGCGCATTCAGGGCCCCTTACGGCTTTCTTCGGGTTGAGGATTTCATCGGGCTTCGTGGGGTTTCATAAGGCTTACGGGTTTATCGGGGGTTTTTATTAGGGTTTCTGAGGATTTCATGAGGGCTTCTGC
>CAJNDS010002284.1:156174-248537 GCA_905221605.1 Symbiodinium natans
ATCTAGTTCTTGGAAGCCATCGTATGACCCAAAAACCTTAAAAAGCCTAAAGGCTCTAGAAAATACATATTTGAAATCGCTGGTTCCCGATTAATCCCAGCCCTGCTGCAACGCGAACAACGTTTGGGAGGGTAAGGGTTTACGGTTTAGGTTTTAGGGGTTTATGGGTTTACGGATTAGTGGTTTAGGGGGTTTTGGGGTTTAGCGGGTTTAGGGTTTAGTGTGTTCGGGTTTAGGGCATTAGGTTTCGGGTTCAGGCAGCTCCGGTCGAGCAATCTCTTGTGAGCCTCTTTTTTTGGCCTCTATAAAAAAGCCCCCCACCCAGAGAATCCCAAAAGAGGTTAAAAAAGAATTTATGTTTTTCATCACAAGCCCTTCCAACTTATGTATTCATTCTGCCGTGTTGAGACTCCAAAGTCCGTATGCGTCCCAAGCTTACCAAAATTCTGAGTGAAAATTTCCAGCGAATATATCGCATTCATCATAATATCCAATGTCGAAAAAAGGGAATATCGCAGATGCTCCATTCAGTACCCTCTTTTTGTTTTCTCGATAAATGCCGGATCACAAAACGCAAAAGACCAACCCGAAAAGAAACTTTGGGCGATCATTCAAAAACGGTTCTGCACGAAAGCGGGGGGCGATTTCAACGTGTCAAACTTACCAGCTGCCAAGAACCGAAGAGCAAAAAGCACGATACACACCAAAAAAAAAAAAAAAAATCGGATAAAATTGTCGAGAACTCCCACTACCCCCTACAATGCTGGGGCATGGGGAATGATGGCGGTACACAAAACCGGATACACCGGAAAGTAAAGCTTGAAAACAGACGAACGCTTCAAAGGAAAGCGAAATGCCGACTTGCAAATTTTCGTTCCCTAAAAACAGAAACTGGTTCAGCAAGGAAAACCTCGGGAGTCGACAATCAGTTCGCAGAAAAAACTTGAGCGGTCGCCCCGCTTCAGACCGCCCAACAGCCGCTTAAGAAACAACAAGCCGTTTGGCGATCTCTAATTCCGGATGCGTCCAAGCCTTACCAAGAATTCCTATGAAATTTTTGCCAGCGAAATATCGATTCATCAGAATCTCCAATGTCCTAAAAAAAAGGGGATACGCAAGATCTTCAATTCAGTACCTCTTTTGTTTCCCGATGTAAATGGCGAATCACAAACCAAGACCCACCCGAAAAGAAACGATTGGCGATCATGCTCAAAACTGTTTTCTTCGCGAAAGCGATCAAACTGGCAAAACTTTACCAGCTGCCAAGAACCGAGGGAGAGCAGAAAAAAGCACATAACCCAAAATCCGGATAAAAGGGTCGAGAACTCCCAAAGTCTCGTTGCACCCCGCATGGGAATTCGACCCCAAAAAAAAAACCCAAAAAAAAGGAAAAAAAAAAAAAAAAAAGATAAAAAAAAAAGTAAAAAAAAACAAAAAAAAAAAAAAAAAAAAAAAAAAAAAAACAAATAAGCAAACAAAAAAAAAAACAAATAAAAAAAAAAAAAAAAAAAAATATCCCATTCGAGAAACGGGACCGAAGAGCAGGACCGCTGGCGCAAGAGTTCCACTTTGCTCACCAGAAGCACACTGCTAGTCTGCGAAGGCTCGGAGGTGCAGCGGGCCATGAGAGCCCGGTGAACCAAGAGACGAGGCCTTGAAGGTCGAAGTGACGTGAGAGCCACAGGAGGCTGCCAGCGGGCCAGCAATTCAAGCGGACTAAGTACTCCCTTGAGACACGCGCCTCGGCCGCAAGGTCGTTTTCGATATCCAGGAATGTGCTCAATTCAAGCACAAATGCCTGACCAAGCGTTGAAAGCACGAAGTGAAAGCACGAGAGAACACTGCAAGAGCTAGCACAGATCTGAGTCCTTCCTCGCGACTGCTTCAGCTCCCGAAGTTTCAGACGAAGCAAACACCTAAGTGGTCCTCGGCAAGAGGAAGCGTATTCGTGGATCACCACAGAAAACAAATTGTGCCAGCAGCTCCAAGCTGATATGTGGGCCTGCAAAGGGGCAAGAAATAGAGGCAGTGATGTTCAGAGGCCGCCACAGACGCAGACCAGTGCAAGGAGAACCACCTATAAACACCCGAAGCCAGTGACTAACCTCCTAAAACCACACCCCAGATCGTCCAGCAAACGCGTCAGCTCAGCGAACTAAGGAAGTGCAGCACAGAGTTGACGAGACTTGCGATGCAGGAGTGTCGTCTGCCAGCAACTCCATCCCGACCCGGGCTGCTTGCTAGCATCATCAATTGATCTCGCGAAAAGGATGCAGCCATGCGCACTTCACCACAGACGCCTATTTCAGAAAGGTGCCCAGCAAGTCAGTCTTCGGCAACAGCTTGGCGATTTTCGACACACGAGAAACTGCGTGCACGACTGAAAGAACGCAATGAGACTAGCCCTGTGAGCCCACACAGGTCTCGTCCACCAAGGCGCAGATGGCTGCCAAAGCAGGGAGGCTGAACGCCCACACAATAGAGAGGATGCGGCCATGATCTATACAAGGGTGCCGCAAGGGCGCAACAGCCGCCAAAGACTGGTCCAAGACAGCCTGCCAATGAGCGCTCAAGCTCCCTTGACCTTTATAATAGCGTGTCGCTCCTGCCGAGCTAGCAGCTCGAAGAGGCCTCCAAGTCTCCGAAAGTTTTCTCCGAGGCAGAGGACAGGTCCAATGCGAGATCGAGTCCCAAGCCTATCATCGCGCTCATGTGACACCCCATGATGCCTCTTGACCAGACACAGGCGGACTCGTCATATCCAGGAACAGCATATCCAAGCCTGCGATAGACATGGCTCATGTCACTCGAAAGACGCCGACGTAATCCGGTCCACATAAGCAAACATAGAAATGTGCAAACCCCACAAACCACTTAGGTGAAAGACGAGCAAGTGGCTCCCTCAGCATACGAACCCCACCACCAAGAGGAAGCTTTTGCAACCGACGTTAGTTTTGGACACGACGACACGACCCTGGAAAAGTGAAGGAACAGGAGTCCCTGTTCAAATGGTCGAATCAGACCCGCCGGTGAGCTTTGGCGAACATCCAAGAAAAAAAAAAAAATAAACAACATATTCCACTCCTCGAGCAAGCGAAATCGGCGCACAGGCCTGAGATCTTGAAATGCGTGGATTGAGCAGGCGTCAAGTTAGGGATTACACAAGAGAAAGTAACCCCCACTAATGCTCGAGTCCACTACGAGTCTTGGTCGGATCGCCCTTCAGCAAGAACCAACCCCACTCCCCCCCGAAGCTACTTTGGAAACGCTGGCTTTTCACACCCTCCACGGAAGGATTACTACCACGATCCAACCTTTCCGAATCCGCTTCTCCGAGACGAGGACTTGAGGGTACTGGGTCCTAGCGGATTTCAGCTACCATGACAAAATCTTCCGATCTTCTAACCGGCCCGATGAGGAGACGGTGCAAGCTCATACCCGACACCAATCCGAACCCGGCCCGAAGATTATCCGCAACCACATGGAGGCTTCAGTGATCCTGATCTTCTCAAGATGCATGCACAATTTGAGAACGAAAGGTTGTGCCAGGAAACACAGTGCAGGCGGAGAAGCACAACATCCTGCAGAACGGCTGCGACCTAGCTTGGAAGGTTAACGCGCCCGAGAACCGGGACGACCCAGGATCCGCTGGTCCCAAGCCAGGCGAAGACCATGCAAAGAGATCCTTGTCCGAGGCCCTCCATCCCAGAATGCGGAACTCTGCAAAGGCCACCTCCGCCGTTCTTCCACATCACTAGGCAGCCCCTTGTGCCAAGGCACTTTCTCAGCATTAAACCTTTGCTCATGCCCGCAATGGGCAACAAACTCCCCATGCGACGTGAACCAATGAGCAGAAGTCTGCGAATGGCCTCAGAAGCGATGCATGGTACTCACTGTCAACGGCTCTTGTACTCCCATCCGGCAAACGCTTACCAAGAACTCTCCATGCGCCTTCGGCCCATGGTCACAGCTGTAGATGCCAGTTTGGCCCTCCGGGCGATTTGACAACAAAGGCCCAACGGCTTTGCAAGCGAAAAAACCATGCATAATGCAACGGCAACCTGATGCACAAGTAGCTTCAGCTTTGATCACGCTTGCAATCTTGGGAGTCCTGAAAGGTCATTGAACCAATGGTTCTCCATCATAATGCAGCCAAAGCCAAACCGCAGCAAGCAACACGCGACACGAAGCTCGCGAGCTCGTCATCAGCATTGCTTTCCTCAGCCATAGGTGGGCTCGCCAGTCATTTTCAGGAAACGCATTCCCAGAGCCCACGGGCAAGAACTGCGTTGGGCCCTGAGCAGCATTTCAAAGTCGAGAATTCCGACATCAGGCTCCACCAGCAAGCAGCTCCGACAGGCCACTGCTGGCCAGAACCACACAGAGCTTCGAATTGCACATCATCGATCAAATCAAAAGCTGGGCGAAACATCAATCAACCGCTTCAAACCGATCAGCAGTTTTCTTTGGCCATGGCAACTGAGAGAGGCCTGATTGGCACCTCCGAAAAGGTCAAGGAACAATTCGGAATGTTTCGCCCAAGGCACGCTTGCACGTCTCCAAAAGGCTCCTCATAGCCGGTCCTGTGCACACGGCTCGCAAGGTGCAGCATCGATCGACCGCAGCGCAATGAGGTGCAGAACCCGTAAAAGGCAAAACCTGGAGCGCCATGCCACGAACCAACCCAACTGCTCCCGGACAATGGTCTGAGCTCCACAGTGGCAAACCAAGCAACTCCGAGCTTGAAGCTGACTGCAAGTTTGAGGCACAACCGGAGCTGCTTTCACGAGATCCCGTTTCCCGAAAGGCAAAACGAAATCCCAATCCGAAAGATAATACAACGTTCCTGATACAGGCCTTTTGCAGCACGTATGTTAAAGTGCAAGCACCCAGACGACGTCCACGAGCCAAGACACGATGCCATCGAAGGCAGCGGAGGAAGACCATGGGGCCTTTTCTGGGTTCAAATCACACCGCGCAAAGCACATCCCTGGAAGGCGCAGCACTCGGGGCTACACAAGCTCAACCCCCTTTAAAAAGCCGAGAGGAATCACCAACATTCGGCAAGTCCGAGTTGAGATGGTCTTTGTGTTCACGTGAATGCGCTGCCATCAATGGCAAACAAAACTATTCATGAAAAAAATGTAATTCGGGCACATGGCGGCAAGAAGCGATTCAAGACCCTCACAGCATTTGCGATGCGAACGACACCATTGTCGCAGGCCCCCCTTGTGGCGATGAAAGACCCCGGCAGTCACCGAGCGACCCCTCCGAGAACCGAACCAATCGGAGTCCGGCGCTTGCCACACAAAAGTTGAATCGAAGCGGTCCACAACGCTGTTTCTACGCGATGGCGGGCCCGACCCAATACAAATTGATGCAAATTCCCGTCACAACCTTGAACCTAGGGCAGAATTGGGCGGCAACCGCCCTTGTCGGGAGTCTGCTGACCTCCGATGCCAGGACACCCACTCCATAGATTGTCAATGCTGTGGCAAGACATGGGCGTACTGAGTGAGCCTGAACCACATGGAACCCCGGAAATCCCGAACGGACCTTGTGAGAGAAGCTGCAAGTTGTTGTTGCACACCTTCGCATGTGGAAGCGGATGCACACTCCCTGACCCCCACCTGGGGGCCCAGTTCGACGGCCCAGCTGGAGTGCAAACACACATCCGTCTTGGAAAGGATGAGCAGACTCATGCGACGAGTCCCATTTCCCAAACCGAAACCCAGGAATTCCCCCTGCTTCCTTGGGGTGCACTGAATGACCTGAGCCTTGGGCTTGGGAATTTGGTCGGACGATTCCCGCGAACCATTTTCCACCATTGGCCCCAGCATGACCACACTATGCTAGGGCGGAAGGGCGCAAGAGTATTGTGCAGCTCAGGACGAAAACTGCGTGAACTCCGACAGACGCAAATTCCTGTCAGGATAAAAACCATTGGTAGTCCTCGTTGCAAAGACACCGATGCCAGTGCCACAATGAGCGATCCGCTTCCATTAACCTCAGGTGAGTGGGACCCGAAGAGTTCGGTCGAATCGGCAACCCTCGTTGAAGACCGACGACACTTTTCCATCAGCTTTGCGAAGCGGAAGCGGAACATGCCATCCAACATATCCAACGATGCAAGGCGATCACGACTTTGCGAACCACCGACCTCCATAGTGCCGATGGGGATGTCCCGATCAAGAAATTCCTCCTCGTCACTGGGCGCCAAGGAAGACGACGCCAACCATTTGAGAGTCCCTGCGAGGCCGCGCCTCTCCGTAAAACGCCACCTCATCAGCTCGGAGTGCGGACACGCTAGCTGAACAACGCATATGATCAGATGACACAGCATCTTCACTGCAGAGAGAAAAAGCGCGCGAAGGCCATGATGTCCGGGAGCAACCAGTCGACGGTAAAAACTTGCCTTGGGAAGTCCCTGCACCAACTTATTATGTACGCTTCATCCAGCGACCTTCTTGGGGTACACCAGTACCCGACTATGCTTTGCAATGGCACTCGGAACCAGCCGGGCTGACCTGACTGATCATTCCTTCACGACCACGACGCAAGATTCAGCTCTGGGTGAAGAGCGTGCGCCGGGAATCCCCTGCCCGCAGGGCGTCCCAAGACTCGACACAGAAAGGTCTCCAATGCTCAATACTAAGTGATGCTTGAGCTGAAGGGTTCCTCAATGGTGCGCGCAGAGCCTTTGCTCGACAAACGGAAACACCACGGGTATGTAGCCCTTTCGGGCTCGTAGCCCTTTCGGGCCGTGCGTTCTTCTGCGCAAAGCAACTTACGGTAAAAAACGTCCACTGACACATCTCCAGCAATGAAGGCTCTAAAGTCTTGAGAACTTGCCTGACTGTCCCAATGGCTGCCTCAAACGCAAAGTCTGCCCTGAATAGATCAATCGGGATCTTTCCCCCCCTGCGAAGTTGTGCAAAGTGTCCCAGAAGGGAAACACTCCAAAGAACTTCGCCGGTACTCCCATCCAGAAGTGATCTCACTGGGGTCAATGCAACTCGAAGTTCTGCGGTCACCTTCGGCCTCCCCGGCACGTGGCCGCTGCCTCGTTGAGGAGGCCGAGGAGCGACACCGGAGCAGCTGCCCGCCCGCTGCAACTTTCCTCCTCGTCCGCCAGTAAGATCGACCAACAAAGGGCACGCTAACAAAAGCGGTAAAACAAAACAATACTAAAGCTTTGCTAGCTCTTCTGCAAATTTCTCTTCTCGGCGGCTTTGCCGCCTGTTTGCTTTTACCCCCTCTCGTTCTGTGTTAGCACCCCCCGCGCGTCGGCGGTCGACCAGGAGGGCTCCTGTGGTACCTCCCACCGATCTGCACCCCAAAATTCTGGCATCAATAATGTAGTGCCGATAGCGATGCCTTCCATAATGTTGAGAATAAAACGGTCGAAATGGCGGGGATATGCCATGTTCTACACATAAGGGACGATACGAGCACTTCACGGCTGATGAACGAAGAGCTTCTTTTGAAGCAGAAATCCGGTGCTTTATAGGCAATCCCAAGACATAAAACCCCAACCACAAAAGGAGCCCGCTTTGGTCCGTGAGCCCAATAAGTCGTAGGTAACATTGGATTTACAGTTTGACAGTTGACTAACCTGTTACCCCGGCTGTTGTCTGCTAGGATGGAAGGAGTAGGACTGTTTGAGATCTAAAGGACGCCCTCTTCAGGGTCGGGAATGGTTTGAGAGTAAATATAAGGATTACGAGAATAAGATTACGGATCCCGTCCTTAGGATTTAAAGAAGAGGAGGCCACTAAACTTCCTTGTTGCTTCGGATTTAGTGGCTCTCCGGGGCTCTCCCTTTTGTTATTTTAATGACCTGAAGAAAAGAAATTCAAGAGTAGGATTTAGGATCCCACTCTTAGATAAGGACTTGGGGAAAGAGGTTTTTTGAAAAGGCTCCTCTTTTCAGATTTGAGGAACCCCTCTGTAGGGATGGACTTCGGGATAACATTGAGGGAATAAAGATTTGGGTCACCTTTTAACTGTTTCGCAAAGATTTAAGGAATAGGATTTGTTTTAGGATTCAGGGGCTCTCCTTTTCAAGATGTAGGGGCTCTCCTCCTTAGAATTTAAGGATCCTATTACCCAAATCCTTATCGGCTTGTTCCCTAGATTTATTCCCTTAATGTTATTCCCTAAGCCCTAAGAAAAGGCATCCTTGCATCCTAAAGAGGAAAGCCCTTGCATTTTACAAGCCAATCTTGTTCCACCAGTCCTCTGTGCTAAATCCTAAAGAGCCGGACCCCTAAACCGCATTTCCTTAATTTCATTCCCCAATTGTGTTTCCTAATCCCTGAAGAGGGGGTTCCTTGATTCCTATAGAGCAGGGCTTCTAAATCCAAAAAATAAATCCTCTTCCCGAAGTCAGTTACGCAAAGCCCCAAAAACCCAGATTGTTCCGGAAATATTGAGAATTCCACGCACAAAGCGCGGATACATGGGGGGGAGGGGTGTGGTAGCATATATATATATATATATATATATTATATATATATATATATATATATATATATATATATATGTAAATCTGTATTTCTATACATGTAAATACATATGTCAATATATAATATTAATCTATCCTGCCCTATCTGCCCTATCTACAGCCTGGGCACCCGGGTTTGGGCTTGAAGTAGTCGGTTGCTCTCAAGAAAAGATGTGAGAAAAGAAGATTCCAGAAATTCGATTAATGCTTGGTATTGGTTCATATGTTCATGCAGATCAAAGAATATTGTAAAAAGGCTGTGAAGAAAACGAAAGGAAAAGATAGAATCCGAGAGTTATTTCGTGAAGATAATATGAATATTGGACTCATTAGTTGGTCTTTTCAGGGGGTGTTGTTAGGTCTTTTCATAATCTTGGCATGTTGTGCAGCCGGTTTAAGGTTTTCACAATGGTTGAGGGTTTAGGGTTTAGGGTTTAGGCGGTTTAGGGTTTAGGGTTTGGGGTTTGGGGTTCGGGGGTTTGGAGTTTAGGGTTAAGTCCCCCGAAGGGCCTCTCCCGGAACCCTTTGAAACCTCCCTCCTCCTCCCTTGGCCCGCGCCTCGGCGCCCGAACCACTTCTTGAGAGCCTTGAACACGAGCCGGCGGTCGCAGGAGAGCGGGAGGCCTTTGAGTGAAGGGGGGGAGAAGCTCAACACACAAAAGAGAGAAGCTGGTCTTCTGGGGGCCCTTGGAGTCACCGTTGAAGAGCCTGGGTAAAGTTTGGGGGCTTTTTTCGGTTCACGGTCCCAAGACACCCGACACCAACAACAAAAAATCGTGGCCCCCAGCTAACTGACCCCTCGAACCTCCAAGAATGCCCCCCAGCCTGTGTCAGGATGCACGTGGCCACTGGCGCAGCAGAAGCTGCGGGCATCCTGCCCCAAGAAATCAAAATAGCGGGCTTTAGGAAGTTTTGGAGCTTAGGGCTTGGCCCTCTCAGCTCTTAGGGGGAACATAGGAAACCCTGAGCACCAAAACAGGAGCCCAGAAAAAGAAAGCCCCAAAATTAGCATTGATCTGCCCAGTCACGCCCAGCGTACAAAAAACACTACCTCACCCCCTCCCTCCCCCAACCACCGACATCCGAATGCCCTGATGGAATAGTGGAATCCCGCCCTCTGAAAACCCCCACCCCCCGGCGAAACTTTGGAAACTTTGCCCTGGAGAGGTCCTGCACACGGAATTGCGCGAGCTGTTGTGGCAGCTCCTCTTGGATTGCTCATTGATACACCCTCCATGATTGCGGGTTGGCGGGTATCCTGAGGGGGTGCAGTGATGAAGTACCACCTGCAGGTACTACAGTAACAGCGCCACTGTCAAGAAGAGGCGGCCATCTGACACATAACCAACAAGCTGCTCAGACAGGTGTGGGGGAATCAGGCAGAGGAACGGCGCTCACACTCAGCAGGGTTGTGCCTTTTCTAGGTCCCTGGGCCTGCTTTTGAGTTGAAAGCTGGACAGAAGGAGAAGTGACCCCATGTTTGGTGAGGCAGCTGGAAAGGCAAGGCAACAGGGAGGCTCAAGTCGAGAACCCCCTTCGATGGGCAGATATGGGTATAGTGACTCAGTAGTGACTGCAGCGGCTTGGGTCGACACATGAAATGGGATGTGGGAGTTTTGGCTTCACTGCCCTACAGGACCCCCTATCCAGGAGCCCTGCGCCCGCCCTCCTCCAAATCGCGCATCAGCGACAGGCCTCTTGCCAAGGGGGCGCTTGCTTGGGGAACCCTTCTGGGGGTTTAGGATGCAGGGTTTACCCAAACAAAAGTCGCTCTTTGTCAGGTGCGTTGTGGCGCTTCTTCGAGTTTGAGGGCTCTCCTTGCGGATCCCCTGCACTTGACCCCAGCAATCGTGAAGACATGCCAGGGAAATCAAACATATGCCTGGGCAGCCCTATGCCGATTGACTCGCCTCCACCCCAACACTTGGAAGCCTAGCCGGGTCTAGCCCCCCCCTTCCCAGGCCCCACATGCGGAAGACCTGTTTGGAGTACCCTATGAGATGCCAAGTTGAGAAGCCTTCAGCCCCCTAGGCCCTTTATCTCTCGATTGCCAGGAGGCCCAGGTAGAAGACCAAGGGCAGCGACACTGCCGACAGGGCGGCCATGAGACCTGCCGAGCTCTTTAAGGCGCATGTTTGGGGCACAGCACTCCGTATCACCTGCGGCCCCCCCCTTTCTACCACCACGTCGCCAAAGCCAGAAGCCCTACACGTAGCCGCAAAACGGAGCCTGAGATCGGAAGAACCACGGCGATGCCCACGGCAGTTTGCTCCTCAGAAGGGGCGATGGGAGTGGCATCTGGGTTCGTGTGGTTTTCTGGGGGCCTTGTTCGCTTTGCAAGGTCGTTATAACATCGACTTCGACAGTAAGCTCACACGTCAAGAACATGTGCCATGTTTCCCCCCCCCCCACCTCCCCTCCACTCAGCTACTTTTCCTAAGAGACTGCTCAGCGAGCCCAGTGCATTTTCAAAAAGGCCTCTTCGCGAGATTCTTTTCTCCTCTAATTCTCTACACACCTCTTCCCTCCGCGCCGGCAAATACAAAAGAAGAAATGACTCTCATCTGCTCATGAACTTAATAGCCTTGTGTACCAATGCAGCCGTGCTACAGAGAAAATGATAAAAGAGTCATATGATCGTGGCAGAAGTGATATGGGTTTTAAGGAAGTCGTCGCAGAGGAGGAGGTGGCGCCAGGAGCCAACGGTGCATGTTAGAAGAGGGCCCAAGAACCCCCCCCTTTCCCCTCTTGGGCAGGGGAAGCTCTTCTAGTTGAGCAACTCGTCGAGCAACACCGAAGGCCCTCAAAGCCTTTATGAGTACCAACAGTGTGACTTCTTCAAATTTCGCCCGCCAGCACAACCAGCACAACAGCGACCAAAAACACAATAAATAGCACGGCACGTCTCCTGCCGGGGACTGGTGAGGAGGCCATAGAAGAAAGCCAGAAGGTGCCAGAACACGGCTCCCATCACCTTCAGGGCACATGGCCGCATGCTCTCCATGTTCTCAGAACAGAAAAAACAGAAAAGGCTTCAAGAACAGCTGGCCTCTCATGGTTCCCTGGAAAAAAGATGGGGGTTAACTTGGACATGCTGCTATCCTCGAGAGAGAGAGAGAGAGAGAGAGAGAGAGAGAGAGCGAGAGAGAGAGAGAGAGCGAGAGAGAGAGAGAGAGAGCCCAAAAAAACCTGCACGGAAATTCCAAGCCTCGGCGGCTAGAGACCGTGCCCCCCTGCCCTACCCCCCCCCCCCCCCCCCCCCGCCTCCCCCCCAAACCCAAACTCCCCAAACTCCCCAGACTCCCCAGACTCCCCAAACTCCCCAAACTCCCCAAACTCCCCAAACTCCCCAAACTCCCCAAACTCCCCAAACTCCCCAAACTCCCCAAACTCCCCAAACTCCCCAAACTCCCCAAACTCCCCAGACTCCCCAAACTCCCCAAACTCCAAAAGCCAAAGTTGGTCGGGGAGGGGGGGGGGGGTTATTTGAGGGGGAGGGGATGATACTGCCCCCCGACCCGCTAACGCCAATATTCAATACTCCCCATATGACTCAAACCCCCCCCCCCCCGGACACCGAATATTCAATACTCCCCATATGTACTAGCTGACCCAGAAGCTGAAAAGCACTGTTGATTGGGGTGCTCCCCCCTTAAACTACTATGCCTACTAAAGGACTGTTAGCCTTACCGGGGAACATCCCAGACTGTTGAATCCAAGGAGCCAGCACCCCGGTGCTCTTCAGCGGAACGAACTGGATGCGGCGAAGGTTCTCCGGATCTTTCAAGAACGCTGCCAGCTCTAAGTTGCACCACAAGCGACCAAGGTACCTCAAACTTGCATTTGCCACAACTTTTCGACCGACACTAAAGACAAATCACGCTGAATGGCACTGCTTGGCTAACTACGCTTTGCGCCAGGCGCTTTTGAGACCATAAGGGGCAGTCTGCGCTCTCACTGCGATGCTTTCTACTTCCGCAAAGAGGTTGCAACACATTTACCGTGGCTTTCATGACTTCGCATCTCCCCATCCGCCTTGCGCCCCGTGCTGCCAAAGTGCCGTGGTGTCCAGAGAACTAGAAGCCTTGGCGGCTGTGCGAGGATTTCGAAAGCCTAGGGGAACACCTCTTCTTGCGTGGAAAACCTCCAAACGCTTTCTGGGGTGGGCGCTTGGCGAAGTTCTGCGGGAGATTTTGGGACTCGGAAACTTCCTTTAAGTCCTCCTCCTGGCATCTCCTGGGTCCTATCGGCCGCTTGACGAGGCAATGGTTGAGGCCTGTCGAAACGTCTAAAACACCCCCCCCCCCAAACAAAACAAATAACAAATAAATATATTAAAAAAAATTATATATACATATATATGTATAAACAAATAAATAAAGAAAATGAAATGCCCATGTCCTCCCTTGCTCCGAAGAAAGCCCGAAGCTGTCAAGGAGCTTCTCCGCGCTGAGCACGAAGCACGCGAGGCCCAAGATTCCCTTCTGCTTCAGCCTGCTGGGCGATGTTGGTTGTTTTTTGTTGCTGGGGCGCCCAATAAACTGCTGGAAACCCTGAACCCCGCAGGCCCCCAGAAGGAAGAGAGCGTCCCCCATCCCAAAAACACCCCCGAAAACCACAAAAAATGCCTCAACGACGGCTAATGGAGCTGTCATCGCACTGCATTCTCTGCTCGTGGCCGTCTTGAACACAGACTGCACTTTTGGCGCGGTAGCGGTCCGGGCTCGACAAACTGTGGGATTCCATATGGCAAAGAAGAGAAAACATTGCAGCCACTGCACGTCGGGGCCCGGGAAGTCTGAAAAGAAGCATGACGAGTGCTTAGATTAAGCTTGCCGCCCAGATCCCAAGGTAGTATCTCACCATCCCCCCTTGAGCACACTGTGCCCCTCAAGCTCCAAACATCAAGTTGAGGGGCTTCACGATGCCGAAGGCTGACTTTTTTCTTATCTGGGGGGCTTGAAGGCTTCGGCACCCACCCACCATCATTCTTCAACCTTTCTGCGCCAGCAGCACCATGACAAAGTTCGCCCCCCCAATCCAGGCCATAAACACTCAGGGCACAAGTCTCAGCCGGGTCACTCCTCATCATGCTGGGCAATGCAAAGCTTGTCCAGGAACCTCAAACAAAAAGGCGGCCGCAAGAATGGGCAGAGGCTACATGAGAGACCTTGGGGCGCTTTTCGACCGAAACTGCTACGGAAAGGGGGAGTGTCAGTTCATTTTGCGGGCAGAGCGCTTCCCTAAGCCCTAAGAACCCTTCAGAGAGTGCGCTGTGTTTGTTTTGCAAAAAAAACTCGGGTATCTTCGGGTCCGGTTCTCAGGCTCGGAGAGCGAATGTATTCGAATTGGGTATCTAATTCTTGGCAAGTTGTGTAAGGAACGCAAGGGGCGAAACTCTGGATAGTTCTTGCAGTTTAGAAAACATGTATGTCTATGCAGTCTATGCAGATATCATATGTCTCTCTGTATAGGTGGATCATCTCGGTCATCGGTCATTGTTGGACGCCAACACGCCAAGGAACACCATGCGGGGCCGGCGGAAGGGCGACTGCAGTCGCTGCCAGAACCTCGCCAGTGGTTTCTTACGGTCTCTGAACCGCTTAGACCCCCACACCCTAGATCCTTCTTATGGTTTCTTATGGTCTCTAAGCCTTAAAACCCCAAAACCCTAAATCCTAAGAGGCAAGCGGCACAAGGACGCAGAGAAAGGTGAGGTGGCCAAGCAGGGCTGTCCACGACTCCTCAGCGCCGGATCCCCGAGGCCATCGGGGAGTTTACGGAAATAAGGGGGCCCCTCATATAGACCCCCAAAGAGTAGGGATTCCCTTATTGCAAGGACCCCAAAAAGGTACTCCTAATTTCGGCAACCCCTATCTGTGACTGCCCCCCCTTCCTTTCAAGGGCCCTTCCTTTCAGCGGAGGCGTTGCACGACAGCCCCGAAGCCCATTCCTGCACCCGGACCCGAAAAAGATGGCGCGCGCGCGCGCGCGTCACTGTCAAGACACACACACACACTCTCTCTCTCACACTCTAACTCACTGAAGCTCTGTGTGGACCTCCCCCCCTCCCCGCCGGAAAGGCGTTATCATGTTATCCCAAGGCTCGTCCGGGAAGGCGCCAGCGGCCCGCAGGAGGCCGAGCAGCAGGCTGACGCCCAGGGAGGCCCAGAAGGCGGGGCCGGAGTTGTAAACGATCAGCAGGGACCTTGAGGTGGAGAGACGCTTGGGCTTATGGTGGGCCCATAGTTCAATGGCCTATTCATCGGAAGGGAAGGGCTCTTCGGGACTTGAGGGTTTTGGGGGCGTGTGAGAGTTTTGGGGGTTACCGACCGGAACAGGGTCTCGGCATTTTGGAGGGTTCGAACCCCCTTTCCAGGATGTGGAGGCTGCTGCTGGGGACTGTGGTACATAGCGGACGCGTCTCAAGGTACTGGAGGTTGAGGGCGCTCGGAAGGCCTGGATCCCGGACCTCAAGCCCCTATGCATTTCTGATTCTGGGCCACCATCATCATCATCATCGCCATCATTCGGGGGGAAGGAGATTTGCGGAGGCACCCCCCCCCCCAAAAAAAAAAACAAAAAAAAAGGCTGCTCGATGGGAGGCCGGGTGGCAAGAACTTCAGCGCGCGGCTGGACGCCCAGTCGTGGCTCAAGAACGCCTGCCACCGGACGACTGCTGTGGAAGGCTCTCGAGGGATTGAGGGCCCCCTCTCTGGGGTGACTGCTTGCGATATGGTATGGGCCCTTACAAGGTACGAAGACAAGAATCCGTCAAGAAGGGCCCAGTCTGTTTTAGAACAGCGACCAGCGGCTGTCCTACGCTGTGACAGCCCACTGCCACCAGCTCAGCACGCTTATAAGCTCTTTTGCAGTTCTAGCGGCATCGAGGGATGGCGTCTGCCGGCTCAGCTCATAGTTCCTTGGGGCAGAGGGCCGAGGCCGAGGTGAAGAGTTGCTACCCTAGGCTTCAAGGCCTCAAGGTCAGGGCCTCAAGGTAATAAGGGCCTTGTCAATTTGGTCTCCCCAACCTCCTAGGAACTGTGCAGAGAGCCCTGCCCCACCCAGCAACCACAGCCGCAAGAACGCTTGAAACGGTGCTCTTCTAATCTTTTTTCGCTTTTAATTGAGAGCCGGGATTCTTCGGGTCAATGTGGAACATGCCGCTGTCCGGAGTCTCCCAGTGCCTGCCTCAGCAACGGGAAGTGTTTTCAGGAGCTTGTGTTGGGGGAGAAGGGCTGCAAGGGGGGGGGGGGGGGGGCGTGCTTCGCTCTGGGTCTGAGAGATGCAGAGAAGGCGGCTTGAAAACATAAGCCCCCCACCGGCCCGCACCACCCGGCACCCCGCCGAAACTCTCTTAAGTCTTTTCACATTCTCTACCTCAACCAAAAGACGAGAGAGAGAAAGAGAGAGAGAGAGAGAGAGCCTTAAGATAAGGCCAATAAGGTGCCCCTAATTTCGGTTGCCCCCCCCCCCTTACTCCCCGAACCCTAAAGCCCAAACCCTAAACCCCAAACCCCAAACCCCAAACCCTAAACCCCAAGCCCCAAACCCTAAACCCCAAACCACTAAACCACTAAACCTTAAACCCCAAAACCCTGAACCCTTCTAGCCCAAACCCTGAACCCTTATCTGCCGCCAAGTTGGCCGCAGCCTTCCAGGGCCACCGAGAGCGGCACGCCGCGAAGCAAAGGCGCCTCCAAAGAGACGCTGAGCTCCTTGGAGGCCTCAAGGGGAGTTTAGGGTTTAGGGTTTAGGGTTCAGGGTTCAGGGTTCAGGGTTCAGGGTTCAGGGTTCAGGGTTCAGGGTTCAGGGTTCAGGGTTCAGGGTTCAGGGTTCAGGGTTCAGGGTTCAGGGTTTAGGGTTTAGGGTTTAGGGTGTGTCAGGGGAGGGCGCGCGCTCGGGTGTGAAACACCCTGGGCCGCGCGCTCGCGTTGCCCGTCAACCCACCCCGGCCACCCAAACTATACTCTATTAGGGTTTAGGGTTTATGGAATTTACTTTCTTGTGCTCTGATGCTTGCTTTGATGTTTTTAAAGTTGCGCTGTTAGGGTTTAAGCTGGGGTTGGGGGTAGCCTCGGCCCTTTTCGGGCCTTCGGCGTGTCAGGGCCCGTAGAAAGGTCAGGGAAACCCTTTGTGTCTGCTCTTGGATTCCCCTTCTTTAAGGGCCTCAATTAAGCATCGATTTCACTACCAAGAAATCGCATTTTTCATTGCGGGTACGGGCATCCTGGGGTCCCCCTTCTTTTGGGGGGCCTTTTAAAGCCTTTTGAAGCATTTTGGTGGCTCTTGGGGTCTCTCGGGGCCTTGTTCGGACCTTCGGCGTGTCAGGGGCCGTAGAGGCTTTATTCATTTAAAGGTCAGGGAACTTATTAATGAGTTTTTCGCCAATGAGTATTTCAATCGCTAGGGTTTAAGCTCGGGTTCGGGGTAGCCTCGGCCCTTTTCGGGCCTTCGGCAAGTTAGGGCCCGTAGAGGCCCTTATTTGCTTGAAGGCCTTGGCAGGGTTTTGCGGTGTTGGGGTTTAAGCTGGGGTTCGGGGTAGCCTCGGCCCTTTTCGGGCCTTCGGCACGTTAGGGCCCGTACTTTCTCTGGTGCTCTGATGCTTGCTTTGATGTTTTTAAAGTTGCGCTGTTAGGGTTTAAGCTGGGGTTGGGGGTAGCCTCGGCCCTTTTCGGGCCTTCGGCGTGTCAGGGCCCGTAGAGGCCCTTATTTATTTGAAGGTCAGGGAAACCCTCTGTGTCTGCTCTTGGATTCCCCTTCTTTAAGGGCCTCAATTAAGCATCGATTTCACTACCAAGAAATCGCATTTTTCATTGCGGGTACGGGCATCCTGGGGTCCCCCTTCTTTTAGTGGGCCTTTTGAAGTTTTTGAAGCCTTTTGGTGGCTCTTGGCGCTTGTTGGGGGCTCGTGCGATTCCCTGCAAGGGTGTTGGTGTGGGGGGCCCCTTGGCCCGAGAGCCTTTAGTTGGGGGCCCCTTTGTTTGGGGGGAGTTTTGGGCCCTTCTTGGGGTCCCTTCCAAAAGCCTGGGAGGCCCTTGGCCCCTGGGCCCAATGGCCCGGGGGGCCTTGGCCGGAAACGGCGAGCCTTTTTGGCGCGGGGTCCTGGCGGCTTGGCCCTTGGGGGCCCTTGACTCGGGGGGTCTTGGCCCGGGCCCTTAGGCCAAGTGGCCCCTTGGGCCGGGGGGTTTGGGGCCCCCTTGGCCCATCAAACCCTTGGCATTTGGTCCGGCTGGCCCTTGGCCCGGGGGGGTCCCTTGGCCCGGGGGCCCTTGGCCCGGAAGGCCCGTGGGGGGACGTGGCGCTTGGCCCGCCTGGGAGGCCTTGGCCCGGGGCGCCGGGCCCTCCCGCCGGGGGCCCCCTGGCCCCTGGCAGCTGGATTCCTGGACCAGGAGGCTGGCGAGGGGTCCAGGCAGGCTGGTTGCTCAATTTCGTGATTTTGGGTTCTTTCCCGAGAAGGGCCCTTCGGGCCAAGGGCCCCCCGGGCCAAGGGCCCCCCGGGCCAAGGGCCCCCGGGCCAAGGGCCCCCCGAGCCAAGGGCCCCCCGGCCCAAAGGGCCCCCTGGGCCAAGGGCCCCCCGTGCCAAGGGCCCCCCGGGCCAAGGGCCCCCCGGGCCAAGGCCCCCCCGGGCCAAGGGCCCCCCGGGCCAAGGGCCCCCCGGGCCAAGGGCCCCCCGGGCCAAGGGCCCCCCGAGCCAAAACCACCTCCAGAGGCGAAGGGTTACGATTTGGGGTTATACTTTAGCTACGCTAAAGGTGGTCTGGGTGCCGGCCATCCCTTAGCCGAGTACTGACGTTGTCGTAAAAAAGGCCGATGTCCGTTGGCCTGTCCAGGACAGACGGTGAGGCTTAACCCTCACCTTTCCGTTTCTCTTTTCGCTTGGGCGCTCGGGCTGTAAGGCCCTCGGCCGAGCGTTCGGGGTCTGTCGCTCGACGGAAGCGACCCCTCACTTAGTTTAGGGTTTAGGGTTTAGGGTTTAGGGTTTAGGGTTTAGGGTTTAGGGTTTAGGGTTTAGGGTTTAGGGTTTAGGGTTTAGGGTTTAGGGTTTAGGGTTTAGGGTTTAGGGTTTAGGGTTTAGGGTTTAGGGTTTAGGGTTTAGGGTTTAGGGTTTAGGGTTTAGGGTTTAGGGTTTAGGGTTTAGGGTTTAGGGTTTAGGGTTTAGGGTTTAGGGTTTAGGGTTTAGGTCGTGAAATGCTTATAAGGTCTTGGGGGTGGGGGGTGGGCGGGAAGGATGCGCAGGGTGTCAAGAATGAAGAAGAAGCTTCGCGCCATCCGGGGGGTCTCTTAAGGCCCGGTGGGGCCATCTGTCGCGGCGGTCTGAATGTCACGGAACGCAGGTTTTTTATAGGGTTTAGGGCTTTTGGAACTTTTGGGGATAAAGGGTTTTTAAGGGCTTTGTTTTGCTCTAAGGGCTTTTCGCAGAAGGCTCGGGGGGGCTTGAGGTCTTGGGAACTGACTGCAAGGTTGGTCCAAAGTTTTAGCCTCAACTTAAAGAGCCTTAGGGTTAGGGTGTGTCGGGTTCAGGGCTTAAGGGTTTTAAAGCTCGAACTCTAAGGCCATGGGTACTTGGACATTGCGCTGCAAGCTCCGCCTGGCGGTCCTCAATGGAAGACTTCTCCTCCTCGTCATCGTTCTGGCGCCCGTCCTCGCCCGCACTCCAGTTGCCGAGTTGCATCAGAAAACTCCAGCGAGCATGAACCCCCAAAAACCCTGAAACCCTAAACCCCTCCTCCAGGTTCAGACAGCAGCTTCCCGCCATCGCGCCGCGGGATGGGAAGAGTTGGACACTTGTAGGGTTTGGGGTGGGGGGGGGGGTTGAGGGCCCGAGTAGGTCCGGGGAAGCATGCTAAGGGCGGGTTGCAGATATGGCTCATAGACGCCAAGCTGTTCAACTTGCGTGGTTTTTCGGTGAGTTTGCTGGCATCAGACGCCTTGAAAGCCTTGACGGTTCATCTCAAACATGCCTTTTGTGAGTGAAAAGCGGGCCGCTAGAACTGACAGTATATACATATATATGGGGTTGATGTAACCTATGGGCCCTGGCGGGTCTCCATGTCTGTGGAGTATCCACGGCCATCCCTCAAACTTCTGAAAACTCAAACCTCCCAAAACCCTCGAACCCACCGCCCCCGCCCTCCCCCGCCCAAAAAAGAACAAAAACAGGGAGCGAGAGCTGTTTCCCTCCTCCTCCTCCTCCTCCTCCTCCTCCTCCTCCTCCTCCTCCTCCTCCTGCCTGCTGCTGCTGCTGCTGCTGCTGCTGCTGCTGCTGCTGCTGCTGCTGCTGCTGCTGCTGCTGCTGCTGCTGGAGCTGCTGGAGCTGCTGGAGCTGCTGCTACTACTACTACTACTACTACTACTACTACTACTACTACTACTACTACTACTACTACTACTACTACTACTACTACTACTACTACTACTACTACTACTACTACTACTACTACTACTACTACTACTACTACTACTACTACTACTACTACTACTACTACTACTACTACTACTACTACTACTACTACTACTACTACTACTACTACTACTACTACTACTACTACTACTACTACTGCCACCTGCTACAACGACGACGCCTCTAGGCTGAGCCTGGCAGTGCTCCACCGCAGAGGCACCGAGGCGCGGCTACACATGCCGAGGTTCTGTTTTTTGCCTTGGCGATCTGGTACGAGCCAAGCTTCTCGGACACATGAACCGGGCGCTTGCCCACATCAACGAGAAACATTGGGGCGGCGTTAAACGCTCTCTCGGCTTCTTGGGTCTCAACATGCTGAACGCAGAAGTGAATCGAAGCTCTCGTTTCCCTGCAAAATATGCAGGGAAACTTGAGATTCCTGGTTCTGCACTCCTCTGGCGCTGCCAAGGTTAAACGGTTTAACGAAGAATCATTGGCGACACCGAAATTTACGATGCCTGCGGAAAATCGTGCAATAGACCCCAGGAGAAATGCCATTGTGCCATTGTGAGCCGGCCAATTGACTTGCAGCTCCCATTGGGCTCGTAACATATCAGCCGTCTGCCAACACGAAGCGCTCTGGCGATGACGTACGCATATGCATATAAATATGCATATGCATATACATATAACACAGTTTTTTATAATGTCTATATGTAATCTATGTAGAATCTATACATATGTATATGTATATGTATATGTATATGTATATGTATATGTATATGTATATGCATCTGTACATGTAGATGTAGATGTAGATGTAGATGTAGATGCAGATGTAGATGTCGATGCATATACATATGCATATGTATATGTATATGTCTATGTCTATGTCTATGTATATGTATATGTATATGTTAACATATAACATATAACATATAACATATAACATATAACATATAACATATAACATATAACATATAACATAAAACATACAACATACAACATACAACATACAACATATAACATATAACATATAACATATAACATATAACATATAACATATAACATATAACATATAACATATAACATACAACATATAACATATAACATACAACATACAACATGTCACTAACCCCATGGTATTTTATGAAATATGCAGTATATAACAGCCCATATAGCAAAAACAATGTAAAGGTGTTCTGCTATACATCTTGTAGTATCTAATATGTCTTTCCACGCAAACCCTCACCCCGAAAGCCTAAGTTTCAAGCATGGAGCCAATATGGGGTCTTGTTGGATTCAGTCTGGTGGGTTTGCCAAGAACCCTGTGTCAAGAAACTCAAGATTAGTTCTCATAGCATCACACAGCATTAGCTGCTCATGTGAGTCTCCCGAGCTCCGGGTCGAAGTCGTTCAGAAGTAGAGCTCAACCATGTCCTTGTCCTCATCGGGTGGCGGAGCAGCTGCCTCTTTGGGAGCGTCTTCGACATGGACTGGAATGAAAGGGGTCCTCAGCTGCTGGGAGGAAACGACAAATCAAGCCTCCTCAAGCAACGGTCAGCAAGGGTCTCGGAGCTGTACAACATGCAGTGGAAGGTGGACTGCAGCATGGTGCTGTCACAAGACGGCATCTTATTCTTCTTCTGGCGGCCTCCGCGAATACTCCGTTGTGGTTTCAGCAGTTCTTGCTCTTTAAACACTAAACTCTGAAGCTTTTGAGCCCGACAGCATGGCAAAACTGCCGAGGCGCCCCCAGTCGCACACCTGGACCAGATAGCCTGCGCGAGGATTTCTCCAGTGGGGGTCACAGGTGGTCACCTTCACGGAGGTAAACTCTGAGTTAGGCCCCGGCTTTTCGGAACTCCACCTTTTGACCAGGAAGTTCACAACCCCCAAAAGAAGTTAGGTGATATCATGCCCATTTTGGTCTAGATGTAACCGCCATACCCCCCCCCTACGCTTAACAACCATTATCACAACAGTATCCCCATTATCCATATCCAAAATAAACCATATTCCCCCAAAATCACCACTACACCAACAAAGTATGGATCCCACACAAGAAATTACCTAAGATCAAGGCGGATACATCTAGGTCACAATGGGCATGAGTAGGTAGATAGATTTTATTAGGTTTGGTTTCAAAGGTTGTAATCATAATAGAATTATATTCCATAAACTCTTATGAAATGTGCTTACATTATACTTATGTGTTTTAACTCACGTTTCCTTGTATCATTATACTTTTTCATTCCATCAAGACATTCACAACAAGTAACAGTGGTTCTATACTGCGTTAAATACCTACCCGTTTTACAATAGTAATACCTCTTAAAATGCACTAAATTTTTAAACTTTTTACATCTAACACATTGTCTTTCACAATGGGGATGCTGATGCTCAGTATTAAAATCCATTGTTATTTTATCAACATATATTGTCATATTATATTATTTTACAATATTTATCATAATTCGTTAATTATGATAAACCTTGTTTCAAACTAATTAACCATTACCACGCTCTTATGACGTGCTTATGGAAGGCACACTGGGGAAATGGGAGAAATGGGGCGCTGTCGCTATTATAAGTAAATCACTCTTTACAACCTTATTTTAGCAATTCTTCTAGCTGATAAAACTCAAACAACAATTTAAATCGCTTCTTGTAATTTATATTATTATACAATTTTCTTATCAATTTTAAACTTCAATTTTTCAATCTCTACTTCCAATCGTTCTATGTCTTTCTTAATACATTCAATGTCTGTCTCGGTCATTTCTATTCTCTGTTCGCATTCCTCGGGTGTTATACCATGAGTTCCAAATCCAGTATCACATATTTCAACGCTTCCTGTTTGGTTATCATTTTTGAATATGTGGTTTTCATCAGGGCTAACATTCCTTCCTCCAAATTTCATATTATGCCTATCTTCAACAATGTTAGTAGTTATTACATTGTTTTCTTTTACCGTCCTTGTTTCCTTATGATATGACTGCCTCTTACATCTACAAGGAATACAAGATACACCTTTAGAATTAATGAAAAACCCTTTCTTCTTATAGCTTTCATCGCTTTTATCGCTCATTTATATTATTTACATTATTTAACATTTTTGACATAAAAGCAGAATGCCTTAAGGAATTCCAACAAACTACGACAACACATTCTGTATCTTGGAGTTTTTATTATTTCATCAAAATTCTCTATCTCATTTATTACTTCTATGTATTTATCCATATATATTTAAATGATATAATTTCTAACTAGTATTAATGTTAGAAGATATTCCTAAAGTAGAACCTATAGACATACCCAAATACAATTACAAGAATAGTAAATACGAGATGATGCCAAGTCTACCTGCAAGAATGTTATGTGTTGCTTCTTCAACGGGTGGTAAATCTGTTTTAATACAAAATCTAATTTTAAAGATATACCGTGGTTCATTTGAAAGGATATACATTTTTAGCCCTAGTGTTCATGTAGACGACACATGGAGGGCAGTCAAGAAATACATTACTGACGTAATGAAAGTGGATACGGAAAAGGAAAAAGTATATTATGAAGAATACGATCCAATTGCATTAAAGCACATAATAGAAACACAACACAAGGTAATAGACTTCCAGAAGAAGAATAAGCAAAAGGAATTATTCAGTTTTTTAATCGTGGTGGACGACTTTGCCGATGATCCTAAATTTGTAAGATACTCCAATATCTTGCATGGATTGTTCACACGCGGAAGACATAATGCCATCTCATGTATTTTGTCAACACAAAAATATAATGTCCTTGCCCCTATAATTAGACTTAATGCCTCGGCACTTTTCATATTCAGACTGAAGAACATGAACGAGGTAAATAGTTTCCTAGAAGAGAATAGTGCCCTTGTAGACAAGCGAACACTTTATGACATGTATCAACAAGCGGTGAATTTTGCACCGTACTCGTTCTTTTATATAAACACAAATGCTAAAGATGTGAATAACATGTTTTATATTAATTTTGAACAACGCTTTGAAATAGGTGATTAATAACACTATATACTAATAATGTTATTAATTATCTGCCTTTAAGTTCATTTCTCAACTTTGTTATTTCTCCTTTCGTTGTTGCCATTTCTTTTTTCATTGTTTTTACTAAATCTTTTAATTCTTCTACTTCATTTATTGTTGCCTGTAAAGCACTCCATAAAACTGGTGTTGTCATTGTATAATCAAACTTTAAATATCCATCTTTGCCTTCTTTAACTATATTTTGCCATTCATCTGGAACTTTTTTAGTTAAAAAGTCATTAGCAATAAAACCACAACATGATTTACCTTGTTGTCTGTCATCAATAAAATGATATGTTTTTGGAACAATGTATTTAACTAATTCCACTGCCTTTTTCTGGTTAAGTTCCTTAATATCTTTTTTCAATCGTTTATCAGAACTTGGAATTAAAGACCCAGTATATTCAATATCTCCATTAACGAGAATGCCACTTGGTGAAATTGAAAATACATCATTTGATACTGAAACACTACCAAAATAAAATGCATATTCACCACCTGCATCAGTATTTAAAAACTGTATCTGGTCTACGGCGCTTATTGTTTCTTGTGTTATTTCTAAATTATTCATTTTAACTTTACCATCTGTTATTTTAATTTCTGGTGTGCTATTTTCTAAACCAACAGTTAAATTAATATCTCCTAATGTATCACCATTTCTGATATATAACTTATATTGAGTATCTAATACTTCTCTGAACTCTGATGAATTTTGAAACTTCATTTTTCCCCAAGTTATTAAATCTGCTTCGGCTGTTAAATTACCAATACTATTAAAAGTAAGATTATTTGTAACTGCTCTATTTAGTGTAATTCCGTTAGTGTCGTTTAATTGTAAAGCAATAGTGCCAGTAGTCGGGTCAGTTGTTCTATTTGCTTGTAATGAGAAATTGATTTCATTTGTTGATATTACATTCAATGAGTTCTTAGCATCACTACGCTGAAATATCCTACCTGAATTATTGACATAAATATCACCATTAAATGTTGATGTGTTTTGAAATGATGAGGTGCCACCAAAATTAGCATTCCCACCACTTACATTTAGTTTATTTGCGCCTTGAATTGCTCCGATGCCTAAACTTAAACAATAGACACCATTACCATTTGCAGTATTTAATAAAAGTAATGAAGAACTGTCATTGCTTGTATTATAAGCATTAATATTAAATGAGTTAAATTTTAAATACCCTTGTGCGTTTTTTACAGTTAAAACATTACTAGCGTCTGTCGTATTTTTATAAAATGTTAATCCATTGGAATTATTAATATTAGCGTTTTCTCCATCAAAATTTAAATCAGTTGTTAAATCAATATCACCATCTACTTTTAAATTCTGTCTAATAATAGCACTATCAACAACATCTAATGTATAACCTCCTGTTAATGTTTCTATTCCTGTATCAATTAATAAAGAATGAGATTTAACATACTGATTAGCATTATTATTTAGTTGTAAAATCCTACCTGTATCACCAACTGAATTATAACAATCAATATTATCATTATTAAAAGTAATATAATTATCAGTATTTCTAACTGTAAATGATAAATTAGCATCTGCTGTATTTTCTACTACTAACCCACCTGTCGGAACTGCTATTTTACCACTCATTTTATAACCTCCTCCATTAGGGTTTAAATCAAGTTGTTTAATAGCATCGTCTGATGTATTATTACAAAATATCTTATCTCCTTGTAAAGTTATATAACTCGTAGCGTTCTTAAATTCTGCTAAAACTTTATCACCTCCCCCTGTCTGATTGCTAAATGATAATCCTGCTACTGGCGATATATTAATAGTTGAGTTGTTTAATGTTAAACCGCTATGAATAACAGTAGGGGCACTACAGTCAATAATAGGATTGGCACTAAATCTATTTGTAAAATCTGATTTGGGAACTCTTAAGTCTAGTAGATTATCAACCTCAGTAGTTGTGTATCCCGATCCAGCCCCTGCTATTAATGCATCTACCTCGCCCTTATCGTAATAATTGGTTGCCAGTTGCGTGTTGGTTTGGAAGTTAGTAGATAAATTTGTGTCAATCTGTGTTGATGTATAATAATTAGAAAATGTAGTATCTATTTCTACTTTACTGTAGTAGCTACTGGATATTTGCAAATTAGTTTGATATGTAGTCGCCAAAATATGAGAGATAGAACTGATGTCATGAAAGTTTTGTAGTTGCTTTGTATTCAATACTGAAATAGCGTCAGCGTTGGCTGTTATATTTGAAGAGTTTGCAGTGTTGATGTCTCCTAATTCGGTTTTTGTAGCATATGTATCTGATATTTCACTTACACCCGTTGAAGATGACAAATAAAATCTATCTGCATAAACTGCCGTTAAATTATTTAGTGAAGCCATTATTAAAGTAATTTAGATTTTAATTAAATTAATAATGATATCTCTTCTTAGTCTAAAACAGTTGACGCACTTTCGGAGAGCTCGAATATTTGCTCACTCACAGCAGTCACAAAAACTCTCTCAATTCCTAGTGCGAAATTTGCGTTGGCTCCTTTGATTTTAAAAGTGATTAAGGAGCCCATTTTAGTATTAGAACCAGTGAAATTCATATCGGGTTGTTTGTCAAAGTTAATGCCACCAATAAACTTATCGTTAGCATATCGGTAAATGTCAATTGAAAAGCCGTCGTAATAAGGCGACATCACATTTACTGCTCTGCGAAGGAAATACATAAATTCACTGATACTTGATATTTCCTGTTCTGGGAATTTCTTATTTGCTATTTGTATTTGTGCTGAAATCTGTTTATCGCTATCGATCACACCTTCTAAATTATCAATGGTTACCGCCATAGGATGGAAAAAGTAGTTCCATCTCTTTCTGTCATAATTACCTGCTGTGTTGTCATTATTGATATTGCTGTTGCTAAAGGTGAAGAACATCTGAGATAAACGAGTTGAAGATTTTACGATGTTCATGTTGATCTCTGTGTTTCCTGCCGTGAAGGTTTGTGAAAATGAATAATAAGCAGGATAAACCATTCGAAGCCTACCCCCTTTCAATAAATGTGAAACTATATTATTGTTGACGGTGTTGTCCACCTGTATCAATTCACATCGTAAAATGGCATTCTGAATAGCCCAAGATGTGGTAGTATTGCGTGTTGTAAAATATAAGCCGTTTTCATCGTCTTCTGCTTGTGTTCCCGCCACTGTTGCTGAAGGTCTGATAACTGGTTCACCTGCATCTGAAACAATCTCAAAAATAAATTCTAAAGGACAATACCGAATTGGTGGATAATATCCAGATTGAACAAATCCACAAACGGGCTTGTGTCCCATTCTTACGAACTTACCCTGTTCAATTCCTGTAGTATTAAGTCGCGTTAGTTTCGGTAGAACAGCGCCTCTTTGGTTTGATCCTGCTGTTGCTGTTGCATCGTGACTTTCTATAGTATAAGCGAACAGTCTGTTAATTCTACTGTCGTATCGTGTTAAGCAACCTTCTTGGATGTCATCTAAATTTCTAACCTCTTCGCTTTTGAATGATTTCATTTGTTCACACACTTGGTTGTAATTATCAATGTCGTTTATTTGTTGCCCTGCCGCGTTGCATCTGTATCTAGTGAAGAAGGCATGGCTCTCACCTAATGGGCGTAAATATTCTCCTGCAGTAGTGGAGGTATTTACAACATCAAAGAACAAACAAACACTAGACAAATCAATATAATTATTATCTTCACCTGTGATTACAAATTTTAGGTATTTGTTTCCGTTAGAGGAACTAAAGATGTTTCCAGATACACTAGGAAAGTGAACTTGTTTCCTGTCAGTTACGTATGCCGCGCTCTCTGGGAGACCAAATTGAAGGGAGTTAATCATATTATCGTTACTCTCTGCGAGGACCAAATCCATAATTATATAATTTATTTAGATTTTTTATTATTATATCTTTTATGGCTTTTAAAATGTTCATTATTCTGTTTCTCTAACTGGGGTTGTGATGCTACATTCTCCCCTTCTTCTATAATATTCCTTATACTCTCATAAGCCGAGTTATTCATAGTTTTAATTAGTTTGTTTTTGAACCTTAAACTTTCTGATGGTTTACCAACATGATGTGGCTCTTTTATATGTTTAGGTTTATTGAACATCATATTAATAATAATGAGAAATAATATTATGGTAGAGATAGGGGCGGAATTGTTTCATCTATATTATCTAGAGAAGATATGTCATGATTTTTTAATGGGTTTAATGTGTTAGTATTATAATTTATTGCTGAACCATCAAATGCTGAAACTACATCTCCAACTTTTCTGAACCTCTTGTGTTGTTCAGAGGGTTGATCAAAACCTAGTGAAAATGAAGGGCTGTTATACGTTCTGGTTCTTAGATCTCTTTCAGGAAAATCTTTCGCTAATTGTAACGCCACCACTCCCGCTTGACTATGTCCTACCAATTCTGTTATTTGTGGGTTCTCCTTTAAAATCCGTTCTGCCTCTATATATCTTTCCATATCACGGACACCGCCCAAAACACCAAAGGGTAATTTAGTAAAGTTTTCTAACCAGTTGGTAAACGATGTAGTCCCTCCTATATACATTTTATTATCTTTAACAAAAATTTTATTGTCACGATCGTATGCAATCTTAATACCTTGTGTATTAGATATTCTCCCGTTAGACTTCAGTATGTTGTCCAATTGAGACTGAACTCTTGTCATTATATTAATAAATCATATAAATATTTTATCTGTTATTAATATGAGTTTCAGACCTTTAACATACAAAAAAGTTTATGTTAACTCACAACACAGAGTTTCTGACAGTAAATCAACTTCTGATTTTAACATAGAGTTGCAGGACACCTTTGAAATACCCGACAACACCATTATGCAAGTGCACGAGGTAGCTATTCCCAATGCATGGTATTCAATCAACACGAATAATCAGAACCTCTATTTTAGACATCAAATATTGCCACCTGCCACACCTCAAGGAATAACATATAGAAGAATTGAGATACCTGTAGGAAACTACACTGCTCCTGATCTAGCCTCAGCCATGGAAACACAATTAAATGCCTTCTTTGATAGTGGCGGAAGGACGAACTCCTATTCTGCTGTATATGATACTTTAACGAATAAGATTACAATATCTTCTAACTACAGCGAGGTCGTGTTTATACCCTTGACTGATACAGATGTGCCTACTTTTGTTGGTTCATTCTCTAATTCCGTGGATCTTAATAACTTGAACTCTATTAATAATGTTTTGGGTTTTACAACACCAGTTGGTGACGCATTCACTTCATCCTCCCCTTGGACAACGGGGTTTGTAAATCTGGTAAACTATCCTGATGTTTATATTTCTTGTCCTGAACTGTCTAATAATAATTTTCACAGTCCTTCTGCTTTTTCAAAGGCAATAATCAAAAAAGTCCCAGTGAATGCACCATTTGCAGGTATTATTAGCGACAGTTATGGAATAACAGATTATGATTATATAAATGTCTCTAAAAGAAACATTAAAAGGTTAACATTTAGAATAATGGATGGGGCGGGTAATGTTATAGATCTAAACGGTATAAATGTCACTTTCTCCCTATTGTTTCACAATCAGGACATGACCTAAAACATACTTAAACATTGAAAATCATATATTAACATAATGCCTGATTATCAAAACGGTAAGATTTACAAAGTTGTTGATCTTGGATATGAGCAGTGCTATATTGGAAGCACCTGTGAGGACTTATGCCGAAGAATGGCAAGTCATAGGGGCAACTATAAAAAGTATCAGAATGGACATAAGAACGCATTTCATACAGTATACAATTTGTTTGACACTTACGGTGTTGAAAACTGTAAGATAGAATTGATTGAAAATTTCCCTTGTCAATCAAAGGAGGAATTATTCAAACAAGAAGGTATCAATATCAGAAATACTGAATGTGTGAACCGAAATGTGTCTGGAAGAACGCCAAAGGAGCGTTATGAAGATAAGAAAGAAGAGATATTGACAAGACAGAAGTTATATCGTGATACTCATCAAGATAAGATCAAACAGAGAAATCTACGCTACTATGAAGCCAATAAGGAAAAACTAAGAGCAACGTCAAGAGAATATCATCAACAAAACAGAGACACCATAAACGAACAAAAGCGACAACAACGCCAACTCAAGAAATCTCAGCATATCTCAACCTTTTGAGTATCTCTTTCATTATAATATTAGAAAATATTATAATGAAATAGTTTTAGAGAAAACAAATAGAAAATATATAGAACATTATATATATATATATATGACTGAAGAAAACACTGAAATGGCAACCATTGATGAAACACCTAAACCAGAAGAACCTCCAGAAACCGTAGAAGAAATGAAACCTGAAACGACAGAGGATCACAAAAATGAAACTCCCAAAACTTCAAGAGTAAAAATCAGAGAGGTTGCAAAGCAAAAGACAGAGTGTCAGGACTGCCACAAAACTATTACAATGAAGACGGCTCGGTATACCCATAAAGACACATGTGAAGGTAAGCCAAGCAATATAATTGAAAAGCCAGTTAGAAAAAACAATGTGAAACCAAAGGTGCAAGTAAAACCAGTAAGTGTAGACAATCACGAAGAGCCTATAATACACAAAGCCCCACCTCCAGTTTCCAAAGCTATGCCCCCACCACCACCTCCAAACATGCAACCTTATGACAATTTGACACAGGCTCAACTATATCAGCTACATATGAGAACCATGAACCAAGAAATTATGAGAAGAAGACAGGAGAAAGCGAATAATATGTGTCAAGCAATGTTTAAATCCCGTCCTAAAAAATCTAGGTAAATAATATATAGCAATGGTTTTATATAACAAATACAAGTTCAGACAACTAAATAAACAAAAGAAGAGAAAATCATTAGACAATCCTGTGGTAAATGAAGCATCTGAGTTAAACTTTCACAAGCCTAATATTGACTACTTATTGAATTTAAAAAAGGAAATGGATGCCAGAGAGGCACGGGTAGCAAATCTAGCAATGAAAAGAAGACTTTTAGAAGGTCAAATGAAAGACAATTATACAATGGAAATTGACAGGTTAAAATCAGAGATGCATAACCCTAGGATACCAGAGACATCTATAGAGCATTTAAGAAACAGAATACAAACCTTGGAAACCTTAAGTGAAAGAATTTTCTAAATCGTAAATTTCTATATAAGAATATAAAATATAATGGCACGCAATAAAACACAGATACAATTTCACAGAAGGTCACGATATGAAGACATTTTGGAACTTGTCAATGATAATGAAGAAGCGTTGAAACCCTTCCCTAACAGAGATGCAGTATTTTACAAGGCTAGTAATAAAGGATCGTATTTTGACGGTAAAGATCATTTAGACAGATTGAAAGCAGAACAGAAAAGAATTAATGAACGGGTGGTAAGAGATCACATGTTAAGAGAGTATGCCACGGACAACGATCTTACTCATAGGGCGTTGTGGGACGCAGGAGCAGGAGCAACAGACACACCGGCACAACCAGAAATGTATAATATCGGCACTCCCATAGAAGAATATGGCAATGACGAGTATTTTGACACAGAAGAAGGAGTTACACGGGCGGAATTAGAGGGAGTTATACAGAGGGCAGAAGAAACACGACAAGCAAACCAACAGGACATCGTTCAGGCACACCAGCAACAGGTAGAACGAGAACAACAGCAAGGAGACGGAATATTAAGAACATTAGGAAGAGGCTCAATGAGAGTAGGCAGAAATATTGCAGGTGGTTTAGTGTCAGGGCATGATCTAACTACATCCGTAATTGGAGGACTGGCAGAACCAGTTCTAAGTGGTATAGGCGATGCAGTCATGAGAAGGATTTTACCACAACCTCGCCCCTTGCTTGATCTAGAAGCACCCCGAACACCACCTAATAACCCGTGGGTGAGAAACCCCAATCCAATAAATATTGCGCAACTACCGCCCTCTATTGTGTTACAACCTCATCAACCTAATGTGGGTGCAACTCAACAACCACTGCCTCCTGCAGTTCAGCAACCAGCATTACCAGCACCAACACCAAACGTTCAACAAGGTGGATCATCATCATCATCGTCAGGAAACTTTCAATTCCCACGAGGTTCTGCAAGACAGCCTGAAGGTTCTGCAAGACAAGCAGATGAACAACCACCAAGAAGACCGCGAACCAGACTAACTAAAAAGACCAACCTAAAGGAAAGTGCCCGAGAAGACACAGATACACCACGAGAAGAACTAAACATGAGACCTTTGATCATACCAAGTAAGATCGGAATACAAAAATTAAGAGAAACATTTGAGGAAGCAAACAACAAAAACACAATAAACACCACGACGTATAGAAAATACCGAAGTATTTATAATAAATGGGTTTCATCTGCAGGTGTTCCTGCAGGGAAAAAACAAGCTTTAAAAGAACTACAAGCATTATACAGGGATACCGTTTTTAATAGATAAAACCCGTTTTTAATGGATAAAACCCGTTTTTAATAGATAAAACCCGCTTTTAATAGATAAACTCATGTCAAGCAATCCTAAATAAAAATCAAATGAATGGTTTTTATTTAGCACTTGTGTTACATCCCCGACACCATGCCTCACAATTCTCTATATGGTGAGCAGACAGATTGTCTAACCTTTGTGCAGTCATGTTGCTCGTTAGGTTTCCGTTCTTAATTTCAAACTCAAACCGACAACCACAATTACAGCATGTGTTAGTCAGCCGTTTCATAAACCACTCGTGGTTAACATACTTGTCAACATCTATAACTCTGTTGGCATTCTCATCTTGCATCTGGTAATTCTTGATCTTGGTTGATATGTATTTTGTTAAAGTTTCTTCGTTTAATTCGTTCTGGCTGGTTACACTTTTGAAGAACCTGACCTTGTTAAAGTCTGTGCTTCTTGTAAGGGCACACCATATCCATTCACGAGTTACTAGGTGTTTCTTCTCCCACTCATGGATTATGATCTGACCGTCTATGGATGCACCCTGTGCGGAGTGGCATGTGGTGCAGTAGTCATATCTGAAATGCTTATCTAATGTGTATATGTCAGTAGTGAACTTCTCCTTGGATTTTACATTCTCTAGTGTCAGTCTTGGTAGTGTCATACTTATGATCCTATACCTGTAGTTCACATTAAACCGCTGGTTACCCAAATTTTTATACACTCTGCATATGAGTGTGTCACCCACTCCATACTTATCTGTTTTACCTAAATGCTTCCTGATATAATTAGACACATTCAGACATCTCATGTTGGTATAGGCGATGTTGTGTAATGCCTTTGTAACATCATCTGTCATTTTAAAGTATTTAGGCACGAACTCTTCTAATGGAATACGATGTATCCACATATCATCATACATACTGTCTAATATTTCTCTGTTTTTGTTTGCCTTTGGGTCGTCCTTGGGACCAAGTCGCTTACACACCTTAAGCAAAATGTTATACTTAAAAATCTGATCTATACATTCATCAGAGTATTCACCGGCATTCCTTGTATTAGTCAGATCATCACACACAGGTGGAAGTTGTTTCACATCACCTGCTCCTATGATAATTTTGTCTGGGTTGTTGTTCACAAACCCTCTTATGCAATTCAGGACGCGCAGTCCGTTCATGTAAATCTCATCAAAGACTATCACATTATACTGGCTGTGATCAAATTCAGGAAGCTTGTCTCCATCGCCCACAGGTATAGAGAAAAACTTGTTTGTCGTTACAGCATCATCTGGTATGTTTTGTGATAGGTTGTTCTGTGGAACTACGAACAGGGTCTTGTAACCAAGTTTGCGAAAAAATTTGGCAATATGTGACTTACCTCCTCCCGCATATTTAGATCGTATCATTAGAGGATTGTGTTTAACAATGTCTTCTGCAATCTGCTTGGTATCCCACTCATCTTCTATGGACAAGGTATCGTTTTTGAACACGGGTATGGGCATTAAAGTGTTCACTTTTGCCTTGTGCTCGTCTCTCGGTTCTACTATATGTTTACCCTTTTCATGTCTCCACCCGCCGATATGATCATTGAATTGTAGAACCTTCTTTGCTAGACTGAGGTGGTCCTTCCTGATCGTAAATGCATCGGTTTTAACACTCCATACATCTATGTGGTTAGCGATCAGTGCGCTATAATCTTCATGCATTTTGTGGTTATGGTGTTGTAAAAGAAGTTCCTTTATGTAAATGTATCCATTTCGTAGAGTGGCTCTGTCAGAGACGGTCAGGCAATAATACTTTTTGTCACTCTCCTTCTCTATATACTCACCCACATCATCGTTACCATTCTCTACCTCCTCATCATAAAACGATGATACCTTGTTGATTTTTCCACCTACTTGCTGTTGATAATACAACGCCTCCCGTAGACTGTCAAAGGCATAGCTTTTAGATACAGTGTTGGTGCTCTTCTCCAGTAAGCCAAAGTTCACATTAGCGATTAATTTCTTGATTTTTGTGTCCTCTGGGTATTTGTCAGAAATGTCCGTTTGCCATAATTCCTTTGTAATCTTTCTATAATCCACATTGTATACTCTAGAGGGTTGTTTGTAGTAGATGATCTCACATTGGTTGGCATACCCTGCTAGAAACCTGCCATATACTAGATTGTAAGTCTTGTTGAAGAACATGGTCTGTTTGTTTGCTTTTACTAGGTATAACGTGAGTTCGTGTAGTTTCCTGTGATCGTCCTTCATGTAGTCATAATGCTTCCACACATCAAACTGAGTGAAGACAGGGATTTCTTTAATTTTGTTAAAAGCATGTGTGAATGCCTTTCTAATATCAATTTCTACCGTGTGTTCTGGCATGTAAAACATCTTGTCATCTTTGTTTGTGTGTGGGTTGTATTGGAAGTAGTGTCTGTTTATCTCACCAACTGGGTTTATCGTTCTACATTCCTTAAACAATTCCATGTCAATCTCATTGTAGTATGACTTATGTAGTGGATTAAACAAAGACTTATTAAATACATACATTGCTTTAGACATGTTGTTGTAGATCTGCTCAGTTCTCACTGATATAGTTCCGTCAATGGAGTTGTTTACTAGGTTCTGGGTCTTAACTTTGTATTTGATGACATTCTTTTGTATCCTGAATTTAAAATTAAGTTCCGATACTATACCTGCACTGAATTTAACTTGCGGTTCGTATCCTGCCTTTTTGCTTTCATAAAAGAGCTCGGAAAGGTCATGACCATCATATATCAATGTATACTCAGCATGTTCGGTATATTTCTTTATGTCGTTAAGGGACTGTATCATTTTACATTGAACGGGTTCGTCCTTCTCATTCAGGTGATAATCTGGTGAAGCCTTCACTGAAATCTCATACCCAGAGTTTCTTGGTAACATCTGCCTTAACACATTCAAATTATCGGTTACTGTGTATATGTGGTTGTTCTTCACAATGGCATATAATGTTGGTATATGATGATCTCGTTTGGGCGGGTCATACTGAAAAATCAGTCTCTCAAAAGCATTGTATATTCTGACTTGGACCCTGTAGTGCTCAAACACTTTAACCATTTCCTTTATTGATGCACCTGATGTTTTAAAATCCTCTTCTGACTTACCTATCAGGGTCAACATGCTCTGTCTGGTTAGTCTGTTCTTTTCTCTGCGCTTTTCTCCCATAAGTGTGTCCATATAGTAATCGGTTATGGTGTTCAACCAACACTGGTTTTCTTGATAATGGTTTACTTTGATTGCTTCCTTTAGTGTTTCGTATTCTGGGTTTAATGGAGTTTGTATGTATCTGTGGAACATGCTCACATGGGAGGTGTCAGTTAAATTCTCGTCCACTGGTATAAAATCAGTGTCACCATCTACTTTGTCTCCATCCTTAACTTTGATGCACACTATGTAGGAATGGACGAAGCGAAGGGTTTCCTCCATATCTGGGTCAGACATTATTGTCTTCAACAGTTTCTTGAAAACATACCTGTCTTTGGTCTCGTATTGAAACACACGTCTGCCCGATAAGTCTTCTATATAGTCTGTTGTTTGTATAGTTGCTCTCTTAGTCTCATACCAGATCGGGATTAGGGGTCTACCCTTGCTGTCTTTGAAGGATGCTTTGATGGTATCCTTGGGGAGTTTAAATTTGAAGAACATAAGGTCTACGGAATATGCATGTGTTGTTTTGGATTGTTCCGCTCTCACCCTCTTCTGTATTCGCTGAACTGCGGTCTTCTGTGTTAGTCGTCTGCGGATTTCTGTGAGTTTCTTGTCACGCTTTGCTGTTCGCATTCGTTCTCCTAGTGGTTTCTTTTCCTTGTGTTTTTCGTATACCTTGTTGTATTGGTCACTTGCCTTTTGCATTTGTTGGTCTGTCTTGGCATTGATGAAGTTCCTTACTAGTTTGTCTGCTGTTGTGAACTGCGCTATTTTTCTGTCATCGTATAAGCCGATGACATTTTTGATTTTAGTTTTGGTTGCTTTGTTAAGTCTGCCTTGATAAAAATCATACACTGTCTCTAATGCTTTTACACCGCGTTTGATGGTCTTGCTCATGTCAATATAATTAGACTATAAAATAATTCTATATTTAAATGTTTTTCTGAAGATAAGTTTTTTAAACTAAATATTTTTTGGAAAATTCTGTTCAGAAAATTCACTTAAAGAAATATTATAATATATAGTATAGTAATATGTCTATGAAAACCCCAGAGGATATGACAATGGAAGAGATAAGAGAACAGTTGGCAATTTACAACCGACTGTATTACTACAAGCGAAGACAAGAGGAAGGATATATGCAGAAAAAACGCGATTCTGCCTTGAAGTGCATTCAAAAGAAGAAGTTAAAGCAATATCTACAAGACAACAATATCAATACCACAATAGAAGATTTAACCGAAGAGCAACTGGCAGAATTCAACAGCAGTCAGAATAAGAAAGGACCGAAGTATGACATGAATAATGTTAAAGTTGTGATGCTCATGAAAGCAGAAGAATGCTGATTTAATTTTAGAAATAAGATTAAATCAATATTTTGTATTGTAGTTATATGAGTAAACAAGAAATAATTAATGATGTGTATTACGATCGCGCGGGATATGGGAGCAGACAGAGGACCTTAAAGGAAGCACGGGACAAAGATAAAAGCATAACTATTGACGATGTCAATGAGTTTTTCAAGAAGAACGTGGAGGCAAAAAGAAAACCTGTGGGACAGAACAGTTTTATAGCACCACATTCGGCATACGAGTATCAAATGGACTTGTTTTTTATAAATGATCTGGAAGATCAAAAGTTTAAGGTTGGTATGATCATGATAGATGTCTTTGATAAGTTTATGCATGTCGTAGCAATAAAAGGCAAAAAAGAAGAGGATTTAGCGAGTGGTATGATTGAGTGTTTGCATAAGATGGGGAAAAAACCTAAAATACTCTATACGGATGATGAAGGCGCTCTGTCTAAAGAAGCTATTCAAACATATTTAAAGGAACAGAAGATAGAGCACCATAGGACAAGGGCTCACGCAAATTTCAGTGAGAGGGCGATCAGAACTTTCAAGGACATGTTATATAAACGAGTTGAGGCTGACGAGAAAAAAGGGAAAAGTAATATTCAATGGGCTGATTATATTCACGAGATATTGCTGACATATAACAACCAGATGATACATTCCGCTACAAAATTCACGCCGAAAGAGGCGCGGAAACCGAGTAACGAATTAAGCGTCAGGTTGAATATTGCCAGTAGTGGTAAACGTAATAGGATATATCCGGATATTAACAAGGGTGACGAAGTCAAGATATTTAGGAAGCGAAAACCGAATGAGAAGGAAAGGGTAGGAAATTTCAGTAAAGGTGTGTATACAATAGAAAGAATTGAAAAGAAATTAAGTCAAAGTTATTATTATGTAGAAGGGCAAACAAGACCATATTTACGTTTTGAGTTGCTAAAGGTATAAAAAGGTAATTAAGGATAAAAGAGTATATATTACTATATTTAGCAATGCCAGATTATACAAAAGGGAAAATTTACAAAATATGGGATGACAACTACGCAAAATGCTATATTGGAAGCACTGTGGAAGACCTTTCCAAGCGGATGACCAAGCATAGGGACAAGTATAAGCAGTATCTTCAAAAACGAACATTTAACAACACAGTATTTAAACTGTTTGAAGAATTCGGAATAGAAAACTGCAAAATTGAGTTATTGGAGTTGTATCCATGCAGTGGTAAATCAGAACTAGAAGCACGGGAAGGGCATCACATCCGGAATGAGGAATGTGTAAACAGAAAAGTCATGGGAAGAAGCAAGAAAGAACACTATAGGGATAATTATGAAACCATACGAGCGCAGAGGAAAGAATACAGGGACAGAACAAAAGATCACAAACATGAAGCGGACAAAATGTATAGAGAAGAGAACAAACAAACTATAGCTGAACATCTCAAGGAAAAACGACTATGCGAATGTGGTTGTTACATATCCGTTAGAAATATGGCTTCTCATACGAAGTCACCCAAACACTTGCAGTTATTAGAAGTTTAATATTCTTTAGAATTAATTTCTTAAGAAAAGCATTTAAAGAAATATTGTCTATATATGTTAGAATATAATGATGAAAATATTTCGTTTTGATTTTGAATGTGGAGTATGCAAAGAACACAGAAACAGAAAGCGAGAGGTGCTGACGTGCATATTTGATGAAAATATAACTGATAATATTACCTCTTATCTTTCCTGTCATTGTTGTTCAGAAATACTAGAGTATGAGAAGATTTATAACCAAGATAAATATAACAAATTATGTAAGGCTGAAAAACAGATACATTGTATCTTTAACTTTGTTGATAAATCATACCAAAAGTTAGAGAACAAGAAAAAGAAAGAGTATTTTAAGAGAGTAATAGAACGTTCGGTTTTGTATAATCACGCAACCAAATTACTAATGAAGAAGTTTATAAATGATACAGGTTCGGTTCATATGTTTGACAGTTATAAAAGAAACTTTATTCTGAATACAATGGGATATTTTAGTTTCCAGTATACAGAGAGAATGAAGGAAACGGTAACATACAGAACATGCTACGAAGGTTATGTTATAGATGTTTTGAAAGCCATACTTATGGCATACATGGAATATCAGATAAACTTACGGAGAAAACATTTTGACTTTCATACAATATGGGATTATATAGCAGATCAAAAACTGTGATGATCATAATATTATTATTGATGTTAATAATATCATGATCGTGAAACGCTTCTTTTTAGTAACTTGATTTTATTATTTTGTTTTCTATTTGTTTTGTTGGTTTCTTGTTTTTTGTTTGTTTTTGCTCAGTGGTTTGTGTGTCTCTATATGTATCAACATTCTTTAATATTTAAGACCAATAAAAGCCCCAAAAATCCCTACACCATATGTGTCAAACTTGTTTGTGCGTCCATTTGTGCTTCGCTGCGATTGTGTGTGTATATGGCTTTCCTAGGGGGGCAGGGTTCGAGCATACAAAACTGCAACTAGCGACGCTGTTTTACCATCCGCGAGCATGCCGATTGCTTTGGCAGCAGGTGAAACTCTAACACACGCGGACACACATGGACCAATTGAGAATCACAGCGCCCAGTCTGAACATGTCTACGTGTCGCCTGCGAAGGCAGCCTCCTCTGGAAGAACTCGCTTCGGCTCCACTTCACGACACAAGCCCTGCATGAGGGTGTGCATGCGATCTTGGCATATGCCAAAGAAATTGTCACGAACATTGGCATCTTTCGGATCAGGGAGTTCACTATGAGTCTCGTGAGCAAACTCTAATTGCATGTAAAGGCTTGCCATGAAAGGCTTTCGAAGGACGATGCTTCGCTGATGCAACTCACCAAACGTAATGGGCTGCGTCCGCAAGGCTTTCTTCTTGCTCTTGCTCTTTTTGTTGTTGCCCGTCCCCTTCGGCTCCTCTGTGACGGGTCTTTCAAAAGGAACCGGCCCGATCAATTTCTGCTTCTTGTCCGACCACATGACAGGTTCATCATGCAGAAATGCGGCAACGTGGATTTGTAGCGTGACTGTCGTCTCGGGTTCTGATACATCAGAAAGAGTGCCGGCGTCACTGCACAACTGCTCGCCTGCTGCCTCCACTGGAATCAGCACCATGTGACCATCCTGGAACTGTGACTCCAATGCTTTTACCAGAAGCAGTCCATTCCGAGGATGTCGGGTCACGATGCCCAAGTCTTTTCCTTCCTTCTCCATGCTCTTCTTGTAGATGTGCTCACCCACGGGCAGGAAATAATCGGAACCAAAGTAATAATCCTTACCCCAGTCTTGAAGACACTCTGGAAAAATTTGACCCAAAACCATGCATGAAGTTGTCCCATAATATGTTTGGCACTTGCTTTCAAACTCGGGGTCGAAGGTGGAGTGGGTGGCAGCACGGAAGCCATATAGTTGCTTTGCTATCATGGGCAAAGTTCTTCCTTGGACCTCCTGGACCCGCTTGACCTCGCCAACTTCCTGCTTGACCTCGCCCACTTCCTGCAAAACTTCCTGCTTGACCTCGCCCACTTCCTGCAAAACTTCCTGCTTGACCTCGCCCAAGTCCAGTCGCAGGCTCTCGATCTTCTGTATCATACTGTCCTGACTTTGCAGGTCACTTGCACGCAGGAAGCAAGACTGCAACAATTTTTCACGAATGCACCCCAAATCCCTAAGCACCCGAACCACCAAACTAACCAAGCAAAGAACCTAGCAAGGACCAAACCTCCTAGCGTGGACTACTTGGGGAATAAGTAGTGGGGATAAGCGGGCAAAAGGAAACCCAGAAATACTTGAGGCTTATGTTTGGCAAGTTCTGTGCCTCTGATGACTGGGACTTCGATTGCAGCAGCAACTCCTTCACCTTCTGCGCATTCTGCATTTTCTTCTGGAGATGCTGAACATATGGTTCGTTGACACTCTCCATTTGGAAGGCGTTGTCCAGCGCCTGCGCGGCTTCGTCATAATCTTTCTCTGCCTTGTTCCACCTTGATGTCCAACTTGGAGAACCATCATCACCAGTTGGGTTTGCCATGACGGCGCGGATGCGAAACGCTTCAATTACACACCTACCTGCCTCAAAGTATTAGACCAATGTGTGTTGCCGGTGCTTCTATGAAGTGCATGCCTGCGTCTGCAGAAACATGTGGTCATCTGCTCTTGGTCAGACTTCGGTGCATCATGTCGGGAACAATGCCTATTGTCCTCCAAGGCTTCAACCCCAAGCCTAGTAAAATCTATGAGAGAACCTTTGCCCATTTCGGGATGATAATACCACCTTAGGGAATATGGATGGGGTAATTGGTTATTCCTATACTGGTCTTGATAATAGGGAAGTAGTAGTGATATTTGGGTGATTGTAGTAGGGAGTATAGGAATAATCCTCTTATATGGATGAGGTAATCGGTTATTCCTATACTGGTATTGGCATTATTGGTAATGGGGTAGTAGTAGTGATATAGTTGGTGAGGTGTAGGGGGGAGTATAGGAATAATCGTCTAATGGGTTGACTGGTGGTATTATTACCCAAAATGGGCAAGGGTTCTGCTAACTAAAGAATGCCCCCAAGCCCCTTAGAATAGGAAACATTCGTTCCCCAAGCCCGTTTCCTCTTTTTTTCAAGGAAATAGCATCAAGGGCCCTTTGACACCCCCATCGCTACGTGGGCTGGGGGGGGGGGGGGGGGGCTGGCGAAGGTGAGGCGATGGATCGACAACTGGGGGTGATCCGCGAAGCCGTGGCTTCGGTGGAAGGTGCTCCTTTGTGCTGCTGTCCTTGCTGAGTTTTCGGGTTCCTTTTTGCATTTTGCCAAGCAACCTCGGTTCGCAGGAGGCACGTCCTCCAACAGCACTCTTCACGCAAGCTTCTTGTGAATCAACCATCCCAAAACTGGATTGAAGGCGGTCAAACAGGAAGTTGTAGTACGTGATCCTACGATTGGCACCCTGGTTGAGGGTCCCCACGGTTGGTCCTCAGCAGACCGGCAACGTCGTGCGAAGCACGAAGATGTTGCCCTCACTCCAACGAATCGGTGACCGGCCTTTCTTGTGGGAGCTCTGCCGGAACAAAGGCCAGCAACTTCGCCAGCTGGTGAGAGAGGTTCTGGTAAGGACCAAGGGAAGCCCGGAAACGAAGGGCTCAGAGCTCTCCGGGATATATCAGCGTGATGGCGAGGCAGAAACAAAAAACCCCCCAACCCCCCCTAACGGACAAGGGTTGCACCCTTCAAGAGCGGGAGCCCGCCTGCAACGGAAACCAGGCTGAGCAAGAAGCTGAATGTCTGGACCAACCTCGGGACATGTTGGTTTAAAGTTCAGGGCTTAGGGTTTTGGAGGGCTCAGGGTCGAGCTTTGCCACTGGCGACAAGAAGTAGCTGAGCAGCTCCACATACTTGGAGACAAGCCCATATTAACACCAGAAGCCCTTCCAAGAACCTAAACCCAACGCCCAACACTTTTCAACCATAACTACCCCAAATGACAAAACCGGTTCAGCAGGGTTTTCTCAGCAGCATCCAGCCTAGAAGGCCAAAACTGTGACCATTGCACCAAAAAATTAAGGAGCGCAAAACCCGGAAAGGAGTTCATTTTGCAAGGTTGTGCCGTTTTTGGGGCTAGGGATGCTTCGGCCTTCGGTTTAGGGCTTGCCGTTCTCAGAAGGTTAAGCTAGGGCTCCTGTTGGGATGTAGGCAACCCTGGCTGTCAACCCAGGGCCCACCCGCTGCGGTTGAATGATGCGGGGACACCCTAACAAGCTGGGCTGAGGAGCATCTGAAAGGCCGTGGTGACTGATAGGAAGATCGACCAAGCGGTAAGCCAGGCAGCAGCAATAGCTTCGGAGCTTCTTTCTTCCTTAGCCGGTGGAGGATGAGCAGCTTCTGGACATGCCGACGTTTCTTGTTTCCTGCTTGGGTCGCGCTTTCAGCAACAACTACTGAGCTACTGCATTTGGGGACCCCTCCTGGCTTTGCGGGTATCTCCCAAAACAGGGTGCTCTTCAATGAGCTCCTGAAATTAGTGCGTTCTCCCCCCCGGAAATGGGAGAAAAAGATCCGTGAACTCTTCAGCAGGATCAAATTTGACGAGGGCCCCCGGAATTGTGAAAACTCGGGGAGGGGGGAGGGAAGGGTTGTCTCTTTTACATTTATATACACTCATCACTGTTAAAACCGTATGGATGCACTTGAAATTTTACAAACTGCCCTTTTGAAAACGCCTGGATCCCCTTTAAGCATCTAAACTTCTAAACTTATCCCTTGTAAAAAATCATATAAAGCCAGACCAACCCCCGGACAATTTTGTTTGGGGGGGGGGGAGAGGTGACACTAATCAACATCCAACATTATCCCACAAGAATCTAATCTTCTAAACACGCCAGGTACCCGCATGTGTTCCCAGCAGCCAAGCAGCCATGAGAAAGTCAAGGAGGTCTTGCCGCATAATTCCTCTTTGGATGCTGGCATTGATCGCCTGCCGTCAACATTTCGGCAGAGGGAACAAGGCTGTAAGCCGCCGAGGGCCGCAGGTGTCTGGGTAGCACAAAGCAGGCACCCCACCTCTAATCCCCTCCCCACAGCCCACGGGCACGTTTGCGCCCCCGACCCCCCCCCCCACCCCCACGATGTGGGTTGCCTCGTTACAGAAGCTCAGGCCGAGGCAGGTCGCGTAGCGTGAAAATTATCAGCATTTCACATGATACTGGGACATGGGCTGGGCCGTGACTTTCGGAGTTTCTCACCTCATGAACCACTACATGATCGTCAGTCGTAACGGGCCCGTCTGCATAGCAAGTGTCTGCGTTTCTGGGGGGTGGTGGTGGAGGGGGAGATTGCACATGGCTGCCAATGACTGGCTCGGAGTGTAAGGCCTGTCGGAGATGCCATGGCCTGAGAATGTACATCTGCTTCAGCAGACTTCGTGTCACCACAAAGGCCATGATGCCAGCAAACTCGAATCGCCGTTCAGAGAGGAATCCAATGATCGTGTTGATGTCAAGGGTGATGTCCAGCAACATGAGTCCAACTCTGGGATAAATGCCAGCATCCTGGCAGGGAAAGCCGCAAGCCACCACCGGCTTGATCTTCTTGCTCACTTGGGAAAACTCCTCCGCTTCCTTCTGAAGGATGTCACGAACTGCAAGCCGAATCTCATGGAACTGATCGACGCTTTCACCCAAGTCTCCACAGCACCGACTTGCAGAAGAACGCCTCCCAAAGCTGCGCAGAATTGCCAAAAGCAAGCACGACGCGTACACAAGCGAAAAATACTCAGTGGCATTTCGTACTGTCTGGAAAATCTCATCGGCCGTCGCAGATGGTGCCCAGGTAAAGGTGTCCTGCAAGTCGCTTTCGGGCCATATCCCCCACGGCTTTTGTACAAGCCATGTGTGAAAATCCGGGTCCACTAACCAGGATAGCCAATAGGAGGCATCCACTGGCTGCATCTCCTGATAACCATCAACATCGAACCAGAGACTAAGCTGAGAATCACGCACAAGAACGAAGAGAATCTGTAGGAGAACCACCCGGAGGAGGCCGAACACGCAGCTGGCCAGATTGCCTGTGGTGAGGATCAGGAGCGGGTTGCTGAGAACGGCCTTCGGGCCAAAGGCGGCGATGCCGGGGACGATGTAAAGAATGGCCACGAGTGGCAACCATGACGCCCAGTACATAACAATCGGACGGAAGCCCACCAAGATCATGAAGGCGGAGATGTCACAGAGACGCCAGATTCTGCGAAGCACCACATTCGGGCGCCCGAAAGCCCTGCACACCAGCGTGTGGGCACCTAGCTCGAAGGGAGTGCGCTCAGTGCGCTCAGTGCGCTCTCTGCGCTCTGCCTGGGGCCTTCTGAGCCTGGAATATTTGGCAAAGTGCTCCAGGCCAAGGGCTGCAAAGGAGGCAACGAGCGCAGCACCCAGAGCTGCCCAAGTGCGCCAGTCCCCCGCGATCTTCTCCCACATCCTCGAGGCCGCACGCTCCTTCAAGAAGTCCTTAGCCTCCTCATCATTCAGGTGGCTCAGGAGCGGTGTCCCAAACGGCTGAAGCCGAAGGTCACCACCGCACTGTAGCCACAGCTCCAGGTCACTTTTCGAAAGTTTGTCCAAGTGCATGCATTGCAGGTTGATGGCTACATCCCTCCATGCATCCTTCGCATTCAACACCATGGTCTCATTGCAGCCAAGCCAAAGAACAGAGCCGCATGCTGCAAAGTTCATGGGCGTCCGGCCACGCGCGTCTTTGAAATGCAACCCTTCCGGCCATTCTCCGAGCAAAAGCTGGAGAATGTGGAGATGGCCAAACTCCGCTGCAACATGCAGAGCAGTCTTGCCGAACCTGGTTGCAGGAACTTTCGGACGGCGCAGCAAACCAGGCTAAGAATCTCATCTCACAATCAACAACAAACAGCAGTTGCATCCTTTCCGTACATTTGACAACAGTTTTACAACCAGTGCCCAAGTACCGATCGACATCTTGAGCTCCTTCTGGCCACATCTCCATGAGCAGCTTCGCGTTCTCAAAATTGCCAAGGTTACTCGTCACAATCCTGAGTTCCTCATGCAAAACGGCTTGATCTTCAAAGCGCTCCTTGACGGAAGTAACAAAGGGGGCCAGGTGGGGAGTATGTTGGTGTTTTTGGGCCTGAACATCTGAGCAAAGAGCCCCTGACGGCAAGTTGATGTGAAAGTCGTGCTACAGAATGCCCCGTCCCCATACTGCCGCTGAGCCGCAAGGGTGTTGCACCATAGGTGGGCTCCGTGACAGAGGCCCCTGCGCAGGGCAGCCCACAACCCTTGAAAGCCCCCAGCAAGCCCCAGGCTTCCCAGGTTGTCTTGAAACCTCAATCCTTAGCCCTACACCCAAAACCCCAAACCCGAGAAACCCCACAAAAACCCTGCACCCCCCTCTCCCCGATCCGCCAGCTCCTTCCGGCCATTCTTCGAGCAAGATCCGGAGGACTTCCGTGTTGTTTGGGACGAAGGCAGCATCGATCAGAAAAGAGGTCCCATATTCCTAGAAAAGCTTTGGGGAGCTTTAGGCAAGGTCTTCTTGCGATTGGTTTGTTCTCTACGTACCTTTCGGGCATTCACAAGGGTAAAGAACGGGTCGTTTAGAAACCCCGCAAGGGAAACGGGCAACTGAGCCACCACCCCTACTCCCCCTCTTCCTGCTGCTACGACGACGACCGTTAGTTCTTATGCAACATGTGCGACTTGGGCAGAGCAGATTTTTTGTAGAGGCCGAGCTGCCGGGTTTCGCCAGGTGCGGATGTCTGCTTGCCCAGAGTCAATCAGCTCTTTGACTGCCGTAGCGTTGCGGGAGAAAATGGCCTCGTTGTTGGGGGTTGTTAGGGTTTGGGATGGTTTTGGGGTTGAGAGGAGTGCGGCAAGTGCCAGGATGCTTGGTGGGACTGTAAGGTACCCATTTTCAAAGGCTCTGAACGAGCTGGGCCAAAACGGTGCACTGACATCCGAGCCCCGCAAACGCAAACCAGCGCAAGAAGCACAATAGCCCTTGTCTTCCTAAACTACAACAAAGCTAAAGCCTAGCTAGCAATCAGTGGACCCGTTTCATGCGCCACGATGTGAGCCACGCGCCAGGCTACCACGTCCTCTTCGATCAACCACTACGAGTACCCGGGCAAACGTCTGCCCAAAACCCTAGAGCACACGAGGAGCTAACAACTGTAGACCAAGGGCTGGAGCCCCTCTATTTTTGCCCCAACACGTATTCTGCGCAGGGGCCAGCTGCATCTCTGCATTGGAAGCCGCCACAAGGGCGAAGCCAGCAAAGGCAACAGCCAACAGCCATGGTCGCGCCAAGTTGCACATGGCTGCCACGGATGAACCTGCCTTGTCCTGGAAAAACCGCAGTGCAAGCCTTGGAAACATGCGTGATGCTCAGCCTACTCCTGATGTCTTGCACGTCAGCGTGTAATGAGTGCTGTTCTGACTCTTCTGACAGCCGGCAACAAAAAGCTACAAAGATATCTCTTCGAACCACACGAGCTTCATGCACTGCAGAGGTTCGCTGCTTCAACGAACCGGCGAGATGCAACTTTTTGCGAAGCTCCAGGCTTACAGTGCCTCTTAGCACGGTGTATTAGCAAATTCGCTCGTGGGGAAGCCTCCCCTCTCTGAGCTCTCGCCGCGCTCCTGGGCTTGAAAAGGCGCGCCGCTACATGGCTACATGGTGATGATGGAGATATACCAGGTATACCTCCTGAAAGCGTGGGAACCAAGCAGCGAAAAAACCCTCCTGATACCATGCACTGCCAAAGTTAGTTACCCCGCTTGATTCACGGTATGGCAACGACCTGCGAAAACGGGCCAAACATCCACAACTGACATACTGTGCATTCATGTATATGCTGTATCCACGCAATTCGTCACTACCACACAGAACGAGGTATCTTAAAATGATGCCGGGCAATATGTCATCGTACAATATCAAACGAAGATGAAATGCTACAACACCGTAAGGTAACAAGTCAGTACGCTAAGGATGAAATGCAGCAACACTATCTAGTACTAACATGTCTCCAGGCCTGCTATGTCTTGCAAGAATGCAGCAACCTTTTCCGTCTGCGTTTCCTGGAAGCTGACACACAATGGCTGAATGCGGCTAAGAGCCTAGTGGCCTAGTGTCCTTTTCCCTTCTAAGTCCCCGAGGCCCCCATGCCACGGCAGACTTCCACGGCGCAGAAGGTGCCGTTGGCGCTCGCTGCCCTTGAGCCTCGGACTGCACGATGCGACAGCAGCAGGAAAAGCACTGCGTCTGGCCGCACTCCAACAAACCGCCCGCTCGAGAACAGTCTTGGCAGCTAAACATGTGCCCGACGCTTACATTATCTTACATTATCTTACACTCCTGCCCAAAGTGACGAAAGTGACGATGCGATGAGAGCTGACAGTCCTGGGTCCCGCCCACGGGCGTTGCAATTGCTGGTATTGCTGGCCTTTGGGCGGCCCGGTGGTTCTGAAGCAGGACGGGTGCGCTCGGCTTCAGTCGTCCTGCCGATACCCCAAGATCGGACTTTCCCGCAGAAGGGAAGCACGCCGTGCGCTCCAGCATGCCTTTCGGGACTTGGAAGCAAGAACAAGGGCCAGCACGTCCTCCAAATGTCCGGAAGTTTGGTTAAAATGCAAACGCACGATCCATAGTTTCAAGACCCAGGCGAAAAGCTAAGGGAACGTGGCGGACTCGAAAATCTTAATGCTGCTCCACACTGCGTCGGGATCCGCCATGTGAGCTGAAGGCTATAAGCGGCGACCGGACAAATGAGGAGGCTCCACAGCGGAGCAACTCGCCCAATGAACATGCGACTGAGCCTCACCCTAAACCCTAAATTTTCCCTACATGCTACAACCCCAAACAAGGCATTCTGTGTAACCATCTTCCGAAAGCCGTGCCCGCAACTCAAGAGCGGCACAACGCAATGCTCTCGTAAAGCAGTGCTTCATCCAGGCCGGGGGCACAGGAGCTCGGTTTCCAGAAGCGTGGGTTATAGCCATGTCAGGTCTACGGCTTAGATGGCTGAGGGTTTTAGGACTTTAGGGTGTGTTGCTGTAGTCTTGGGGCTCTGAAAATGATTTATGAATAGGTACCCTTACTGGAACCATAAAGGGAAATTAAGGTTTCCCACCTAGTTCTCATCTTCTGGCAGCTAGCTGGCGCCTTCCTGAAAGCCATCAGACTCCGAGAAGGGCCTTAAGGGCTCGAAGGCCACGCAGACACCCCTAGGACTCCGAGCCCCTAAGCTGTTTTTGAATCCTTTCAGGCATCTTCAAATTCAACGTGAACTTCGAACCTAGAGAAGCCAATGCAGCACTCTTGAGCCCAACCCTTTGTTCCGTTTCAAGGCATAAGTGTGACGTAGGTGATAAAGCTTCGAGCCGAGCGGTAACCTTCTGGCAGCTTGCCGGCCCTTCCTGGAGAAAGCCGGCATCAGACTCCCGACTTTGAAGAAGGCCTCAGGGACAGCGAACCCGGCTTCCAAAAGCCAATTTGCGGTCCGCAGTCGCCTCTGGCCTTGCGCTTGCCATGCTGTCGCAATTGCCGGCTTAGCTGCTTGCTACAGCTCTTGCTGCCTCGCGAGCACCGGGCAGACTTGCCCAATGTGCCACTACTGTCGCGTTAAGCTTGGCGCTTCTTCTCGTCTTCTTGCCACCGCCTGAAAATCTCATATGATGCTCCGTGTGGTCATCGTCTTCTAGTGCGCACACCATCTCGGAGATGTTGGTACAGGGTCCGCTGTGTATGCGCAGCTCCTAGCAGGACGGAGGCCAGCCACCTCCTTTGTACCTGCGCACTACACTCTTGCAGGAGGGTTGCCTGGGTTTCAAACTCTTTCTGGACCGCCGGGCTTGTCAGGATGTTCAACCCGAAACCGAGGATTTCAGGGGTCTTGCCACGCGCTCGCGACTTCAACTTCTGGCGGCCACAGCATCGACGCTGCAGCTTGCAAGTCCCTGTCACGTCTTGATACGGAAGAAGATGCCTTCGGAGCCGGCGCTTAGCCCGCATTACCTGCACGTAGCCGTCCGCAGAGTCGGAGAGCGCCCTCGGACCGACATCAAGGACAGCAAGTGGCACGATGCATGCCTTGCCAGAACTGAGGCAGAAAATGCAGAAGCTGCAAGAGGCGGCGAGGATGGACAAGGTCCATGGAGCGCGGGACTCGTGAGGAGCCTCGCGAGGAAACAGGACGTGAGGCGGGACGCTCTCCAAAAGCAGAGCTCCCATGCCTTTTCAAGGCGCCTTCTCAGTGTCTTCCGCATGGAAGCTCCGTGTTTTTGCTGGACCGTACCGGACGCTGCGGCCGACTTACGAGAAACCTGCCGGTCGGCCAAGGGAGCTCTTTTTTTGCACCGCCCTGTTACAGCCGGTCACCCACGTGGCATTTCCAAGAGAACGGAGACCCCTCATGTTCTTCTGCTGTGTGATCCGGATCGTTCATCGTCGTCACCACGGATGATATTTAGCTGACTTCGGCCACTCTGTGCCTCCTTAGCAGAAGTGCAAGTGACAGATTTTTGGAAAGTGACCTGCCGTCCGGAAAGTTGCAGCGCTGGGCCCCGAGCCCACCCAAGGAGCCAGGCCAGATCTTTAAGGGTCTTTAGGGCTTAGTTCCGTTTAGGGTTTAGGGGCCGTTTAGGGTTTGGGAGGTGCAGCAGGTGAGGCTTTCAGGGACCAGCGGCCGTCCAAGCTCCCTCTTGCTGCTGCCTTTTTGGATCCCGTGCGGCGTGGCCGACAGCGGGGCAGCACTGCCTTCTGCCGCCAAAGACAAATCCGAATCTCACATGAAAGTCCCAGGGGATGCGAAAAGCGGCCATCATCCGCCCCACACCCCGTGACAGACGTAGCTGCAGACAGAGTTGCCTGAGGGACCCAAGCGCAGGTCGGCAGGCGCGAGAGCGTTCGACGTGGCGAGAGGCCGGAGCTCAGCTGCCTCCTGTGATGGCGCGAGAGTCCATCATGTCCAAGCTGCCCTCCACGCTCTGCACAAGCGCAGCATCATGCAGCATCCAAGCCGCTGAGATTCCAGTGGTCAGGTCGGAGAAAGTTTCACCTGCTGCATCGCGACTACCGACCTCCGACGGTTATGTCTTTGCTACATGTTGGAGTCTGAGGTGTAAGCCCGAAACCCGATGTTCGAGCCTCAACGACCCTGAACCAAGGATCTTCAAGGCCTCGCACCGACGGCGGCTTCCTCGCGGCGCTGTTCCTGTGGACAGCCGTCGGCGCCGAAGGCGTGCTCGATGGCTACTTCAGCAAGCTTCGACGAGCGAAAAGACCAAGAGATCTGGGGTCCAAGACCCCCGAGTCCGCCCAAAGCCGGCCGAGAAGCAGAAAGAAGCAACAAGCAACACTACTCACCAGACAAGCATATGGCTGCCCTGCACTGAGTGCCTCCAAAAGAGCGCGGAACTCTCGAGAGTGGCGCTGAAAACAGCCTGCGCGCTCGTCCTCACGCCTATCAAACCCAAAACCTGCACAAGCACCAGCACATGCTCCTGGCAGCTGTGAGCCCCTGCCTTTCTAGATAAAGGCACTAGAAGAGCCGAGGGACAGTCAAACTGTTCACAGACTTCCCGCGTTCAGAGCTTGTGGGACGGGTGTTGCGAACGTATGTCGCTGGCGCTTTTGTTGTTGTTTTTTAACACCTGCATGCCACATGATTGAGACCAACCGAGGTGCTTAACCTGCGCCTTTCGCAAGAGGAATTTATTTTCTGACTGGAAACTCAGCAACCCCCCACAACACCGAAGACCTATAGGCCCTACGAATCCCTACGACAAACCCGGGACAACCGAAACCAAGCAGCCTCCCGACCATGCGGCTTCAAACACCGCCCCGGCAACACCGCTGCTGGCAAAGGGGCAAGACCACGGGTGCTTGCCGCGTCACCACCACGGAAATAGTCATGGAGTCATGGGATATGAGTATCCTGTCATGACGTGGTGCGCATCCGAGCCATCAACACCGGCCGATGTTGCAGCATGTTCACAAGGTCGCTGCAGGGGCATCCCGCTTAAATTAAGTCCACAGAAGCATGAGAGATGTCCTGTAAACTGTAAGGCCTCCGAGTTGTCGGACTCTCTCTCAGCCGGAAACAGCAACCTTCAGAACCTTCAGCCGCCCCCTCCAAAGGTCGCCTTCACTCTTTCAAGGACCCGAGGCCGTCGGGTGTGCAGAAGCTAGTGCTTAAGGTTTGGGGCTTTGCACGGCTTTGCATGGCTGTGCCCCGGCTTTTTAGGATTCTTAGGGCATCAATCCGAAAGCATGATCCATGGAGCCTTTAGAGTGCACTGCGGATCTCGCCGAAACCGCGGAGACAGCCTCGCAGGCGGCCTTGGGCCATGGGTAAAAAACGCACGCCTCGAGCTCGATGTCGCAGCTCGGCTCAGCTCCGACGGCTAAACGCCGGGCGTGGGACTGGGAGTCAACAGAAAGCCCAAGAAAGGCGCAAAAAACTCCAAACCGTTGCAGGAAAGCTCTTTAAAGTTCAAAGGCCGAAACAAACGAAGGCCCACAAACGATCAAATTGCCGGTGAAATCTCGAGCGGCAGCGTCCAGACGTTAACTCACTTGCTTGCTCACAGATGTGTCGGCATTGATGCGGATAGCTCTCGACGCCAGCTCTCGCGCGAACCGGCTTCAGAGATACATCTTGTCACGGCAGCTCTTCAATTTGTGGTCCTTCAGTCAGGGCATCATCTGAAGGAGTCCCTCGAAAGTGGGGGCGCGAGGACAGCCCGCATCTACCCTTTAAGGCGGTACGACGGTCACCTTCCAAACCTTCACCTCACACTGAACTCTCCACACAGACTTCCGGCTTCCGGCCAGAAAAAAGGGGGTCGCGGCCAAGGCCAACAGCGGCTCCGGAACCCAACGCGAAATCTCCGCCACTGCAAAGCAACTCTGAAGCCCTATGCTGTGCAGCCTCCCGGATTCCCCGAAAGCTGCGGACCCTTCGAGTTGCTTTGCTCTACATGATCTGGCTAGCTTCGGATATCTTGAACACCGCGGGGAGCCAGCGGAGGGCTGACAGAGATCAAGAGGGCATACCATTCATACGATGAGGTGTAGGGTTTAAGGTTTGGGGCTCACGTTGGAATGCTCTTTGAAAGTTCAGAGGCTGCGGGCGATCAGACTTGTAAGCACAAGCAGCTCAAGCATGGCGGGAAGGACCTCAACGTTCAGCTTAAGCAGGCTTTTGCAGTGACCAAACAAGGCATAGCTGGGCTCAAATCTCGGCCAGGACGGCGTCGTTCGCTTCGGCGTCTATCGCAGAATGCCGCTTCGACCCAGTATCGTTGCAAGCAGCTAAGCGGAAGCGGAAGAAAAATCCGAGCAGTCTGAGCCCTGTCATCCCCTTGGCGCGGAACCTCACCAGGAGCGGAGCGCTCCCGGAGGCCAAGCACCCATTAAAGGAGTCCCTGGCAAAAAGCTGAGAAGCAGCCCAAGCTCTCCTGCTTCCCCAGCTGCTCCAAAACCTGCCTTCAAACACCATGAGTTGAGATCGATTCTGAAGTGTGGCTCCTTAAGTCGGAACTGCGCCAAAGCTGGGAGACCACTGGGAGACCACTGCAGCATCCGCCTCGGCGGCAGCACGGGACCGCCGGCGGCCTGTGGATGAGGGCCAGGAGGAAAAGTCGGGAGGGAAAGCGGTCATGCAAGAACACTCTCCACCGGCCAATCCCAGGCCACGAATTCGACGAAGTCTGCCGACGTCCAGATCTAGCATGTCCAGTTTGCATGGTGGGACGCTCGTCTCGACGGCACCCGTGATCTTAACGAGCTGAGGCAGGCTGTAGCAGGGAAGCTACTTCATCTTTTGGCGGAGACGGCTTGGGCTAGACGGCTCAACACTGAGCGTGGGACAGGGCTAAGAGGCGCAAAGGCCGAAACAAACGAAGGCCCACAAGCGATCAAATTGCCGGTGAAGTCTCGAGCGGCAGCGTCCAGACTTTAACTCACTTGCTTGCTCACAGATGTGTCGGCATTGATGCGGATAGGTCTCGACGCAAGCTCTCGCACGAATCACGGCAGCTCTTCAATTTGTGGTCTTTCAGTCAGGGCATCATCTGAAGGAGTCCCTCGAAAGTGGGGAAAGTGGGGACGCGAAGAAAGCCCGCATCCCTTTAAAGGCGGCCCGACGGTCACCTTCCAAACCTTCGCCTCACACTGAAAATCTCCACATAGACTTCCGGCCACAGAAAAAAGGGGGTCGCGGCGAAGGCCAACAGCGGCTCGCCCAACTCGCACCAACACGTCAAAGCCAGCTTCCAAACCTTCACTTCGCACGAGCAGGTAGACCTCTGGCCAGAAATGAGGGTCGCAGCGCAGGATGGGGACCCAGAGCTCTGAAAAGCTGTGGCTTGGCTCTGCATGGGTTGCTTGGTTTTGGATACCTGGTACACTGCGGGGACCCAGAAATTCGCACAAGATTTCTGGAGCGCATTGCAGCTACAAGCAACCAAGGCTGATCGCGCCAGTCCCACTGCCAACCGCCACCCTTGCTGCTGGACCTTTCAGATGCACGCAAAGGCCACCCGTCGCAGGCTTGCCTAGTTCCCTAGGGCTTCGGCTTTAGGGTTTCGAGTTTAGGGTTTAGGGCCTACAGTTTACGACTAAAGTTTATGGGTCTCAGGGTGTGGGACCTGGAGTCAACAGAAAGCCTAAAGAAAGTGCAAAAGATGCTCCAAACCGGCGCAGAATTTAAGAGGTCAAAGAAAGGTCAAACAGGGCGAAGGTCCAGGAGCCGTCAATTTGCAGGTGAGGTCTCGAGCGGCAGTGTCCGGACGTTAACTCACTTTCTGGTTTGCAGATGTGTCGGCTGTGACACGGTTAGGCCTCAAAGCAAGCTCTCACGCCGGCTTCAGCCTTTGATTTATCTGCGACATCGTGTTGACCCAAAATGTCATTGGCATACGTCGCTGATAAGAATACAAATCATGAAGTTGTGATTGCGTCAATGGCACTGTATGTAACCCAAACAACACAGTGGCAGACAACACTGTATCGAAACAGCTCGACCTCAGTGTAAGGGACATGTGCTTGTTTGTTAAGCACACGATGGTGTTTCCGAACGTTTGCCTGTCCGCCTTGCATGCTGTGTTTGACGGCCCGACAGTCACCTTCCAAACCTGCACTTCACAAGACTTCCAGTCGGGGCAGGCCGACAGCGGCTCCGGAACCATCCTGAACCCAACTCGCACCAACACGTCAAGGCGACCCTACGGTCGCCTTCCAAGCTTCACTTCGCACGAGCGAGGTAGACTTGCGGCCAAAGAACGGGGTCGCGGCGAAGGATGGCTCAGGCCAACAGCGACTTAGAAGCCCAGCAGGCTCTGAAAAGCTGTGCTGTGTGCAGCCTTCAGGATCCCCGGGAAGCCGAGGACGGTTCGAGTTGCGTGGGCCTGGCCCTACAGAATCTGCTTGGCTAAGACAAGATTGCTAGGGTCTAATCCAGCCGCACATAACCCAAAGCAAGTCGCACCAGCCCCACCCACTGCAACCCTTAAGCGTTGGGACCTCTTCGGTGTAGAGCTAAGGGCCGCAGTTCGCAGGTGCAATGCTTAGTTCCCTCGGCTCTGTTAGCAACGTGGGCCGCTTCTGTACTCGCAACCGGCTCCCAGCAGATGAAACAGCAGCGCAGCCTCGGGCTTAGAGGTTTTTGAGAGAACAACGGCTCCTCTTGCAAGTCCCAGATCTTTAGCTTCGAGCTCCGCTCCGTCGCAGACATGTCAAGTTGCATGGGTGCTGCAAAACTGCGCATGTCCCCTCTGTAGGTGTGGGGACACGTCCGCACCTGCAATGCGGCACTTTCTGTGTCCGGCCCTTCGCAGCAAGGAACTCCGGAGCGCCGGCACACATAGCCTGCTGCGAGAAGGCTGGAAGGTCGCAACTCAAGGTGGGGTCCGACCCGTAAGATGCCCTGGATGCTGAGTTCAGTTCATTTAGGGTTTAGGGTTTAGGGTTTAGGGTTTAGGGTTTAGGGCCTAAAGTTTAGGGTTTAGGCTGCCTGGTCTATTCGCGCCACACGCGCGGACATGCAGCATCGCCTGCCAGAAACCCTCGAAAGTACGCTTGAATGTCCATCTGGAACTTCCCACGCCCCAAGAAAATATAACAGACCCCTCCAGGCTGCTTGCTACGCCGAAGACGAAGATGCCCTTAGGCAAGAGTGGGAACCTCACTGCCAAGCTCAGGATCGATGGAGAGGGAGGCGAAGGAGCGAAAGATCCGAAACCATCTCGGGCTCAGGGCAAAGGCAATCAATGAGCCTTAAGGAGAAGCAGTCATCCGGTAGAACGGCTCAGGTCGCACGTTTGGGACCATTGCTGACAACCCCGATACCCCCAGAACCCCTCTGCCCTGCAACCGGCCTAGACAGGAGTCACCCTGCCTTCAACGAGCGTTATCGACCTAAAGCGTAGGGCGGACTCCGAGGAGCCGGGGCAACTGCGGAAACTGCGAGCAGCGCGATGTCCTCACGAGACAGCCTGCTGGCCCGACCGCTGCGACCGCTGCTATCAGGGGCTGCGAGTTTTCTGCCCCGAAAATGCCGAAGATAGAAACAAAGGGCCTCTGCTATTCGAACGGAGCATGGGCACGGCTGCAGCATGCCCCGGGATGAGGCGAGAGGCACGCAACCCTGGGCCCCAGAAGTGACGTAGTTGCTGCGGAAGGACTTGGCTTCTAACGCCACGAAGAAGAGCAGAATGGGACCGGCAGAAGCGCAAGAAGTACCGGATGTGGCAGCGAAGGTTACAGGACCTTCGTAGCTGGATCAGTCGAGCCTGTACAGCCTGCACAGTGTAGTATACGATGCTGCGATGTGCGACGGCATCGCATGCGCACCTCGACGTTCCCGGACTTGGCCACAAACCTGGGCATCAGAGCGAGCGAGCATGCCAGTGGGCCATCCTCGCAGAACAGCGCCGATTCCAAAAGAGGGCTGAACTCCCGAGTGGAGCGGCGCTGAGTGCTGGCCGTGCGCTCGTCCTCACACTTTTCAGGACTGGGATGCAAGCACAAGGACCAGCACGTCCTCGCGAAGCTTGGGTAGCACCACCTGGTACCACCTGTTTAGGTCGGAGACACCTGGAAAAAGACCAGTTCATGTTCTCAGGTCCTCGACATAGCTTATGTCAGGATCGCTTGGCATTAATTATTGGGCAGGAAAACTGGTCACAGGGATCTAGGCACCGTTGCCTGGCCAGTTAAGAACCGGGGGTGATGCTTGGATGACATTCGCTTTCAGCCATGCGTGATGCAGCGCGCAGTTGCCTTCTTGAAAAAACTGTTGAGCTTGCAAACATGCAGGGCCCATGATTGTGCGCACAAGTTTGATAAAGATCAACCATGAGCCCTAGCAGTGTGCTCGGTTGCAATGGCTTCGCGTCGCGCCAGTGTTCACACACCTAGCAGCGAAGCTCACACATGCGCGGCTCAGAATTTGAAGGCACGATGCTGCATATGCCAGCACGCCGAGACCCACCGCGTCGGCAACGCTCCAGGAAAGCGAGGCCTCACGATGCCGTCGGGCCATCCTCGTGGAACTGTGCTGGCACGGTCAAATTGTCAAATCCCTCCTAGCAACTCGCGGTGTGACCTTATCGCTACATGGGGCCCCAACCAAGCAAACGGATGGGCGGAAGAAAGCCCCTCGCACTCTTAGGGCCTCAACCTTCGGACAGCTTGGAGATGTGACTTTCCGGCTGCTCGGCTGAAGCGACGGCTGCCCGACACAGAGAGTCCGCGACATGGCGAACCGCCAGAGCCCGGGCCCCAAACCGGGCCCAAAAGCGGAGCTCCAACCTGAGCACGTCACACGACTCTGAAACCGTGGCCAGAGAAGCTGTGTGCACAGCTTGGTTGAATTCTGCGGCTAGGCACCGAATATTCGCCTCGGCTTCCTGCCGAGAAGCGTTTGGAGCAAGCAGACCCGGATCGGGCCTCCTTCCCCCTTCCCCCTAACCCAGCCCTTCCCCCCACATGCAAAATTTCGTGGCGCCCCTCCCCCCTCATGGAACACCCTTGACCCCATTAAACTCCCTGGACCCTTCCTCCCCTTTCCTCCTTTCCTATCCTGGGGCCGGCCCGGCTGCCGAAGCGGCGCGCGCAAGCGTTTACAATGTTATCTGCCTGTGTGTGAGTGCATACCTATCACGTAGCTGCACAACCGGGCGGATTTCACAGATATATTCTTTAAGAAGGTCCTCGATATAATGTTTGCTTTTGGCTGTCTTGCGACGGTTCGTCACCCATGACTCCCTTGCCCCGGGTGCCTCTGGTACAGCAGGGCTCGCAGTAAGGGGAAGCTGTTCGCCTCCAGCTGCATCTGCTGCATCTGCTGCATCACCCACATGAACCCGGGATCCTGCAGAGCAGATCCGCGTCAGGCTCATCATAAAAGCACCGAAGTCTTGCAACTTCAAACGGTTCCTACAGCTATCGGCCGGCATCAAAGCTTGGTCGACATGCAACACTACGAAAAAGGGCCCCCATGGTTACTCAGCCACCTGCTACGCTACTACGAAAGCGAAACACAGTTGGAAAGACATGTGGCACGAAAGGATCCACTTCGCAACCCTCTCAGTGTCGCAAAGTAGAAGAATCAAGAGGCCATGTTGCAGATGCCTTTACTCACTTTGCACACCACTACAAACAAATTCTGGGCTTCCAACGACTTATTGGGAACGGCTGACCACTTGTTCTGCCGACCTGCTGCGTCTTCGTCATCTCCATCTTGTCAACAAACAACATCTAGGGCCACATTTTCAAGCCTTCGACATCAGAAATGAGGCTGTATTTCTGTGGTCTCAAGCACCGAAGTTGTGGGCAATGATTGCCGGGTCATGTTTTATGTTCTTTATCCGTTTATGTTCTCAGATAGTAACTTGAATAGAAATGGAATCGTTGTCTCCGCTGTCGCGATGCAAACAACTTCAAGACAAGAACTGATGAGCCGAAATCGGTGAAGGCATAAGGAACTACGCTGCAGCATCGGTGATATTGTACTTAACAAACTACAGCACTGTGCCGTGAACGATCGATGCCGACGGTTGTAAAAGTGCATTTTTGTCGTACGTGGTTGTACGAGACTTTCACACGTTGTGGATTCAAAGGGCTTCACGCAAGAATACACTCGAACAAAACTGTATGCATTTTTGTGTAAGGCCTCCGAGGCCTTTTTGGTGTCGGTTCTCCCGGTGCCCTTTGGGGTCTCTCGTGCCTTTTGGGGCTTCCCAGTGCCTTTTGGGGCCTTGGGACTTTCTTTCCCTACTTAGGATCTGCTTTGGCGCCTGACAGCCATGCTTTTGCCTGATCTTTTCACTGTGAAGGATGAAGGGTTTTCTAGTTATCCTGGCCTTGAGGGTTTAGGGTTTAGGGTTTAGGGTTTAGGGTTTAGGGTTTAGGGTTTAGGGTTTAGGGCTTAGGGTTTAGGGTTTAGGGTTTCGGGTTTAGGGTTCAGGGTTTAGGGTTTCGGGTTTAGGGTTTAGGGTTTAGGGTTTAGGGTTTAGGGTTTAGGAGGATCTCCTTTTTGCTTCCTGCTGGCAGCTCCGTCACCAGGCGAGCATGTCTCGTGCCCTGCACTCCCCACTTCCCAAAAAGCTTCGGGACATCCTTCGGGATCCTTCGTTCGTGGAGGCATGAAAGAAGCTGAGTTGTCTCGAAGCCCCTCATTACTAGCCCCTTTTTTGCGCACCCCAGAAACCAGCTTCCAAACACAAACCTTGCAACAGAAAGCCCACAACACCGTAGAGAATCGTGCTGCCCCATCGGATCCTATATCTACTGTAAGCTAGTCTGTTCGGATGGGCTCTGGGGATGTTCATCTGTTTCAATGTTCATCAACTGCAAAAGCTGCCCCCCCACAGCCTTTTAAAGCCCTGTTCGGTCTCGCGAGCCCGGAGGATTTCCGATGGTTTTGCAGGGCTCTCTAAGGGGTTCTTTGGGAACTGGGGGGTCCGAAGTGCAACGGACTGGCCATCGTCCCCGATAGGGAGCCGTGCAGATAGAGTTGAGACTTGAAACACTTCCAGAATCCTCAAGAATCATTCTCAGCTCTGTTCTCAGAGTGTTGAAAAGGACAGGGCAGGGACAGTTCTTGACTGCTCCTGACTCCAATTCTGCTTCTTCTGGGGCCATGAAAAAATGACTTTGGCAGCCCGAACCGATACTCAGAAGTGCTCCAAAACCATTCTGGCGACCCGAACCACCCGAAGGCATCGAAAGCCGGTAGACACTGCAGGGCCTAGAGCTGGATCCTGGTACCGGCCTTCCCTTGCGTCGCTTGCGATCGATCCGCGGGGGCCTGTGCAGGGTGCTCATGCATCTGCAAGAACAACACAGAAACTTGAGGCCCTTAAAAAGGCCCTTGAGAAAACATCTTTTTTGGGGCGTTCCTGTATGGTTTTGCGGTTGCAAGAACACACGGAGCCACAAGAGCCAAGCCCTCGCCAGGAGCGTGAAAGCCCGAGGCCTGACCCTAATGCTTGGTAAGCTGCTGAGAGGTCTGTGATATCCGTGGCAAGAATGACCCAAAACATCATTCTCGGCGTCTGAAGATCAGCTTTGGGCATTCCTGTATGGTTTTGGGGTTGGAAAACCCACATAACCAATAGAACCAAGCACTTGCCAGAAATGAAAAACAAAAGAAAGGAACCGGGCCCCGTTCTGCTGCTTGTAAGGGTGCCCTGAGGCCCATCTGCTAGGCAGAGACGACACAAAAAACACGATTTTCCGCTTCTGAAAGACCAGTTTTGGGGGGGCATTCCTGTGCAGTTTCGTGGGCTTCCAAAAAAAACCCACGAAGACCAACTAGAGAGCCCGGGCCTCCTCGAAAGTGTGACAGTTCTTGCGAGGGTCGAAGCGGGGGAACACCGGGCGCACGCCGCAGCAGCGGAAGAGCAGGGCCGCCGCAGGCAAGGAGAGAGCGGCAAAGAACATCATGGCCGTGTGCATACCCCTCCAGTCGGAGTCTACGGGAACGATGGCACTGTGCGCCAGCATGCAGGCAAACTCCAGCTGCACGGCGGCTAAAAACATTGCCACAACGCACAGCAGGATCAGCGCGTTGATCAGCAAGTCGCAGCATGGCTTGGAGGGCTTTGCCCGCAAGCAATGCGCAAGCCGCAGGAACACCAAGAGAAGGGAGGGCACGACGCAGAGCCACCATGCGGCGCCCCGCACGAGCTCCTTCGTGACCTCCGTGTAGAGGTGCCTTCCTACACCCCAGTGCTTCCGAGCCTCGGCGGATGCCGTGTCCAAATACGACCAGGCGACCGGGATGAGAGGTGCGATGCAGCGCTTGTACCTGAAGAACTCGGTGGACAGCTCGTGCATGAGGGTCTGTAGCACTTCCGAGCGCACCAGCTCCTCGAAGTGGGCTGCGCTGCCAAACCAAGAGGTCAGGCATCGCAGGACCACCTGCCGGTCGCAGGCCAGACGCTCCCCGTTCCTGACGTGGTCCAAGCGGCAACACTCGCACTCCGTGCCTTGCAACGTGAAAGTCTCGAGCTCGCAATGCAGGCCTTCCAGTGCGCGGAAGTACTGGCGGTATGAGGCCACGCTGGGGTAGAAGGCAACAGCCAGGATCACTGCCTGCGTCGACCAAAGGACAGCCTTGTTCTCCTCCGGGATGCTCCCAACGGCGACAGTGATGCTGGTGAGGGCCAGGGTCAGCAGCAGGTAGCCTTTTAATGGCAAGAATCGCCCCCTTGAATCAAGGAAGCCTGATGCTCTCATTGTTTGTCCTTGCTGTTTATTCCCCCCCCCTGTGCTCTTATCTTTCATCTAAGACCATCTTTGCCTTTACGCAGCTTCATGGGCTTGAGACAGCCGCCTGGCAAAGAGGAATCAACCTTTGCGAATGATCACAAGCAGCAGGTCTCACCTACAATTCGCCCTAGGCCCCCCTTTCCGGACGCGCCCTGGAGGCCAAAGCTTATCTGGGGGGTTTCCGGAAACAGAAGTACCCCTTTTTGGGGGATCCCTTTAAGGGGGATTCTAGTCTACTTGTGGGGTTAAAAAAAGGAATACCCCTGTCTTGGCAAATGCCCATATCTCTGACAAGCAGCAGGGTCCCAACAACACGGGCCGCACGACGAGGTTATGTTTTGCCCCATCTGGGCGGCTGTGCAAGTACGCCGAGAGCTCCTGAGCGGAGAAACGAACAGCTCCGTTCAGAGGCTGCGGGGGTGGGACTCTAAAATTTAGTGGCAACTTAGTGGCTCCTTCGGTTGTTGAGTTGTTGAGGAAGCTCAAGCTACAGCCTGCGCGAGAGGTCAGAGCACAGCAGTTCGAAAAAAATGGCTTCCAAGGCGCGAAGATGCACCAGAGCCGGTGGGTGTAGGTCCGATCCCAGAGGACGAGCATCGACTCCGAGCACTTCAGAAATGCGCCCATGGAGAGGATTCCGGCGGTTTTCCGCGCCGAATCGTGCTGGTCTATGCAGAGTATGTCAAGAAAAATGGGTTGCCGCGCCGGCCACAGGAAGAGCGTCGTACCTGAACGCAGCCACTGACCAAGGCGGGGGGCAGGTGAAAACCAAAAGCGCGCACGAAAGCTCCAAGCTCCAGCGCGTCAGAACTTACTACGCCTCTTACAAGAACAGCCCGCCCATCACAGTGAGAAGGGCTCGTGAGGAATCAGCAGTTTCCACGGGGGCGAAGCAGCCCTGTACTTCATGGATCGCAACAGCCTCGTAGGCCTAAACCCTCCTAAACCGTACACCCCAAATCCTCAACCCTAGACCCTTCTTCAAAAAAGTGCTCCCCATATAGGGCAAGAGAAACTCGGTGGGCATCTGCACACGAATCATCTAGGCATTTCTCCAATTGTTGTTTGGGCCGGGGGGGGGCGTGGGGGGGGCTTTGGGTGGCTTGGACTATTCTGCGAGTGCTTGTTGTGTTCTTGGATTGTTCCCGAAAACCCTTTCTGGGGTTGGGTTCTCGTTTAGCGCTTCAACGCGGAGGCGTGCGGAAGGAGCGCTTTCGGATCGAGTTTTGACGAAACAGGCCACGAAGCGAGACGGTCAACGGAGGAGGGCCGGACGGAATGAATGTTGCCGGGAGGCGGCGACAGAGTCAAGGGAGGGGGTCGGAAAATTTTGCTGAGGGGCGTGGGGAGGCGTGGACCATGCATTGGAGAAGCGCGACGTGCGGTTGACGGACGGCGGGGCGAGGACAAGGAGGGGAGAGCGCGGACGGGGAGCGCGACATTCGGTTGACAGGGGAGTGGGGTACACATGGACATGACAAGGGGTTCAGAGCGCGATGTATTCGGTTGAAGGGAAGGGTGTAAGGGGAGCGTGATGGGGGTCCCCCGACTATACCCCACATCGGCAGCACTGTTTGAGTTAGGGTGTAGGGTTCAGGGCTCAGGGTTTAGGACATAGAAATGCGATTCATCCATGCTTTTGAAAGGATTCCCAAGAAGGATCTTTTGAAACAACCCCACACCAAGGGCTCTGAAGAAATCGGCCCTACTCAAACATAGAATAACTGAAGAAAAAACAGTAACATACAATAACCATCGCAGGCGCAATCAAACAACGCGGATTCTAAAGTGAGGAAGACCTCGAAACAATGCGCCCAACAGCTTTTAGGGCTTGGGGCTTAGGAGCCCTGAACCCCAAACCCTAAACTTTGGCCCTAAACCCTAAACCCTAAACCCTAAACCCAACCCTCTATTTCCTTGAACCTCTTCGCACTCCTGAAACCGCTAGAGAAGCCCAGCTGCCGTAGAGAACGATGCCCACGCCGGAGGCCCACAAGCTGCGAGGATACTCGTAGCCCTTCTCCTTTTTGCTATCGGGGATTTTGGATTAGGGTTTAGGGTTTAGGGTTTGGGGTTTAGGGTTTAGGTTTCGAGTTTAGGTTTTAGGGGGATGTAGACCCTCTGAATCAGGTCCCTGCCAGAAGAGGGTGAAGAAGGGTTCCCTTTTCTAAGGGCCCCCCTTATCCTACCTAGGATTTTGAGAAGCAGCAGCAAGGGAGGAAGGGACGAGTGGGTGGATAGGGATTTGAGAATTTGGGGGGGGGGGGGGGGGGGGGGGGGGGGGGGGTCTCATCTAAGCCCTCTACAAACCCTACAAGGATTCGGTTTCCTTGTTCTTTTTGGTGGTGTGTGTGTGTGCTTTTGTTTGCTTTTTCTTTTTATGAGGGTGTGTGTGTGTGTGTATACCTAAGCATCGATCATAAATCCCTTACAGACCTTAAGGTATTAAGCAGTCTTGCCCAAAGGCCGCAGGCCCCGAGACCAAGAAAAGCCAACAGAGAGGCCCTTTGAACCCTGAACATCGAAATAAGAGTTTACGAACTCCAAATAATAAGATCCCCTAAAATTAGGACCCCTAATCTCAAGATGGGAATCCCCCCCCCCCAAAAAAAAAAAAAAAAAAAAAACAAAACAAAAAAAACAGCTCAGGGTTCCCAGTAGTCCAGGCCAGGAAGGATCTCCAGGAAGTAGAGGCCGGCAGCTACCAAAGCTCCAGCCGTCGATACGACCGCGGCCGGAAGCGAGTTGTAGAGCCAGAGGGCAGTCAGTGCCTGGTCAGAGACTTGGGGACGGAATGCTGTCGGATGCGAGATGCGAGATCCTGAAAGGTTCTCAGTGGAGCAAGAGCGGGGCCGACTGGGCCCCCCCCCCTCCACCCCACCCTCCACACCCCCCAACCCCACAGGCGCCTTCAGCCATGGGTTTCCATGCCAACTGTGGCTCCAGAACGTGGAGATCCGACTGGTCTGGTAGCTGGCGCGATGATCTGGGGGCCCGCCCCGCAGCGGGCGCGCGAATCCTGAGACACCGAAAAACGTGCTGCAACTCCGGGTTTTGGGTTTTGGGTGGGGTACCGGCTTGCTGGCTCTGAACCTCTTTCAGCTCGGGCAAGTTGCTTTTGGGAGGGGCTAGGGCGGGAAGGCCTCAAAAAAACCCACACAAAGGGCCCAACCAAAAACACCACCCCGACTCGAAACAGCTGGGTGGCTACAGAGGGCTTGGTGTGCCGGCACGGCCCGGATGATGTCCGGCGACACGGGCTGCAGGGAAGCGGCGTGCTGAGTGATGAAATCCTGTTGGACAGCTTTTCGGGCTTAGAAGCCTAAACCCCAGAAACTCCCTGATACATCCCAGAACTTTTCCCCAACCCCGAGGGCTTTCATTCGGGGGGGGTGAGGGCGCTTCGGGTTCACACGGTCTGCCTCCATCTCGGCATCCTCCATGGCTTGTCAGGGAGGATTTAAATCTTTATAAAGCTCAACAAGGGGCTCCAAAAGCTTTTGATCCCATGGGGTTTACGAAAGGGACCCCGAGATATAGAACCCCAAATAGTAGGATTCACCCCCATGTGCGGCTCACAAGAGGCGTGGTATGCGGAGCCTAGCTTGGTTTCGACTTCAGGGCTTAGAGAGGCGTGAGAACCGGCTTTCAAGGCTGCTCCGCTGTTGTTTGGGCTGCGGTGGCCCCGCGTTCGGGGCGCAGCCGCCTTTCTTGAGCCTGGCGACCGGGAACCTTTTTGTACGGCGATTTTACGACGTGGGCTCCAATCCCATTGGCTACGGGTGTGCAAGCCCCAAGACCCTCATGAGCACGCGAATGACGAAGCTCGGTCCCTTCCGAAATCGGGCCCCCAACATAACGGCTCAAGTCATTCGGTCTGCTTTTTTTGGCCCCACGGCCCTTCTGTACAGGTCGGGGTGACCCACAGTACGGCCACCCCAAACCCTACCAAAACCCTACCCCCTTTCACTGAAGGTACCCCCACCACAAAGTGCCACAACACGTAGAAAAGGGCCGAACCCCAGCAACGCAACTGTACAGTTGCCAGGGCATAAACAGAGGGCAAGTCTTGGGGCAAGTCCGAGCCTTCTTTTCGGATACAGAGAAACCACTCAAAAACACTCTAGCCACTACGCAAAACCTGACAACGAAGGCCCACGCTGCCGCAGTGCCCCTTGCGGCTCTGTGGTGGCCGAAATTCCGATATGCAAGATCTTGGCTCCTCTCTTGGAAAGGAGGAGCCCTCTTAGGTGCCAGCACCGCCTCCTGCTCTCCTCCAGGGCTTCAGCGTGGTCCAGGCGAACTCGTGGCGGCAGCGGCAGGTCATGTGGTCGCAGCCCCCGTTCTTCTCGATGTACTCGTGGCAGTTGGGGCACCTCTTGACCCGGACCCCGGCGACCGCCGCCTCCGCCACCTCAGAAGGCACACTGCAAACAAACTCTGAGCCTTCAAGCTGGCTTTGTTGGTAGGTATTAATAAGCTTTCCCGAATGTACGAAGCATTGTGCTCGGAAAACTGCGATGTCGTTTGGGGCCTCCTCATCCGGCACCTCTGTCTCAGCCGACTCGACGACTCCCGTGAAGGCGTCCCACTGGTGCTCGCAGATGAAGCACATCACCGTGTCGAAGCCCAGGTACCCAAGCCCCACGCAAAGCGGCTGGGGGCAGTCCACCTGCATCCCGGAGTGCAAACTTCGCTGCCCAAGCCTCTACTCACCTCTCTCTTGCTGAGAAGATCTGCAAGGCCCCCCTTCTCGCGGAGATTGCCCCCCATGGGGACCACTGCAACTTCTTCTGAAATCTGCTTGGGGTACCAAAATGGTGGCCCTCTTCCCCCCACCGCTGAAACCCACCCAAGAAACCCCCGGATCGTTGGGGAGGCCAGTTGCCTTCGTGGCACAGCTTTGGCCGGCTGGCTGCCGAGGTGGCACACGCATTAAGTAAATCTCGCCTAAGAGAATAGCGGCTTCATATGATGTAAGGCGGCCGGCCAGGTGCAGGTTTGAGCATTCGGGGATCTTTGAGAAAGGGGGGGTTTTTCTGATAGCTGCAGCCGCACCTGAACCTCGGGAGGGTAGAGGTGGCTCTGCTGCAGGCGATGACGGCGGTCGAGGTCTGCCACAAGCTGCGTGAGCTGGGGGGAGCCCTTCACCAAATGCCACCTGGGTTAGACGCGCTTGGGGCTTGACATGGTTCGACCAGGATGTCTCAAGGTTGTAAGATGTTGTAAGTCATACGGCACACCACAAAGACACGAAAACATCATTTGCCCCCCAGCCGCAGCCGGTCCTCCTGCCGCACATTCGCTTCGCCTGAGCCGTATCCATACGGCTTCATGAAGGTCCGGGTTGGCGGGTCTCGTGACACTGTGACAAGTAGCTGGGCAGTTGGGCTTCTTCGGGCGTTTGTTGAGAGTGGGGGCGGAGGGGGGGTGGGGACCTGAAAGAACAAAAAAGTCTTTGGCACTCTTCCGTGGTTTGGTTTGGTCCGAGGGGCAGTTCGGCCAAAGGCACCGTGATGGAAAGTGGTTGCCCCGGCGGCAGCTCTCGATCTGCTCCTCAATACATGCCCATGCCATACATCACCACAAATCACTACAGATCACCACAGATCACCACAGAATTCTCGGGCACCATTCGGCTTCCCAAAACCCCCCTAGAACATCCCGAAGCACTCGCACCTCTGCCCACTTCGCCCAGCAAGCCGCACAGGCCATGTGCCCTTCTTCGCAGCCAGGCGGATGAAGCAGGGCCAGGCACACCTCAAGGACTCTCTCCTCGCCCTCCTCGCCCTCCACCTCTCGCCCTCTTCCCGCCCTCCCCTCCTCCCTCCTCTCGCCCCTTTTCCCTCCCGCGCCTCGCCACAGATGGGACATGGGGGTGCCGGGCCATCGGCCACTTTCCGAGGCACGGCGTAGGGCGCCAGGCGCCTCTGGGCTGAAGGGGCTTCGGGTCGCTATACAACTTAGAGTTTAGGAGCCTTTTTTGCATTTTGGGATACTTATAGGGCCCCTTTAGGGTTCGAGGTTTCTAGATGTTTTTTGGCACTTTTTGCGATGACTCCATAGGGACACGATTCTTCAAGGAGACCCCCGCCCTTCAGCAATCCGAATCCCCCTCCCAAGAAAAGAACACCTGAAACCTGCAGACCCTAAACTTGCGATGTTCCCCCTTATACCAACAGCCCTTTCTAGGGATTCTAGTACCCCCTACTGTAATCCCTATTAAGGACCCAATGCGACTTCAACTCCACAGACATGGGACCCTTTTGCCTCAGCTCCCGCTTCTCACGCTGGACCCGCAAGGCATGCTCGGCGAAGAGCGCGGCGAGGGATGGGGCCAGCAGCTCCAGCAGGTCCCTGAGCTTCAGGTACCCATTAGGGGTAAGGGGCAAAAAACACTAGAAGTTTCTGACAACCCAGTTTGGGAGGGGGGGGGTGCCTTGGGCTTTAAGGGGTTTGTGCAGTTTGGGTTCGCCAGGGCATGAGAACCTCTGATGTCTCGGCGTGTTCGGCCTCTCTTTTGTCTGCTTCAACACGCTCCTGCGCAGCTCCCAGAGCGCACTCAGCAAGCCCTCTGACACCTAACGCCGCACCGAGCAAGCCCTGAGTCCTTAAAGTACAAAGGGGGGGGCTCCCCCAAAACTCTGAAAATTCCTTCTGGACTTCTGCCACCGAGGGCGCTCTTGGCAGGAGCATCCCGGACGCCAGGGATGCCAGCCGAGCGGGCTCAGGTGATTCAGTTGGAAGCTCTCCTGGCACCGGGCCTCAGAAGAAACTGAAGGGGGCTGAAAAAGACGAGAGAATGGAGGCGTGAAGTTCTCATGGCGTGCCCTTGGACGTGGACAGGTAAACACCACAAAGCTCCGCAATAGGTCACAGCGGGCAAAGCGAAGTTTCAGAACACCCTGACACGCAGAAATCACGCAGATCATGCATCCACGTGGCCAGCTGCTGCTGGACGAAGCCCTGCCAGCAGGACGTGCAAGCCACGAGATCGCAGCTGCAGTGCAGCAGAGCGAGGGATCGGCGGCCGCACTCGGGACCTCGCTCTAACTCTTAAGTGCTTACCCCTAAGAGCCACTGGTGCCATGGCCCCAGGCTTCGGTTCTCTTTTCTTGCACCTATTTAAAGGGAAAAAAACAAAGGGAACAACAATGCCACATCGTGCAAAAAAAAAGCGTCACCCTGCATTCACTGCATATTTCAAGCACAGGGACAGAGCGGCCCCGCCGCGGCGGGCGGCCCGCGCGCGCACCAGGGCGAGAGCTCCTGGACTTTCCTTTTGGCCTCCCGCACGAAGAGCCCGACCTCCTCGAGCAAGGGGCTCTCGAAGAGGCCCAGCGTCTCGAAGCAGCCCTCGCTGCAGCCCTTGTGCACGCAAGGGATGTCCATGGCAGCGTTCTCGCGGCCCCAGCGGAGCTTGTCCTCAAGGTCGGCGAGCCAGCAACCCTCGCAGGCTCCGTGGCCACAGGCGCGGTTTGCGTACACGGGCCCCGCCGCGCCACAGAGAGGGCAGCGCGTCACCTCCTCCTCGCCCAAACAGGGCCAGAGGCTGCTGCCGTCGATGGCCTCCGCCAAGGCGCGCGCCTCCTCGACCTGGAGCACCAGGCCTGGGCCACGGCCGGGGGACAGCAACTGTGTCGTGACAAGGCTACACCTCGCAGAAAGACTCTGAGCGACAAATACACTATACAGAGTTGGACAAACCTTGCCCGCCGAGAGGCGCTGGGGGAGCCGCCGGGCGCAGCCGGGCTCCGGGCACGACACCTCCAGCTGCCAGCGCTCGCGGCACCCAACGAGCTGGCCGCGGACGAGGTTCCTTGCTGCGAAAGATGGCTCGACACCGAAGCCCGAAGCCCTCCGAACCGCGCATCATTGAGGATGCATCTGATTTTGCTAGACTGCAGTCGGATCAAGAACTAGTTGCAGCTAGCTGCTTGAAGCATGCCCCACAGACAGCATGGCTGCAGGCCGAATGAAAGGCTCCTGCACAACTGGTCTCACTTGAGGGTTTTTTGGGGGCTCATGGCTGGCGCCCTTGTCTGGCACCCTGGCATGTGGCCAAGCTTTACATGTTCAGGGGGCTCAGGTGCTCTGGAAAACATCTGCGAACACAACTCCTGCGTGCGTCTCGAAGACTTTGAGCTCTTCAGTGCCGCGACATACTGGGACCGCACACTTGGTGCCGAAAGATGCGATTCTGGTCTCCATCTCACATTGCTCTACACCGCTAAGGCCGCCGAGAACTCGGTGACTTGAGATCGCCAAGAGATGAGTGCCGTCCATTCTTGCCTATTCGCTTCAACCCACCCAATTCAGCTCCCATCTGGCACGACTACAGGCAGCTGCTATGTCAAGGTCCTGTCAGCACACGATCAACGCACAAAGTCAAGGCTGCGTTCGATCAGCTTTTTGGCCTAGGGTTGGCCTTTCGGCTGTACAGGTCGTGCGGGGGGGCACAGACTCACACCCCCCCTGCCACCCAAACCCTACCTAAGTAACTAAAGCCAAGCCCCGACAACGCGTAACGCGTGTTGCCTGTACGTCGAGGGGGGCATACGAGATGCATAGGAGTCAGGGCCTTCTGATAAGTCGGGCTGCGATCAGTACAGCCAAGACAAGACACAAATTCAACCTACTCTCGCCACATTATGCCTCTAATCATCAACGCCGACAAGGCCCTGCCCTTGCAAGGCCCCTTGGATTACCTTGCGCAGCTGACGTGCTGCGGCGCGAGGCACAAAACTCACAGTCCGCGGCCTAGCCGGCCTAGCCGGCCTAGCCGGCCTAGCCGGCCTAGCCCCTGTAGGGCTTCAGCGTGTCCCAGCAGAACTCGTGGCGGCAGCGGCAGGTCATGTGGTTGCAGCCGCCGTTCTTCTCGATGTACTCGCGACAGCTCGGACACTTCTTGACCCGGACCCCAGCGACCGCGACCTCCGCCACATCCGCCACCTCCCGTCGCGGAAAGCAGGCCAAGCTACTTAAGCCTTCCAAGCCTTCACAAGCTCACCTGCAAGTAAAATCTCCTCAGATGCACTCGCGCCTCCTCATCCGGCAGCTCCGTCTCAGCGGACTCGACGACTCCCGAGGACGCCTCCCACTGGTGCTCGCAGATGAAGCACATCACCATGTCGAAGCCCAGGTACCCAAGCCCAACGCACAGAGGCTGGGGGCAGTCCACCTCCGCACAGGAGTTTCGGAAGGCTGCAAAAAGCCCTCTTCCCCTGAAGCCGCGAGCCCTCTCGAATTTCCTGCGTTCGACGCCAGCATATTATTCAACGTGTCTCAACGTGTCTCAACCATGCCAAGCTCTGAGCTCTGAGCCCGCAAACCACATCAAAACCTGTCAACCATGGTAAACCGGCACCTGCAGCGGAAGAGGGTAGAGCTGATTCTGCTGGAGGCGTTTTCGGCGGTCGAGGTCCGCCAAGAGCTGCGAGAGCTGTGGCCCACTCCTCAGGCACCGCCACCTTAGAGAGCACCGTAAGGCCTTGGGGGGCTTTGAGGGGTTTGGCTCAGGGTGGAGGACATGTAGCTTCTTGGTTTCTCACGCCTGTGGCCCTCCTTCTGCCAGGATCTCGTGAAAGCTCGAAACATCTTGACACGCTGCGCTTGCACGCCATCCCGGTCCAAAAACACCCCAGAGGACCCGAAGAAATCACACACACACACACACACACTCACACACTCACACACCCACACACACCGCGAGGGGTTTAAGCATGTTTCCCAAGATGTTGCTCAGCCCGAGCAGCATGGAGGTCTCGTGCCCCTCCTCAGCCAAGCTGGCTGCGCCTGAGCGCTTCTGAGATATGGGCTTCGGGACCAGTCGCAAATCCCATCTGAGGTAGAGGGCTTTAAAAAAGTCAGCTTGGAAATTCATGTTTTTAATTTTGGTTGAGGACGTAACAGGGGGATCATCGGGGGATGTTTAACGGAGCCGTGGGGCAGTCTGGCCACACGCACCTTGCCGGAAGGTGCCGGCAGCGGCGGCAGCTTTCGATCTGCTCCTACGAGGCCACAAGGAAGATTTTGAAGCGATTCCCTGGCAACTCTTTCTATGACTCTCTTCCTCCCCTTCAGCACTTAAGGTCCACAAAGCCCTTCCAAAAAAAGAGGTCAGAGAGGTGCGCCTCGGCCCACTTCGCCCAGCACCCCTCGCAGGCCGCGTGCCCCTCTGGGCAGGGACAAAGCAGAGCCCAGGACACCTGCACCAAGACCAGCAAGAGATCAAAACCATGCTGTGTCTGCATGTGTCTGCGTTGTTTCCAAGAGAGCACATGCTGCTGAAACCGCCTCACTTGGGGGCCCATCCTTCTAGGACTCAGTTCAAGTCAAACCGAGTCAAACCCCCCAAGCCCCCAGTGGTGCCTCGTTGCAGATGGGGCACGTTGGCCGGGGCCCGGCCTTCCGGGCCACCACGAAGGGCTCCAGGCGCCTGCAGAACAGCTATGGCCGTGCGTATGGAGCGGAGCCTTGAACGGGGTGTTTGGAGTAGAGTGGGTTGGGGGTAGGGGGGGTGGTGTCTTGGGGCCACTCAACCCTTCTCAAGCAATGGCTAAGGTTCGATAGGTAATGGCCCCTTCGGAAAACGCACCAAGCGGGTATGTAGGGAGAAAAGTGGCGGCTTAAAGAGGCTACTGGACTCTTGCACGACACGAACAGAATTATAACCGAGACCGACAAAGTCAGCTTCCATGAGTATCATCTGCTCCCCACCACACGCAGACCTACAATGTAACAGGCTGAAGTGTGTACTCCAATGCAAACGGAGCACCACGTTCTTTCTACACCTGTGTAACATGAAAAAGAAACTTTTTTCGAATGAGGCCTCTGTAAAACACTACAGTACAACGCGACGTATTAGCGTGAACAGTGTCCGGAAGTGTTGCAGTCGGCCTTTGGAATCCCTTTGGAATACCAGGCGCGGAACGTTTGGAAAGCTTCCAACATGATTGCTTCGAAGTATGCCTGCTTCGGGGATCCTACAATTCCATGATGTAGATCAAAAGACAACACCCTCACCAGTAGAACCTTGCGCAAAGTTCCGTACAACCTCGGGGGGCACGACTTGACAAGAAAAAATAAGAGAGAGGCTTCCGGTTGGAAGACAAAAGGCGCCCTCCGACAAGAGGAGAAGGACCCCCTCAATCGGGTTTCAGAGTTTCAGATCGGGCGCCTCATCTCAGCCTTCAGGCGTGCCACCGCGGAGGGGTCGAGCACGAGGCGCAGGTCCCTTTGAGGAGTTCCACAAACTCTGAAAGGATCCAAGATTTCATGAAGGAACTCACCCAGAACAGGAAGATCAACCCCTGCTTCATATTGCTTTGCAGGGAGTGGGGGCTTCCTCTTCTTGTATGGCTTCAATGGAGGGCTTCAAAAAAGGGGGTGCCACGAAGCGTCTCACGGCATGCCGGCCCCGGGTGCCAAGGATGCGCGTCTCCGGGGCTCAGGGCGAAGTTCTCCTCACTACTCTCAAAGCCCCCAAATGAGCAAGTGCCTGTTCTCTTTTCTTCTTTGAGCAACTATAGCTATAGTCTCTATAGAGATTAAGAATAGTCTCTATAGAGACTAGAGAGTACGCAACCAAGCCCCGCAAGTGCTTCTAATCTGTCTGACTTTGGCTGAAAGAACTCCCTTCCTAGAGACGGCAATGAAGCCAGGCTTCAGGCCTTCTCAGGACCCCTCCCTTGCGGAGCTTCGCAGGATGTGTGATTTGCTAAAGGCGTCGAAGTGGGATGTCAGTGGCGTCGCTGTGTATGCATCCAAGAAGCCATCCACTGCTTGATGAAGCTCTCCCAGCAGGGCGTGCAAGCGGCAAAGCCGCAGCTGCAGTGCAGCAGAGCGACGGATCGGCGGCCGCACTCGGGACCTCAATCTCAGGAGCCCTTGTCCATGCTCGTGCCACGCAAAGCTCAAGGTTGTCTTTCGTAAACCCCGACAGTTCGCAACGCTACTTTTTTAGAATGTCACACAATATTTAGGCCACAGGGACAGAGCGGCCCCGCCGCGGCGGGCAGCCCACGCGCGTAATAGGGCGAAATCTCCTGAAGCTTCCTCTTCGCCTCCCGCACGAAGAGCCCGACCTGCTCCAGCACCGGGCTCTCGAAGCGGCCCAGCGTCTCGAAGCAGCCCTCGCTACAGCCCTTGTGCGCGCAAGGGATGTCCACAGCGGCGTTCTCGCGGCCCCAGCGGAGCTTGTCCTCAAGGTCGGCGAGCCAGCAGCCCTCGCAGGCTCCGTGGCCACAGGCGCGGTTTGCGTACACGGGCCCCGCCGCGCCACAGAGAGGGCAGCACGTCACCTCCTCGTCGCCCAAACAGGGCCAGAGGCTGCTGCCGTCGATGGCCTCCGCCAAGGCGCGCGCCTCCTCCACCTGGAGCACCAGGCCTGGGCCACCGCGCCGGGTCAGGATTGGGAAAGCAAAACACGAGAGAGAGAGAGAGAGAGACCTAAACAGAGCTGCTGGAGGCAACCACAGCAAACATTAAAGCGTCCGAGAAGCGCTGAGGGAGCCGCCGGCCGCAGCCGGGCTCCGGGCACCACACCGCCAGCTGCCAGCGCCCGCGGCTCCCAACGAGCTGGCTGCGGACCAGCTGTGGGAGGCATTTCGCACAGGCAGCGTGGCTGCAAGTCATGTGAAAGGCTCCTGCATGGGTCTCGAAGACTTCGAGCCCTGCACTGCCATGGCATCCGACGCATCTGTCAAAGCTGCCGGGCTCCATCTCGCATCGCTCCGAAGGCGAAGGCGAAGCCAGGCCGCCGCCGGGCTCCGGGCACACCTTCAACTGCCAGCCGCTCCCAACGAGCTGGCTGAGGAGGTTCCTCGGCCCGGAACCCCGAGAAAAAAATCCGAAAAAGGACAGCCCGGAACCCCGAGAAAAAAAAAAACCGAAAAAGGACAGCCCCCTGACACCCGCAAACCCCTAAACCCCTCAGCGCCGTCTCTCAGAGGGATGACTGCCAAACATCCCGAGCTGCTGGAAGCGTGGCCCATCGGTAGCGTGGCTGCGGGCATGAAGTTCTCCTCTGCGGCTCTGCGGGTTGTGCCGTCGTTGTTTTTTTGAGAATTTGGGGCACGGCGTGATTTTCGAGGCTGGGTTTTGTTGCGTCTTGGATGTGAGAGTTCCTGCCTCGTTGCTAGGGGCTCCAAGAGTTGGACAACTTGAAAAGTCGCAATTTGCAAAAACAAAAACGTGTAGAACTCCAAGACTCCTGCGTGCGTCTCGGAGCCGCGCCCCACGCGCTTGGGGCATTTTTTGCCGCAGACGTTGCCCATGTCACATGGCCATGGTCCGCAAGGCGGGGAGGGGGGGGGCCTTGAGGCTTGAATGGCTTCCGACTTCAGGCTAGCTTTAGAATCATGTGGGGGGGGGGGTGCGCGAAATTTGGGTACCCTTTTTGGGGGTCCTTTTAAGGGATTCTATTCAATTTGGGGTGTCAAAGCGGGCACCCATATTTTTGGGAAATACCCACATAGACCCCCGTGGCATTGGACCTCAAGTGACATCCATGCGGAACGGCCTTTGTTTGCCCACATCCTTACGATGACAGCTGCCATCTCCTACAGCGCTCGGCGATGTGCTCTTCTCTTCAAGTGCCTTGTTCTGCTGATGCCGGTTTCCGCTTTCTCGGTTTTGCCGTGACGTTTAGGGCAACGCTCTTTCTCTCTCTCTTCCTTCCTTCCTTCCTGCGCACGTCTGCGCACCTACCCCTTAGGGGCCGCACGCGAGGGGCGGGCTTTGGCGATCCGTCCGTGTGTGAAACTGTGCAAGGTGCCGAGTGGAGCTTACAGTAGCGGCCACCTTGAGCTCCTTTTTTTCCCTTCTTTCTTCTTCTTTCAGCCGCTGGACGCCAGGCCCTCGCGCTCCCGCTCGTCCGCGCCCACGTAGCCCGCCAGCAGCCGCTCCCGGGCCTCCCAAGAAAGAAGAACACAGGAAAGGACACAGAATAGAGCTGCCCCTCCCTTCCCTCCTCCCTTCATAACTTACGAAAAAAAATCTGACACGGCAAGAGAGACAGAGAGACAGACAGAGTGAGAGAGGGAGACAAAGAGAGGGAGAGAGGGAGAGGGAGGGAGAGAGATGGAGATGCGCCCGCGATGATCGCGGAAGCCCGGGGGCCTCCAGGTCTGCCACGTAATCTTCCAGCTCGCCCACCTCAAAACTCTGTTTTTTTTTAGGGTTTATGGAGTTTATGGGCACCTCGCCCTCTTCGCTGACTAGAATACCCCACTGATGCGGGCGTGCCAACTTTTGGCATGAGAAAAACATCCTGGAATGGAGGTCAGCCATGATGAATGGAGGTCGCAAGACGTCCGCCGTATGGAATACTGCCTTCGAGTCCTGCGCCCCACACCGCCGAAACCAATTGCGAGACTGCGCACTTATTTTAGTTTGCAGCTAGGGTTGTTTTTCTTGTGGCCTCTGGCCGTGCAAGCACCAGCCATGCTTTGCAGACTCCAAGCAATGGCAGTCCACTCTCAGCCTCCCGCTGTCTTGCACTGGGCAAGACTTTCACGACCAACTCGGGAATGCGCAAGCCTCGGCCCATGTCCAACGATGCTTCCAACAACGACGAGGCTTCACGAGTCTTGTCTTCACGATCTGCGCTTTGAGGCGTTCGGGGTGGGCGCGGGAGGCCCTCGTACCCCTTCGGGGGGGGGCAAGCTCTGCTTATGCTCTCTTTTTTCTTTGACCCTAAACCCCAAACCCCAAGAAAAGCCCTCCTAAACCCTAAACCCGAAACCCTACACCCCAAACCCTAAAGCCCTTATCAAAAGTGCCCCCCAAAAAGAGGGCGGAGGCGCACGCACTGCTCGCAGCGCTCCTCAGCCTGCCGGCGCTCTGCGGCCGTGGCGATGGAGCTGCGGCTCCTGGGAGGCTCCCCGCCCTGCCCCCCGATTCGCCCGCCCCCCCCCCCCCCCCCAAAAAAAAAAAATAGGTTTTGGGTTTAAGGTTTAGAGTTTAGGGTTCAAGATTTAGGGTTTACATTTAAGGGTTTAAGGTTTAGGATTTAAGGTTTAGGGTTTAAGGCTTAGGGTTTAGGGTATAGGCGGTATAGGGTTTATAGGGTGCAGGGTGTCTCAATTGAGGAGGTGCCCCTTGGCGAAGGCATGCAAAAGCGGCGCTGAAAAAGCAGGTGGGCTGCGACTGAGCTTACTGGGTTTCTCGGCCTCAGTTCCTTCTCTTCCACGGACTCGACCTCGGACGCCAGGGGCATGCGGCGGCGGCAGAAGCTCTGCCCCATTGCGTCATTGGCACGGCCCGCGGTGCATGCAGTCGTCCACCATATGCCACCATGCTGCATATGGAGTCCTATGGTGTCCTATATAATAGGCACCCCTAATTCCTCAGCAACGCTGGGTTGCGAGTTCTGCAAACAGGTAGGCCATGCGACGCTTAAGAAGAAGACGCTGTAGCGCACGTGCTCTCCAGCCAGATTTGGATGCGGGCCCGGAATCCCAGAGGGCCCACGCTTGCCGAGCATATTCCCAGCCGCGCGATCAGCACAGCAAGGGCTTTGGGCGTGAAGGAGTGCCACTGCTGGTCCCCTGCACTTCGTAACTCGTTGAAGGGATCGCAAGTAGGATATCCCTCATTCCCCCGCCCCCACCCCCCCCCCAATATTCCTAAAGCAGACACGGAAGGCACAAGGTGGTGCAGCGTGCAGAGCCGGAGTGGTTGCATCTTGGATGCTTTCTGTTGGCAGGATTTCGGGGTTTGCCAGGGACGGATGGTGTACTTGGCACACCTCCTTCCCAGTGCTTTAGCTTGAAGTGTACTTCGTACACTTTGGGCCGGCATTTTCACGGCCTTTCGAGTGCCATATAATGGAATTAGTCGGCACATAAAATTTCAGCCCCGAGGACGTGACATTTGGAACGCTTAAGCAGTTTTAGCGAGGAGTTCTCCCAGCCTCTCTTGTGGTAGTTCTTCGTCCTGCTCAGTGCATTGCGATCAGTCCAATCCGGCTCAGGATTTGGAATTCTCCCTAAACATTGAACTCGACGTAAAGCTACCTAAAGACATGTAAAAACCTGCGGAATGAGAGCCGCCGTTCAAGCCACGTCCTACTGAGGCCGGCGCAAAAACAAAAGAAGGAGTACAGCCTCAGCGCTAAGCCGCTAAGTCGCCATCTACCCTCAACCCCCTGTGTCTGTTCGAACTTCTCCTCAGGGCTGACACCATAAACTTCCTGTGGGGGGGGCAGGCACGGGGCCCTCTGCAGATGATAGAGCTGCCAATGGAATCACAATAAACCCGTGCAACAAAAACAAACACATCTGGGCCGCGATCAGGCCGCGAGCCCGCCCAAAGGCAAAATCATAAGCTTAAACAACCACACACAGGGTTCTTTCACCCCTAGTACGGACTGCCAGTATCACGGGGAACATCCCAGATTTTAACGATGCAACTGAGACCTCTGTCACCGTGCCTAGAGGTCATGGCTGGTAAGTCCACCAGGAGCCTGCTGTTTTCGACTTGAAGCCGTAGTACATGCGCAGCAACTGGGGATGCCAGAAGGCAGTGCCTTCCTCGCCGGTAGTGGACATGCCTGGATGGATCGCCGTCTCGGTTTCTGCCCACGTCCCGTTTCCATTCGGACTTGGGGTCCAATGCCATGCTCCTTTATCATCCGCATTGCTGCTGACTGCTTTGATTCCGGAAGCAACCTTGGACACCATGGCATGCCCCAAGGTGCACAAAAAGGTCGAAAAGGGGTACTGACACTCCACTCGGACGAGGGGCGATCATGAAGCTGCCTGTCCAGACGGCAACATGGGAGTGGCGCCGCGAGGGGAGCGTACCGGCCGGCGTCAGAAGCTCCCACGTGTCGGTGACGGTGCTGTAGGCGTGGAGCTCGTTGAGGCCGCTGGTGACTCTGCCACCGAAGACCTGAGCGGAGCCCGGGAGCAACGAAACATCTTTGCTGGAGTACAGCGGGCTTATCAAGCACGGCTCCATGTGTCAGCATCCCAAAAGCAATCAAAAGCAGGACTGTGGCCCGCGCGAGCATGAGGCTCAGCTCCTTGGCCCACACGGCCGTATGGCCGTAGCGCACAAAGCCGTTGGAGCCAGGCCCGTTAGCCCGAGTTGTCCAGGTGCCGTTGTGGGGGAAGAACGCGTAGAGGAGCTTCTTCGGTGTGGACGACGTGATGCCCCCGTACACCAGCATGGCAGGGTTGCCCTCGATGGGGGCGATCACAGCCGAGTGGAGTCGGGCGTGCCTAGGGGCTGCGGTGGGATTGACGACAGCAACTTGCGACCATGAGTAGTCGGAGGTGGCGGCGACCTTCTTCAAGAGCCATACGTCTGGCGAGTTTGCTCCTGAAGCAAACTTGCACCGTTCTGGGGTATCTGTGGCAAGCATGGACGTGCATGGACATGCATGGACCATGGACCATGACGCAACGCTTCCAGCGAAAGGGCCTCCGAAGACGAGGCAGCCGCCGTCGGCATCCGACCAGACCATCGTGTGCCTCCACCGTGGGCCTCACAGCTACCCCGCAAGCGCCCAAGGGAATCTCTAAGTCGCAAAGGAAATCTCAAAGGCACGGCACAAGCACAGGCAGGAAGCAGGATGCGAATCGCCTGGGCCGGAGACGGCAGGCGTGACATTCCTCCAGGACGTTGTGCTCGGGGAATACTCCCACACGTCCTCCAGCTCGACGTTGCCTGGCAAACGGAAAAACGGGAAAAAATAAATAATAATAATAACGCAGCCAGCAGCCCAACAAAAAACTGAGCACGTCACAGCATGCCAGCCAGCAGCCCAAAGCCCAAAGCTCCACGTGCCCCCCCCTCCCAATTGTGCCCCCAGGAGCCCCAAGCACCGGCCTGCATCCCTTCCACCAAAGAGCAAGGCGGGATCGGCAGCCTCAGGACTGCAAATTCTGCTGGACGATCGTGGCGGCGGCAGGCCCGCACTGGACGAGAGATCCGTCCAAACCTTGGCACACAAGAGTTGCACGAGACAACACACGGCCACACCTGCCGCAATGTGATGGCAGCTGCTGAACTGAGACCAAGCAGCCTGTAGTCCGTTTGTTGACGTCGTGGTGGTCGTTGTCGTTGTCGTCGTTGTCGTTGTGGTCGTGGTGGCGGCGGTGGTTGTTGGCTGGTAAGTCCACCAGGAGCCTGCTGATGCCGAGTGGAAGCCGTAGTACATGCGCAGCGTCTGGGGATCCCAGAAGGCAGTGCCTTCCTCGCCGGTAGTGAGCATGCCTGGATGGATCGCCGTCTCAGTTTCCTCCCAAATTCCGTTTTCATCACTTGGACGCCAGTGCCAGGCTCCCTTGTCATCAGCATTGCTGCTGATTGCTTTCTGTCCGGAGGCAACCTTAGACTCCAAAGAGCGTTCTTGAAAAACGGCGCACAAAAAGGTCGAAAAGGGGTACTGACACTCCACTCGGACGAGGGGCGATCATGAAGCTGCCTGTCCAGACGGCAACATGGGAGTGGCGCCGCGAGGGGAGCGTACCGGCCGGCGTCAGAAGCTCCCACGTGTCGGTGACGGTGCTGTAGGCGTGGAGCTCGTTGAGGCCGCTGGTGACCCTGCCACCGAAGACCTGAGCGGAGCCCGGGAGCAACGAAACATCTTTGCTGGAGTACAGCGGGCTTATCAAGCACGGCTCCATGTGTCAGGGTCCCAAACGCAAGCAAAAGCAGGAAGCTCCGCAAGCCAGGCGCTGACATGCCTTGACTGTGGCCCGCGCGAGCATGAGGCTCAGCTCCTTGGCCCACACGGCCGTATGGCCGTAGCGCACAAAGCCGTTGGAGCCAGGCCCGTTAGCCCGAGTTGTCCAGGTGCCGTTGTGGGGGAAGAACGCGTAGAGGAGCTGCTTCGGTGTGGACGACGTGATGCCCCCGTACACCAGCATGGCAGGGTTGCCCTCGATGGGGGCGATCACAGCCGAGTGGAGTCGGGCGTGCCCAGGGGCTGCGGTGGGATTGACGACAGCAACTTGCGACCATGAGTAGTCGGAGGTGGCGGCGACCTTCTTCAAGAGCCATACGTCTGGCGAGTTTGCTCCTGAAGCAAACTTGCACCGTTCTGGGGTATCTGTGGCAAGCATGGACGTGCATGGACATGCATGGACCATGGACCATGACGCAACGCTTCCAGCGAAAGGGCCTCCGAAGACGAGGCAGCCGCCGTCGGCATCCGACCAGACCATCGTGTGCCTCCACCGTGGGCCTCACAGCTACCCCGCAAGCGCCCAAGGGAATCTCTAAGTCGCAAAGGAAATCTCAAAGGCACGGCACAAGCACAGGCAGGAAGCAGGATGCGAATCGCCTGGGCCGGAGACGGCAGGCGTGACATTCCTCCAGGACGTTGTGCTCGGGGAATACTCCCACACGTCCTCCAGCTCGACGTTGCCTGGCAAACGGAAAAACGGGAAAAAATAAATAATAATAATAACGCAGCCAGCAGCCCAACAAAAAACTGAGCACGTCACAGCATGCCAGCCAGCAGCCCAAAGCCCAAAGCTCCACGTGCCCCCCCCTCCCAATTGTGCCCCCATGAGCCCCAAGCACCGGCCTGCATCCCTTCCACCAAAGAGCAAGGCGGGATCGGCAGCCTCAGGACTGCAAATTCTGCTGGACGATCGTGGCGGCGGCAGGCCCGCAATGGACGAGAGATCCGTCCAAACCTTGCGTGTGGTACCCGACTGCGTCGAGAGTCAAGTACTAGTAACTCAGTCTAGTGCCATTCCGGTCCATCGTGATCCTGCTCCGTTTTGCGGCTTCATGCTAAAGCTAGCGCGCAAGAGTTGCACGGGACAAAAACTCGAAACCCCGGCAAAGCCAGCGTTGACACCTGCCGCGAGGAGATCACGGACCAGGCAAAAGTGGGGCTGCTGAACTGAAGCCAAATGAAGCCAAGCAGCCTGTGGTGCAATTGTTGATGTTGTGGTGGTCGTGGTCGTGGTCGTTGTTGTTGTAGTCGTGGTGGTGGTTGTTGAGGTCGTGGTGGTGGTGGTGCGGGTGGTGCTCGTGGTCGTGCTGGTTGTCGTGCTCGTGGTCGTGGTGATGGTTGTGGTGGTGGTCGTGGTGGTGGTGGTGGAGGTGGAGGTGGTAGTCGTGGAAGGCAGGGGAAGAATCGTGGCAAGCCGACTCACGAGATAATCGTTCACAAGAGGTGAATCCACTGCGAGATTGCCCGCACCGGAGGGCTGCAAAGTGATGTTTATCACCGTCTTAATCTCGGATGCGCTGGCATCAAGGATCTGGATGCGGTCCCCGATGTCGTAGAGGCTCGCATTGTCCACGGGAATCTGTGTGGACCCTTTGGCAAACTTGATGTCACCAATGATGACTGTTGTGGTGGAAGTTGTCGTGGCCACCTGCACAAAAGCTCTAGTCCGGCAAGCACTGTGGCACACGCCGCGTGTCCCGTGTCAATGCTGTCGCATCCGTTGGGATCTGATGCGAGAAAGGAAGAGCGAGGGACGAATTCAAAGGCAAGGAGAGCAAGAGAGAGCAAGGGACAGCAAAGAGACAGCAAAGAGACAGCAAAGAGAGACAAGAAGAGAAGGAAAGAGAGCTCCTGAAAGGAAACACACCTTGCCTTGTGAGACATGAATGTTGCGGAGCCCCCGAACTTGGCCAGGTACATCCGACCCTCAAAGGGATCCCAAACGGCCGTGTCGTCCCTGTCTTGGACTGGCTGTGGGGACGAAGTGTTGGAGGACCAGGACCCGTTGGACCCGTTCCCTCCGTCAGGAGACCAGTACCATGTCGCCGACGCCGGAGATCCTGGGATCACGCCCCCAAAAGCCTCAGAGGCTCGGAGCGGGGGCGTGTGCTGGAAAAGAAAGCTCGCGAGAGAATCTCGCAACCAACCAGCACATGAAACGGAGCACGGAGCGCGGAGCGAGAACGGAGCGATCCGGCTGAAGAAAGCATACACTCTGGCCCCCCAAGTTCTTTCGTGGCCTTCATGCTTTCATGTTGAGACCGTAGTTGGCCTATGTACACATGGGCCAATCATGGCCAAGCCCTCACCATCTCATGTGTTGCACACGAGAGAACAGCCGATTGCTCTGCCACCGTGCCATCCACTGGCCGGCGCGCTTCGTACGATTACTTTTTACAATTGGAGATCACAGGGGCGATATTCGGGCATTGCACGTGATGGTTCGCAATGTCCAATGCTTGTTGCTGTGCAGAGGAGTGAGAGTTCGACAGTGACAAGGGAATGTGGTTCGTGCATCCGAGGAGCGATCATCGCCTCCCCCGTCCACACAGCGACGCCCAGCCATCGTGCCTGGAGAGAGGCTGCTTCCCAAGCTTCCCAACAGAAGCATGACCCTGACATCTCCCATGAACAGACATTAGAATCATTAGAAGTCGAGCCACTGGAGGAGTGACGCCAGGTGCGAGCTGCTGCCAACTGTCCGCATCGGGCATGTACGCCCAAAGCTCATCCAAGTACCCATCAACCTCGCCATCCCAGCCGCCGAAGACCTCAGCGTCAGCGCACTTGCCCCTCACTCTTCCCTCCGTCCTTCCCGTTCCTTCCCGTTCCTTCCCATTCCTTTCCCCCCTCTGAGCGCGTGACAAGCATCTTTGCTAACTCGGCCGCCCAAACTGCGGTGTGGCCGTTGCGTGCTGTTGGCGGGTTCGCGGGAGACCGCTCTGTCCAGTTCTTGGAGTTCAGGTCCAGCACATAGAGGCCATTTGTCAGGGTCAATGTTGCATCACTCCCACCGAAGATGATCATGACATCATTCCCGGAGGCTGTGCCCGCAACTGCTGAGTGGTGGTAGAGTTGCGGGGGAGTTGTACCAGAGGTGAGAACCTCTGACCACTCGAACAACACCCCAGTGGTGGCCTTCAGCAACCACAGGTCGTTTGGCGCAAAGCCTGCCTGTCTGTCCACGAGTCCTCAGAACAGCACAGCAAGACTGTGCATGGCTTTGCATGAGAGAAGCAGAGCTGCATGCGACGCCAGGTCCTCCAAAAATGAGGAAGCCAGAATCCGGCTCTGACCAAACCATCGAGTGCCAACCCCTTGGGCCTTAGTGAAGAGACAGGGAGAGAAGTCATGGACTGACTTTACCCACTGACTCACCAGCCCTGCCTGGCCCGGCGACGGCGGGGGTGACATCCGACCAATGGTAGGGCGGGTCAAGCCGCCACACGGCCTCCACGTCCGTGGCACCTGCACACATGAGGAAAAGTAGGATGGAAATCTGCACTCCACCAGCAGGGCATGTGCAGAAGCTTGTGAGAGTGAGAGCCCATGTTGGGGGGGAGCCCATTTTTCGGGGAGCCCTTTTTCGGGGAGCCCCATGGCCCTAACGGCCTGGCCCCGTGCCGGCGCTGGAGCCGTACAGGATGCTCGGGAGGTAGGACACCTCCGCGCTGCGAGCAAAGGCGAAGCGATCCGTTGAGGTCGGCAGGAAAGTCGCATCCTCCAGGAGGTAGACCCAGCCATCCTTCTCGCGCACGCTTGAGGAACTCTCTACGAGAGCACTCTATGCTCAGCCAGAACAGCTCTCTCTCAGATCTCTCAGTATATGCCCAAAACAGAACCCACAGGGTTGCAAAAAAAAAGAGAGAGAACGGGGGGAGGAGGGGGGGGGAGCAAACTGCTGATGAGCTGCAGGACCCGGAGTGGGGGCCCCGGCAACGAAGCTCGAGAGGTGATACACCTTGCAGAGGATCTTCGGTTTGCCACCCGACAAGCTCGAAACCGTCAGGAGGCCCACTCTGGACCAAGCCTTCTTCTTCGCGTCCCAGAACCAGCATACCTTCTTGATCTTTGGCTTCAAGCTTCTGGCCAGCGCGATTGCTGTGTCACCTCTCTGCGCTTCTATGAGCTCGATGTCCTCAGCCGAGACTGGCAACGTGAACTCAATGGGCTCCGACAGGTTCCCGACGTCGATGGGGTCGCCGTTGGCGTCTCGGAAGGTCAAAATGACGACCTCCGATCCGGCATCGACAACGACGCCGGAATCACTGAGATTTGAGGAGTTGGCGCTGGCGGTGCTCGTTGTCAGCAGCACAGGACCTGTGCCCGCTGCGGCGGCAATCTGCTGCAGCACGGAACCTGGAACCGACACGCTGCCACCATCCTCCTCCACCTCAACATTCAGGGTGCCGTTCTCTTCTACGGCGCTCGGGTCGACCAGGGTCACACGCACGGGTTCTCCGCCAGAGGTGTTGACAAGGACCGTGGCGAGGATACCCGTCCCGTTGTTTCCGTTGGTTCCGTTGGAGGCGTTGCCGAGCAACTCTGGCAAGATCGACTGCACGGATGCAGCGAGCTCCTGCTCCGCCTCTTGAACTTGCGCATCGATCTCGTCGGCCGAGGTGGGGCTCCCGCTTGTCGTCGTTGTCGCCGTTGTCGCCGTTGTCGCCGTTGTCGCCGTTGATGTCGTTGATATCGCTGCCGTCGTTGTCGTCGTCGATGCCGCACCTGTTGTGGGAGGACGGGTTGTCTGCGAAGTTGCCTGCAGGCTCCGGGCAAGAAAGGACTCGACGGGATCACTCACGCCCTCAATGGCTCGCTTGCCCACTTGCTGCGCTCATGTCTTGACTCACTCGCTCACTTGTGCTCACCTACTTATCGATACATCTCGCTGAAAGGGCCACTGGCCCAGCTACTGACACATCCGTGTCATCGTTTGCACCCTCTGCATCTCCCTGGGCGCCGTAAGAGTGTAACATCTGCGAAAACATCGGCTCTAAAACCTTCATCTTTTTGCGCTGCGGAGACGCAGAGACCCAGAAACCGAGGGCCCCAGCCCCCCCAGCCCCCCACTCTCGGGCCTGGTTGTAGTAGTACCCGGTGCCGGTGCCCTTGGTGCCGGTGCGCGTGCGATGGGTCCAGCCCCACCGCCTCCTTTTGGGGACTCCGGCCTGGGACAGCAAAAGTCCACCGCGGCACCACAGGCCGCTTGGGGGCACCGCTTATAAGAGCTCTCTTCGGCAGAAGGAATGTTAACTCTAAGCCGGCGAAACCCGGCACCTGTCTCTCGCGCGGAGCAACCATCAATGCACACAAGTAAGCGAAAAGACCACTGTTGAGGAATCATGAAGAGACCAAGAGTAACAAGGGAGCGGAGGCACAGTATCACAAGGTGATTGACCTTGAACTCTTGCGACATGAGCACTGACAACGACAACCTCCACTCGGGTCGCCAAGCTCCGCGCACTAGCTGGGTCGCCTTGTTCCTTCTCGGAAGATAGCTCCTGCCACGCAGAACCTCTGCTACATGTGTCGCTGCTACATGGCGTGCATCAACTGTTGCACGGGTGTAAAGCTAGCATCTATAATTCGCCTCGGCTTCCTGCCGAGATGCGATTGCATCCGTCCCCCTAACCCATGCCAGATTTTTTGATGCACCCCCCCCCCCCCCGGGCCTGTGGGACCCCCCCGGAGCGGCAAATCCATGCCATCTGTCGGTACCCCACCCTTTCTGGGCTTTTTGGGATGACCCTCCCAGGGACGCCGCGTAAGAAACAGTATGGAGTTCCATCCAGAACCTTAATGGATGTCATTGCGAAATGAGGCCCCCCAACAAAGTTCGTGATAGGTAGCCCACGGGCCAGCCTTGTTTGGGGCACTCGCGATATTTACAGGCCCTCCCCCCTGAATTTGTTTGGGGGGCTCCCGGGAGCATTTCCCTGTAGACGGTCCCAGATTTGTTTGGGGGGGGGGGGGGGGCGGTCCCCCTACTAAAGCCAATGCTGCAACGTGTCTCCTGGGCAAGACATCAGCCGTGCAAGCCCTGTCCTGCCGACGGGAACGTGCCATTCCTGATTGTAAGAGCACTGCTTCGTCACCCGTGACGTTCTTGTCGAAGCACGTCACGTCCCTTGGTGGGCACACCGTCGTCTATCAAACTTGGACGGCATGGGTATGTGCAAATGCATAGCAGCAGAAGCCTCCCTTTCCATGACAACAGGCGACAAGAGGATGGGACAAGAGACCTCAGCCTCGTGCATATACGCTCACAATTCCATGGATTATTGTAGGTAAGCCGACGTGCTTAGCCGCAGCAGAACCATGCGAAGAGCCCAACAGACCTGTGCTGAAAAGCTGAGCTTCTTGAAGCTCTGCTGGAGGCGCCTTCGAACAGGTGGAAAGCTCTCACGATTCAGCTGTGAGCAGCATCTTGCTTCGGCACAACCCCTGCGACTATCGCAAACATCGCTGGGCCCAAGAGGCCGGAGCCTCGTCGACTCCGCCAGCGGGGTCGCATCTGGCATCTTGAGGCCTCCAACCTGCCAGACCGGCACAGAAAGCAGAAGGCAGAAGGCGAGTGCGGGATGGAAGAGGTCCCCCATCGCCCCCCCCCCGTCGTTCACGAAGAAGCAGAGGAAGGAGCAAGACAAGCGCTGTTGCGCCTTAAACCGGTGCACAAGCAGCTTCATGCCGCCGACGGCATAGCGCACTTGCCTACAAGCCATCAGCATGCGTCGCTCAGGATTACGGGGGAATGGCGCACACTTTTGCTGCGTGCAAAAAGCGGACCGCAGAGTCTAGCAGTCTAGCTCAGTTGCTGGAGAGTCTGCTTGGCCAACTCCGACTGGCAGCCTTCCATGTTCACCTGAAGAGAGCGAAGCTGAATCGCAGCCGCGCTCCAGCTGTTCTCCAGAGACCCCAAAACAAGCAAAAAACTGCTCAACAAAAAGCCAAATTTTCAAAGCCACGAAGGTGGAGAAGACCTCGCCGTCCACGACCACCGAGGCCAGCTCCCCGATCAGCCGCGTCCCATCGCGCCAGGCTGCCCTCTGTGTGAGAGAGAGAGAAGAGGGAGAGAGAGAGAAGAGGGAGAGAGAGAGAGAGGTAGAGAGAGGTAGAGAGAGAGAGAGAGAGAGAGAGAGAGAGAGAGAGACGGTGAGAGAAGTGCTCTCTCTGGCAAGTTGTCAACCTCAGAAGGCTCTCCCTCTCAGCCTCTCTTGCCCCTCTTTCATCCCTTCTAGGGGCCCCACTGCATGGGTGTGAAGACTATGTGAAACCGTGAAGCAGCTGCTGAAGCAAACCATCTTGGCAGGGGTTAGGGTTTCTTTCTTTCTCTTCCTTCTTCTCTTTCATGAGGTCGGGGCTATCCACCTGGGGCCCGCAGGTAGGCTCAGCGTGCCTCAAGACGGCGTGCCCACGGTCCCTCGCTACCAGGCCTTCGGTGTACTTGCGCTGGACCTGCAAAGGCGGGAAAGCGCCACGTGAAGGAGGGTACTTAGGGTTTAGGGGACCCCAAGGTGCCCTAGTCCGTTCAGGCACGAAGCTGACAACACAGGTGCTGCGGAATTAAGCCTTGTACCCTCACTTTAGTCCAGCACGGCGAATGCTGGGGGGGGGGGGGGGGGGGTTAACTGTTTTTGAGCCTGCATAGCCTTTGCCATGCTGCGATTGAAGCCCAAACTTGTGCCTCCTGCAAGCCTGCACCACACTGCCTCAGAGCGAGGCTCAAAAACTCTCATGGAACATGGAAACATATGTTGAACGTGCCAAGGCAGATGGGGAGATCCTGACCTGACCTGAACAGACATAGAAAGATGAGATGACGCGGAGCGATTTTCATCCGCTGTACAAATCTCATACAGTCAGGGCCGCTGGTAGCTTGCGATCGTCTCCAAGGAAGCTTTCATTGCACCCACCTGCATTTCCGCTGCCTGAGATGTGTCTTGAGACTCATGCGTCAACTCTCTAGCACCAAGATTGCATGTTGGCGTCTCGAGGACGAGGAAGGCTAGCCTAGGAGCGAATTCCAACCTTGAAGTCATGGGTGTCAGTACACAGACCTGAAAGGTGCTCCCTGCAAGCCGAGCGGCCTCCATGTATTCCTTGGTAGGCGCAAGAACTCTGCCTGTAACACAAATCGAAAAAGATCCCTCAGCGACCTCAGTGGCTCATGAGATGACCGTGGAGGAGGCTGCAGACTGCGCCCGCCCCCCTATAACCCCCTTCTACCCCCTCCCCCCCTGTATACCCCACAAACTCGCCTTTTTCAGGGGAAGCGTCGTCCAGCTTCCCCCGCAGCTCCCACCAAATCTTGTCCAGCTCGATGATGCCGGCGTGCTCTTCCTGGAGTGCAGGGTGTATGAGGGGGGTACGAAGGGGGGGGGGGGGGGAAGAGGGGGATAAAGGGGGTATTGGGAGCGCATAAGGGGGGCATAGGGGGGCCAACAGTACAGCAAGGGCGGAAGAGACAGGACCCGGCGCGACCAGAAAGGCCCTGTAAGGCAGGTGTCCTATTGAGATCCTTAGGATTGAGCTCCTTTCGCTCACAGTCGACCCACAAGGGAGCTGAGGGTTTCGTGTGTATAGGGCCGCAAAACATGCCCGGACCACGTCGAAGCGCAAAAGCATTTAGGGGTTAGGGGGTTTAGGGTTTAGGGTTTAGGGTTGAGGGTTGAGGGTTGGGGGTTTAGGGTTTAGGGTTTAGGGTTTAGGGTTTAAAGTTTAGGGTTCAGGGTTCAGGGTTCAGGGTTCAGGGTTCAGGGTTCAGGGTTTTTAGGGTTGAGGGTTTAGGGTTGAGGGTTGAGGGCTGAGGGTTTGAGGTTTAGGGTTTGGGGTTTAGGGTTTAGGGTTTAGGGTTTAGGGTTTAGGGTACAGGGTTTAGGGTTTAGGGTTTAGGGTTTAGGGTTTAGGGTTTAGGGTTTAGGGTTTAGGGTTTAGGGTTTAGGGTTTAGGGAAACTGTCTTTGTTTGCTGCTTCCTTTCCGCTCTTCGGACCAGGCATAATTGCCATTTGGTAGGTATATGCAAAAGCACAAAAGCACGTACCACCTGTACCCCTTATTCAAATTTAAAAAAAAAAAACACAACCCTGGAAGCAAGGCCCAGTGACCTGCAGTTCCATTTGCTTCCGCCAAGAACGCACAGCCACTTGGCTCCGGTTGCTGTGCTCCTGCACAAGCTTCACAGACGGGAGTTCTTAGGTTCAAGGGGGGGCCTAAATTGCAGAAACTTCAAGACGTCAGCTCCGTCCTTGTAGATGCCCAGGAGCAGTAGTTCTCGCCTCCGCCAAGCTTGGGACCGAAGTCCCCAAGGATTGATGACGACGCCGAGCATGCTGTGATTGTGACTTTGACTGTAACATCAGCCCAATGGGCCAACTACGATGATGGGCATGATGGTGACACTTGCTTTGCGAAGCCAGCAACCCATCGAAGAACTGTTCTTCTACACCCATTCTGACACCCTCAAGAATGTCTGTCATTGGTGAGCTTGTGATCCGGTAAACCGATAACAGCCCGCCTGGCACGGTCTTGGAGCGCCTCAGGCAAGGTCATAAGGTGCACACAGAGTCTCAGCCCAGCAATGGCTTGCAAACAGATGCACAAAAACACGAGAAGAAGAGCAAGTTGGGAAGGTTCAGCCCCCCCCCAACCCTATTTCCTGGGTTTGGCGCCTCTGCCTCCTGCTCGAGCTCCCTGCCGATCACCACAAGCCGGGAACCGCCGTTGCGCCCTCCGAGAGACAGGAAGATCAAAAGAAAGTATTAAACAAACGCATGCTCTTTAAAGGGGAAGGTGCGGATTGCGCAGGGGTCCCCCCCTCATTTTGTTTCTAGGCTGATTGCAGATGTCCGTTGGTTCCTGCGGTCATGTTTTGCGACGCTGCAGATGTTGATGCCTTTTCTATTTATAGGGCTCAGAATTTCTTCTCCCGTATGGTGACTTCTGGGTGAATCCCAGTGTGAGAATCTGGGGGGGGGGGGCCTTGATTGATTTCTGCGGGTGAGTTCGAGAGGTTGCAAAAACCAAAACACCCAAGAAAAACAGATGCAAACTCGGGGGGGGGGGGGCCCAGGAGAGCTGGAAGATGCCTGCGTTGCGGAGCGTGGCGTGGAGCGCCGACAGCTGGTCCAAGGCCAGTGCCGCATGGCTGGTGTTCACCGGGCCTTTCTCGATTTTTGCGAAGCTGGGACATTTCAAAGCACGAGCCTCCAAATTCCCTTTAAACCCCCCGAACCCCCTGAACCCCTTACATTACACTGAGGAGTCGCGAACGCAATCCATACCGCTGTAGTGACGAGAGCAAAAGTCTGCTACCCAGTACTCTGCTCGAAGGTGCCAGAGAGAACCGCAGAGCCGGCCACAAACTGCTCCAAGGCCTCGCGGGCCTCGCAAAGAGAGACCATCTGAAGAATATGAAGAATATATGAAGAAGATGAAGAAGATGAAGAAGATGAAGAATATGAAGAATATGAAGGTGGCTTTCGATCTTTTTGGCTTTCGCAAAGCCAAGGCGCGCTGTGCCGCGACAGAGCATTGAAGGATGCAGCCTGCCCAAGGGAGGCTCTCTTCTCCAAGGCCGAGAGCGGGGTCTTGTCTCAAAGCTATCAACGGCAAGCATTTCCTGCCTCGGCAAAGCCGGACAGCTCCCGCAACATCTGACCGCTGCTGGCCTGTAACGATCCCTCCGTGGGGTAAAAAGCATGAGAGACAAAGCTTCTGTGCAGCGACCCTTTGCTTGCCGAACAGCAGCCTCCTTCGATTCCCTGTCACACGATGCTCTTCACCACCCCACTCCTCAAAATAGACCTCTGAAGTGCGCTCTCAAGCTATGAAGTGCCCTCTCCAGTCTCCTTGACTTCGTTGAGGAAGCTGACGCCTGACTGGACCAAGGACGCCTCGCCAAGGGGTGCCCCCCCCCCCCCCCAACTCGAAGCATCCTGTTCCCTTCACAGGAACTGACATCGCAGCAGTTCTCGTCATCGTAAGTGTACCCCTCCCCTCCCTCAAACTCCCGAAACCTCCCAAACCTCCCAAACCTCCTGAACCTCCTGAACCCCCAAATCTCAAACCCGGCTCCCAAAACTAGGCCTGCAGTGGCTCCAGCTTCTGGTTCAACCGAGCTTCGGCAACATCCTCAGTGTTTCGGGCTGTAAATGTTGACAGGGCTTACGGGTTCTCTGCATGGGTTTCAGTTTGTAGGGTTTGCAGGGTCTTACGCAGGGTCTTACGCAGGGTCTACGCAGGGTTTACGTTGGGTTTGTCGGGTTGTTCAAGCTTGTACTAATTATGAAGTCTACGGGATAAGGCCTTTGCCTGGGCTATCAGAAGCTTCCAGGGCGCGAGGCCCTCCCATCGAACAGGTCTGCTTCTGAGAATCGATCTTCTCCGCCAGCCAGCCATGCTCCGCCTCAAGCGGAAGTCTGCAAAACGGCAATCCTATTCTTTCGCCGCCCCAAATTCGCCTCGGCCTCCTGTCCTCCCTTCTTTGCCGTTTCACAGAATCTTGCTCAAGTAACAGCCGGAACAGTTGGGAGCCCTTGGACCTTTTCTGTGGCAAAAGGGATCAGCACGCCACTGCGCAGTTGCGCAGCGCAGCTGTGCCCTTCGCTTCGAAGGCCGTGAGGCATTGGGGGCACTTCCTCTCCAGTTTCCCGGATGCTGTTACCTGCGGAATCCTTTTTCCGGGCAGCCTTGGCAGAAGCAGCCGGCCTTCAGCCCAATCCCAAAGCCAAACCGAACAAACGGAAACCCGAAAGTGCCCTCATCCCTCACATAGCAACCAAGCTGCAGGAATGCGTGTTGCAATTTTTCCGTGGACCCATCGAAAAGCCCTTAATAGAACCCCGTCTGCAGGCCTTCAGCGCCGCCTTATACGGCCCCGTCCCTGTGAGAACCCGGTGCGTTAATGGCGGCCTTGTTGGCCTCCACGCTCCACTCGGTCAGCTTCTTCATGTTCGTGCTGGTCACATCCTCTCATTGTCATAGGCTGCTCATGTACCAGTATCAGCCAATGCTGACTCGAAATCTCGTACAGGTGCGCCAAGTCACCGTGGCTGCCTTGAGGTTCCGGAGGATCGCCCGGTCGCCTGGGAAGCATTCTGCCTTCACCCCAGATTGAAATTCCGTGAGAAGTCCCAGCCCTTGCCTCGTACAACTGCGTCTCTGACGCAATGGATGTCGCAGAAGATGCGATCGAGGCTGGCCTTTTACAGTGTGTGTGTGTGTGTGTGTGTGTGTGTGTGTGTGTGTGCGTGTGCGTGTGCGTGTGCGTGTGCGTGTGCGTGTGCGTGTGCGTGTGCGTGTGCGTGTGCGTGTGCGTGTGCGTGTGCGTGTGCGTGTGCGTGTGAGTGTGCGTGTGCGTGTGCGTGTGCGTGTGCGTGTG
>CAJNDS010002284.1:248637-346467 GCA_905221605.1 Symbiodinium natans
TAGGGGTTCAGGGGTTTAGGGGTTTAGGGGTTTAGGGGTTTAGGGGTTTAGGGGTTTAGGGGGGTTAGGGGTTTAGGGGGGTTAGGGGTTTAGGGGTTTAGGGGTTTAGGGGTTTAGGGGTTTAGGGGTTTAGGGGTTTAGGGGTTTAGGGGTTTAGGGGTTTAGGGGTTGAGGGGGTTAGGGGTTTAGGGGTTTAGGGGTTTAGGGGTTTAGGGGTTTAGGGGTTTAGGGGTTTAGGGGTTTAGGGGTTTAGGGGTTTAGGGGTTTAGGGTTTGGGGATTGGGGTTTGGTTTGGGATTTGGGGTTTAGGCGCTATCTGACGTAGGTCAGGACAAATTTGGGTTTAGGGGGTGTAGGGTTCAGGGATCAAGGTCTGCAGGTTTGGAATGTGTAGTTCTCGGAGTGCGCTATGCAACAGAAACTCACCCTATGAGTCTACCAGGTTGCAGAGTCGCTTCAACCCATTGCAGGGTGTAGGGTTGAAGGTCTAATTAGCGCTGAGGGTTTAGGGATTAGGGCTTGGAGGACTTACATGAACCCAACGCCCTAAAACCCGGCCGAAAAAATCTCCAAAACGCCCCCAAGCTCAAGTGTGCTCCCGCGAATAATCCGACTGAGCTCCCCGGCAAAGTACAGCGCGTGCACCTTGGGTGTCTACAGGATGTGGGGGGATTCTGCAATTTCTGGTCCCTTTTAGGGGTACGATTATGAGGCGGCCGCTAAATATTCAGGGTACCCAAAAAAGGGCCAGAAATCGAGAACTCATCATGTAGGTTTAGGCTTTAATCTTGGCTTTAGGGATCAGGGCTATTTGGCGGGCTGGGGTCTTTTTCGGCCCACTAACGCCATGCGCTGCGTCAAGGGTCGCTGCTTTTTTGACAATAGCACCCCTAATCCCCAAACCCCAAACCCTAAACCCTCGACCCGAAACCCCTAAGCCCATGTCCCTAGGCCCTTAGCCCCACATGGGGTTTCGAACTACCAACTCAGGTGTGCCTACGGATAAAAATATAATTTGCGGGGCATACTGCTGACCTGACTCTTGCGGGCCCACTGCCTGGCCACTGCGTCCTAAGGTGAGGGCTTAAGGGGGAAAGCCCCGCAACCCTCAACCCTCAACCCTCAACCCTCAACCCTCGACCCTCAACCCTCAACCCTCAACCCTAAACCCTAAACCCCTCCTTGCCACCCGGTGGGCCCATTGCTCGGCCGGGTCCTGGTCCAGGGCAAGCTGCTGATATATTCTCGGTACATAGGTTCTTGAATTGAACAGGGTTTAGGGTTTAGGGTTTAGGGTTTAGGGTTTAGGGTTTAGGGTTTAGGGTTTAGGGTTTAGGGTTTAGGGTTTAGGGTTTAGGGTTTAGGGGTTTGGGGTTTAGGGTTTAGGGTTTAGGGTTTGGGGTTTAGGGTTTGGGGTTTGGGGTGCAGGGGTTAGGATATTCTCGGCACATAGGTTCTCGAATGGAAGAGAGTCTTAGCAAATGTCTGGGCGTCAAGGGTTTCACTGGGTTTTACCCCGGGTTTTGGGGGGGACTTGGGCTTCTGAGGCGGTTTCCAAGGGCTTCAGGGGGTTCAGCACGTCATCGTGCGCTTTGTAGAGAGGTTTTTTATGGAGCCTCAGGGGTCGCACCAGGGATTCGAGTGAAGGGCTTGCAAGGGCTCCGCAGACTCATCTCCGAGGATGAAGTTCTTGAGGGTTTAGGGTTTAGGGTTTAGGGTTTGGGGTTTGGGGTTTGGGGTTTGGGGTTTAGGGTTTAGGGTTTAGGGTTTAGGGATGAAGTTCTTGAGGGTTAAGGGTTGAAAGGGGTCACAAAATGAGGGCTGGACCATTGAGAAACTAGGTGGGGAACGTAAATCTGGCTGAGTCTGTGGGCTGAGGGTTGCCCTAAAGCCCTAAAGCCCTAAAGCCCTAAAGCCCTAAAGCCCTAAAGCCCTAAACCCTGAACCCCTAAACCCTAAACCCTAAATCTTTAGGGCGTATAGGGTCTGCGGTATGCCGCTCCTAACCCAAGCCCAGCCCCCCAAATTGGTTCGAGGCACCCGGGTTCAGAAGGTATGGAGGAGGGTTTCTAAATCGGGTTTGGAGACGGCTTGGAGGGTTTACAGGGTTTTAAGCTTAGAGTTTTGGAGGGTTTGGGGGTTTATAGGGCTTCGGCCTGCCCAAACTTGGGGGGCCCTTAGGGAATTTAGGTGCTGTGTTCGCCGCCTTCCCCATCAGAACGTCGCCGTCGTTGTTCACGGAGCGCCGGAAGACCCAGGTATCCTCCACAAAAGCAGGTAGTTTAGGGTTTAGGGTTTAGGGTTTAGGGTTTAGGGTTTAGGGTTTAGGGTTTAGGGTTTAGGGTTTAGGGTTTAGGGTTTAGGGTTTAGGGTTTAGGGGGAGGAACCGGGTTCAAGGCCCCCTGGAGCAAAACCTGAAGGACCTAAAGGACACAAGAGCCCCCCCCCCTCAAGCCTGGACCTAATAAACCCAAAGCCTCTCAGCCCAACCCTCAACCTTAAACCCTAAACCCTAAACCCTAAACCCTAAACCCTAAACCTTAAACCCTAAACCCTAAACCCACCAAGCCCTCAAAGCCTTTAAACGCCCCCGCTAAACATCCCCCTCGCCTGCGTAGCCCCGAGAAGCCCTTCCAATCTGTGGGAAGTGAGGATTGATCTTGTTGCGGAGCATTTTAGGGCGTTTAGGGCTTCTTGGGTTTAGGGTGTAGGGGGCCTCCTGGGGAACCCCGAACATCCTGAACCCTAGAAACCCTAGGTTTAGGGTTTTTAGGGCTTCTTGGGGTTTAGGGGGCCTACACCCTCTAACCCTAGAAACCCCCCTAGAAACCCTAGGGGAACCCTGAACATCCTGAAGCCTCAGCCCACCCACCGCGCGCCTCGGGCTTGTCGTGCAACGCCGCACACAGATACCTCGGAGGGCGCCGGGGGGGGGGTTTAGGGTTTAGGGTTTAGGGTGTAGGGTGTAGGGTGTAGGGTTTAGGGTTTGGGTTTAGGTTTAGGGGGTTTAGGGTTTAGGGTTTAGGGTTTAGGGTTTAGGGTTTAGGGTTTAGGGTTTAGGGTTTAGGGTTTAGGGTTTAGGGTTTAGGGTTTAGGGTTTAGGGTTTAGGGTTTAGGGTTTAGGGTTTAGGGTCGGGCCTTGTCGGAAGCTACGAGAATACAAGAAGAGGGAGCTGCCAGGGAACTATATAGCAGACTCAGATTGAGAGATTTATGTTCATAAAGCAAAAGATCTAGAACGCCCGTCGTCTGCGCCAATCGGCTGCTTTTTGGAGGGGGTGTCCCTTACATCTGCAAACCGAGTAGACACCCCTCAAACCGCCCCCAAAAAAGAGAGTGAAGCCAAACTTCTTGGAAAAACCTACACCTCAAACCACACCCAAATTAGCCCCCCGAAGGCACCCACAACCCCAAACTTCAAAGGTGCGAAACCCGACAATTCCTTGAACATAAAAATCCGCCCTGATCTCTACAAGCCGTATTTGCCTTACACGCCTTCGAAGGCCTAAACGCCCCATCCCGCCGCCCCTCAGGGCCCTGCCAGCCACAGGCCATTAGGTGCACGACCCACATCAGGCCCACTGTCAGGTTCATCCTCGGCGTTTTGGGAGGTTTGGGGTTGAGGGGCTAGAAGTTTCAGGTTTAGGAAGTTTGGGAAGAATTGGGTTGAGGGCTCAGTTAGAGCAGTTTACGGCTTTGGGTCGAGGGTCAAGCCCGAGGAAGTAAATAGTAAAGCCCTCAAGTCCCCCCCCCGGAGCACGAAGCCCTGGAACGCAGAACCCCCCGAAACCCTAAACCCTAAACCCTAAACCCTAAACCCTAAACCCTAAACCCCCCTGTAAGCACTTCCTAAACCCTCCCTGGTGGAATTGTACTCCGAGCCGGCTGAGCACCCTCAGAGCGTTTCAGGCCCCGGCATGCGAACGCCTCGAAAGGCCTGCGGGGGAAGGAGCGTCTGAGCTGGGCCCTACGAAACGGGATTAGGGTTTAGGGTTTAGGGTTTAGGGTTTGGGGTTTGGGGTTTAGGGTTTAGGGTTTAGGGTTTAGGGTTTAGGGTTTAGGGTTTAGGGTTTAGGGTTTAGGGTTTAGGGTTTAGGGTTTAGGGTTTAGGGTTTAGGGTTTAGGGTTTAGGGTTTAGGGTTGTGTGAACAAGGGTTGGTTGGTCTGGGGATTGGGGTGCTTTCAATATGAAAGTTCTTGAGTTCGGGAAACCTCGTGAGGGCAACGCCACTCGAGTAGTAACGCTTAGCTTCCGGGCTCTCTGTCCTGCCTACAAGTGCGCGTTGACACTACATTGCCCAAGAATCTGGTGCTATGGGTTCGGAAGCATCTGGAAGCGGTGTAAACCTCCTGAAACAAGAAAACGTAACACTGGTAACCTTAATCCGGAATTCAAGCTGAGACCCGTCACCACCCCTTCATCAAAGAACCCAAAGCCCCGGAACCTGAACCCTAAACTCCTAACCCTTCCCTGCACAAGGCCCTAAGCCGTAAACCGTATCCCCTATACATAAGAAGAGCTCCATAAGCCCCAAAGAAACCTTACATGCCCTGCGACCCTAAACCCTAAACCCTAAACCCAAAACCCTAAACCCTAAAGCCTGAACCCTAAACGCCTGGATGTACTTCCACGTGGCGCTCTCGTGGAGGAAAGGCGCCAGCTTCGCCAGCCGCCCGAGTCGCGCCAGCCTCGCGGGTGAGGGGCCCTTAGGGTCTCGGGGGGGGGGGGGGGGGGCTCCTTATAACCTACTTAGGGTTTAGGGTTTAGGGTTTAGGGCTTAGGGTTTAGGGTTTAGGGTTTAGGGTTCAGGGTTTAGGGTTTAGGGTTTAGGGAGGGGCTCTTAGCGTCTACTAGGGTCTTCAGGGTACTTATAACTCCCCCTAAGTCCCCTAAGTAGTTGAGGGCCCTTAGGGGTCTCGGGGGGGGCTCTCAGTTAAGGGTTGCAGGGCTTCAGGGTTTTTGGGGGTTTGGGGATATTTGGGGGTGTTTGGGTTTTTGTGGGGTTTTTGGGTTTTTTGGTGGAGGTTGAGGGCTGTTTTGGGCTTCGCAGCATTCATGGCTTGAGGTCCACCATCGAACTTGGGGAAACAAAGTTTAAACAAAAAAAACCTCGAGCTGCTCGGTTTCTTGGCCCCTGCTGAGTCACACGTTCCGTTTGTTCAGCCTGTCCAGAGTGTGCAGGGCTTGGAACTCCATTCCGCAAGCGATCTGTCAGAAGACCCACAAGCCGTAAACCCTAAACCCTAAACCCTAAACCCTTAACCCTAAACCCTAAACCCTAAACCCTAAACCCTCGCAGATACAGTAGAACAGGAACTTCGGCTGCATGGTTGTAACTAATGCTAGAAGCTACTGGCCACTGCCAGCAGCTTGTGCAGGATTTTTCTTTCAGCTGGATGCCAACATCCTGCTGGAGGGTTTAGGTTTTAGGGTTTAGGGTTTGGGGTTTGGGGTTTGGAGTTTAGGGTTTAGGGTTTGGGGTTTAGGGTCGAGGCTTCTCTCGAAAGCCTCAGAAGCCCTCAAATCACAACAAGTGAGTGGCCTGAGAGGATGGACTCGACTCACTACTACACTTACTACACCAGGGACATGTTCCACCTGAGCCTGCTGAGGTCTTGCAACCCACACCGTGAACCACTACTTGCTTAAGAGCCCCAAAAGAATAAAACATACTAATCCCTATATTGCCCTTATAAAGAGGATCACTTTTTGTTTTTGGCGGGTTCTTAAGCAGTTACTAGGGAACCCCAAAGCTCGCCCCCAAAGCGCCCCCAAACCTCAAAAGCATCCCGAAGCACCAACCCGGTTTAGGGTTCAGGGTTTAGGGTTTAGGGTTTAGGGTTTAGGGTTTGGGGTTTGGGGTTTGGGGTTTGGGGTTTAGGGTTTAGGGTTTAGGGTTTAGGGTTTAGGGTTTAGGGTTCCCCCCCCATATGCCTCGCCAGTCGGCTCGTGCGGTGAAGGCGGGAAAGGCGCAAGCCTCCGACGGCTGAGGAGGTTCGGGGCCTTTCGGAGCTTGTTGGGCTAGCAGGTCATTAGAGTATATAAAGTCTAGGGTTTAGGGTTTCAGAAATTTAGCGTTTAGGGATTTCGAGTCAGGAGCTGTAGATACTTGAAGGCCGAGACGTTACAGTGGGGAGGCGCGGTGACAGGACGAAGCACGTCGCGTTGTCGGAGCTTGGACCGTGCAGAGTCGTGCGTGAGGAGTCGCACAGTCAGCATGTCGCTCAAGCACCTCCTTGTTCGCATGTTCCAGCTCCGGCTCTACTTAGTTTAAGCGCTTGTCTGGGTGGTTTCCTCACATGTAGATCGCCGTTGTGTCGCACACATGCCTGAGACAATGCTTGCTGATCACTCGGGTGCCCGCCTTGAGAACTACCCCCCTTTGACCCCCCAACTTCTCTCAGCTCCGTGGTCCCAAAGTGAGCCCCTGAAGCCTTACCCAGATGGGATTGTCGAGAATCTGGGGTACCTTGGGATGTTGGCCCTCATGTGTAAGGAGGAGCATCCCAAACCCTAAACCCTAAACCCTCTGGGGAGCTGGGCTCTTGTTGAGAGAGGAGGAGGAGTCGCTGTCGCCCCCGGCACCGAAGAGAACCTGTCTTTTTGAGATTGGGTAAGCGGAGCGTTTAGGGCTTCGGATTTCAGGGTTTAGGGTTTAGGGTTTAGGGCTTAGGGTTTAGGGTCTAGGGTCTAGGGTCTAGGGTTTAGGGTTTAGGGTTTAGGGTTTAGGGTTTAGGGTTTAGGGTTTAGGGTTTAGGGTTTAGGGTTTAGGGTTTAGGGTTTAGGGTTTAGGGTTCGAATGGGTTTCCAAGTATGTATGACGGGAACCCTCTTATGGCTGCAACACCTTGGAGGTAGGAGCTTGCATCCCTTCAGGTTTTGGGGGATAGGATGAGGAGGACCCTTAGGGATAGAGACCCTCTGAATAAGGTCCCTGTTGAAGCGAGCCAGAAGAGGGTTCAGAAGGGGTTCCCTTTTAAGGTTCCCCTTATCCTACCTAGGAGGTTTCTGGGGGATGGGGGGGGGGGGCCCTTTGGTCCCTCTGAAGAATGATACCACGCTCTGAACGGCCCCCTACCGTGGAGGGGATTGTCGGGTCTGCTTCAGGGGCTGCGGAGACGGAAGAGGGCCAAGCAGTCTCGGGCACAGAAAGCTTGGAGGCCCAGGGCGTGGGTAACGACCCTAGAGCCCTAAACCTGAAGACCCTGCAGCCCTAAAACCTTCTAAGCCCGGTTGGGATGTTCCCCCTTACACTAACAGTCCTTAATTGGGATTACAGTACCCCTTATTATAATCCCTACTAAGGGCGGGGGAACCGGGTTTGGAGGATGGTTGGGTTTTTTTCGGGGTCATAGAGTTGAAGGTTCGATTGAGCTTCCCCCCGCTGCTTAGGCACCCTAGTGGCGCGAGGAGCAGAAGAACAACCTACTCAAGAAGGTTTAGGGTTTAGGGCTTAGGGTGTAGGGCTTAGGGTTTAGGGTTTAAGGCTTAGGGTTTAGGGTTTAGGGTTTAGGGTTTAGGGTTTAGGGTTTGGGGTTTAGGGTTTAGGGTTTAAAGTCTTTTAAAAAGGGCTGAAGCTATTGGGGGTTTAGAGATATTTCAGGTCCAGTAGAGAACCAGTAGAGAGCCAGTCCCCACTACTCAGATGGAAAAACTGCGGTGGTTTCATGGGCGGGGTACTTCGAGCCCCAAGTCTCTAAGTCCACTGTTAACCTACATAGGGGATTTCTAGGGGGCCTTACAAGTACAGCTCTGCTTGGGGTTACAAGCACCCTATGAACCTCCAGTGGGGCTTCGGAGTTTCGAGGTATCAGGGCGTTCAGGGGCGTCCGGGACTGCAGTCTTAGGGCTTTAGGGCTTTCGGGCTTTCGGGCTTTAGGGCTTTAGGGCTTTAGGGCTTTAGGGCTTTCGGGCTTTCGGGCTTTAGGGCTTTAGGGCTTTCGGGCTTTCGGGCTTTAGGGCTTTAGGGCTTTAGGGCTTTAGGGTTTAGGGCTTTAGGGCTTTAGGGTTTAGGGTTTAGGGTTTAGGGTTTAGGGTTCAGGGTTTAGGGTTTAGGGTTCAGGGGCTTCCGGGACTGCACTCTGCAGCCAGGCGGCGCTAAACCTCAGCTTGCGGGGCGATGAGGTTCGGTTGAGCAGGGTTTGGCGATTAGGGGTTTAGGGGTTTAGGGTTCAGGGGTTAGGGGTTCAGGGTTTGGGGTTTAGGTTTCAGGGTGTCGGGTTCAGGGGTTAGGATCAACCAAAGCCTGACCCCTGCTGTTTTCATACTGAGTAAGGCCACAGAGTCAATTCAATAAAGTCACTCTGGTTCGGAAGTAGTCGGGGCCCCAATACTGTTGCCATTGCTGCCACTGTTCATGTTTTACATGGGCCTCGAGGAGACCCTAAGCCCTAAACCCTAAATCCTAAGCCCTAAGCCCTAAACCCCAAACCCTAAATCCTAAACCCTAAACCCCAAGCCCTAAAGCCACTGTGCAAGGGGCTTTCCGGCTTCACGCTATGGGAGCCTGGTTGCCAGGTCTGCTTTGCACGTCGGGTCCTACCCCAATTTCGGGAGTAGGGTTTAGAGTGGAGGGTTTAAGGCTTTTAGGGTTTAGGGTTTTAGGGTTTAGGGTTTAGGGTTTAGGGTTTAGGGTTTAGGGTTTAGGGTTTAGGGTTTAGGGTTTACGGTTTAGGGTTTAGGGTTTAGGGTTTAGGGTTTGGGCTTTAGGGTTTAGGGTTTAGGGTTTGGGGTTTCGGGCTTGAGGCCTCAAGGCCTTAGGGTTTTAGGGTTTGGGTTTAGGGCTTAGGCCGCGCGAGGGGTTTGGCCTTCAGATGCTTCCTTGGGCCAGAACAGGCTTAGGTGGGTTTATAGGGTTCTTCGGGCTGGAAGGGAACCTCAAACCCTAAACCCTAAACCCTAAACCCTACGGGCTTTTTTGGGCTTTTTCGGGCTGTTTGGGGGGAGTTTGTGAGATTTGTTCGGGGTTTGTCCCCGAACTAAGTCTCCAAACCTCGCTTTCCGAGGCCTGGCAGTGAGTTTAGGTTTTTGGGGTTTGGGGTTTAGGGTTTAGGGTTTAGGGTTTAGGGTTTAGGGTTTAAGGTTTAGGGTTTAGGGTTTGGGGTTAACAAGGCCCCCCAAGGTTGGGATTTAGGGTTTACCCTTGAGCCTGCGAACCCCAGACTTTCATGGTCCCCAGCCCCCCTGCGTAGGCTCCCGGGCCAAGAGGGTGGCACACAGGCCAGAAAGTTAACAAAGAAGAAGCCTGGGTTTAGGGGTTTAGGGTTTAGGGTTCAGGGTTTGGGGGTTAGGGTTTAGGGTTTAGAGTTTAGGGAGGGGAGACACACAGTGGGTGCTTCAAACCCTAGAAGAACCCGCTGCAGAAGGGCTCGGGACGTCTCAGGGGTTTGTTGCAGGGTCCAGTTGCAGTTAGGGTTGAGGGTTGAGGGTTGAGGGTTGAGGGTTGAGGGTTGAGGGTTGAGGGTTGAGGGTTTAGAGGGTTTAGGGTTGAGGGTTAGGGGTTGTTGGACAAGACAGGGCTCCCAGCTGAGGGTTTGGAGTCCGGGGTTTCCATGGCCCAGGCTTCTCAAGGTTTGTTTAGAGCTTAGAGGGTTTTAAGTTAAGGTTTAGGGTTTAGGGTTTAGGGTTTAGGGTTTAGGGTTTAGGGTTTAGGGTTTAGGGTTTAGGGTTTAGGGTTTAGGGTTTAGGGTTTAGGCTTGAGGGTTTAGGGTTTAGGGTTTAGGGTTTAGGGTTTAGGGTTTAGGGTTTAGGGTTTAGGGTTTAGGGTTTAGGGTTTAGGGTTTAGGGTTTAGGGTTTAGGGTTTAGGGTTTAGGGTTTAGGGTTTAGGGTTTAGGGTTTTGTGAATTGTTCGGGTTCTTGAAAGCTGATTTAAGGGTTTGGTTTCGCTTCTATTTATATTTAGGGTTTAGGCGTTCAGGTTCGGGACTGTCATTGTAAATCAATGTCGGGTGACAGCGGTTCAGGCTGCTGAGATGGTTGGGCAGACCCCAAAACCCTAAACCCTGAACCCTAAACCCTAAACCACCTTGTCGTCAAGCCAAACACCTGGCCAAGCACCATCTGCAATTCTGGGGATACACAAGGTTGCTGAGAAGACTCTTTGCACGATTTCACGCACGGTTCTCTGAATATACTACAAAGCTTGTAGCCAAGGCATTCCCACCGCAACTACCCCAAACCCAAACCCTAACCCTAAACCCGAAACCGTAAACACTAAACAATAAACACAACCCCCCCCCCCATTTTCAGCTGGGCGCAGGGCCCTTCAGATACCGGCAGCCAATGGCCTTAAGGTCACAGACCTGTCCAAATCACGTCGGATTTTTGGGGCGAAAGGTCTTTGCAGGTTTGGGGTTTAGGGTTTAGGGTTTTAGGGTTTCGGGTTTAGGGATGCAACCCCCTAGACGTGTGAACCCTAGCACGCTTCAAGAGTCCCGACATCTACCACCTGAGGGGGCTTTAGGTTTTGGGGCTTTGGGTTTAGGGTTTAGGGTTTAGGGTTTAGGGTTTAGGGTTTAGGGTTTAGGGTTTAGGGTTTAGGGTTTTAGGCTTTTAGGGTTTTAGGGTTTAGGGTTAGGGCTCGATGTGCTTCGAAACACCATCTTGGGACTTAGGGTGTCGGCTCTTGAGCTGCAGGCTCAACAGCTTCGAGAGCAAGAAGCCCTAAGCCCTAAGCCCTAAACCCTAAACCCTAAAACCCCTAAACCCTAAACCCTAAACCCTAAACCCTAAACCCTAAACCCTAAACCCTAAACCCTAAACCCTAAACCCTAAACCCTAAACCCTAAACCCTAGCGCTCTTCAAGGTTTGCTTCTTCAGGGCATTAAGTGTTTGAACAGACCCAAGGAGCCCCCCCACAACGGAAAAAAACAACCCCTCTCAACCTCTAAACCCCCCCACCCTATACCGAAACCCGAAACCCTAAGCCCTAAACCCTAAGCCCTAAACCCTAAACCCTAAACCCTAAACCCCAAACCCTAAACCCTAAACCCTAAACCCAAAAACCCCCAAACCCCCCGAAGCCTCGACTTGGAGGTTCTCGTCCTGCAAGGCCAAGACCACCGCAAGAAAAAGCTGAGCTCCCGTGAGCCCCCTCAAAACATGAGGGTTTAGGTTTAGGGTATAGGGTATAGGGTATAGGGTATAGGGTATAGGGTTTAGGGTTTAGGGTTTAGGGTTTAGGGTTTAGGGTTTAGGGTTTAGGGTTTAGGGTTTACGGTTAGCTCCCTTCAATCCCCACCCCCATCCCCTACTAAGCAGAAGCCAGGAGTCCGGATCTTAGGATTCAGGATTTGCCCCTGAGAAACCAACGACGCCAACGAAGCCTAGGCCGCCCCCTTGGGGTCCTTGTAGCTGAAGAGGAAGATCAGGAACCTGGGGGCTGGCATGAGGTTTAGGGTTTAGGGTTTAGGGTTTAGGGTTTAGGGTTTAGGGTTTAGGGTTTAGGGTTTAGGGTTTAGGGTTTCGGGTTTAGGGAATTTAGGCCCCCGGATTCTGGGAAGTCTTAGGGAGCCAGGGGAGGGGGGGGGGGGTTCCCTTTAATCCAGGGTGCCAATTACTGGGGCCGAAGAATGGCTTGAATCCCGGATTGTGGACGCACATTCCACTCTGGCCGCCTCTGGCTTGCTAGTTCATGGTCGGGATCGTATTAAAAAGCTAAATCTATATTCCTTATAGGGTTTATAAAGCATGTAAGATGACACCCAACTAGGACCAAGCTGGTGCCTCAAAGGCTGGAGACTGAAGCTTCCTGTGCAAGAACTCTTCCAAAGAATCGCCGCCGCCTTTCCCCCTAAACCCCAAAGAATCGCCGCCGCCTTTCCCCCTAAACCCTAAACCCCAAACCCTAACCCCTAAACCCTAAACCCCTCTCAAGGCTCAGGAACCCTCTCACCCCAACATCCATGCAGATCATGGACTGAAGCCATGACCAACAAACACCCTCAAAACCCTAAGACGGAAGCCACACGAACTAACACCAAAAACCCCTCAGTCCTTAGCCCTACCCAACCCTGCTAAACCTACTCACCCTACTAACGCTGCTCACTTTGCTAACCCGACCCTACTATACTAAACCCCGACTAACCCCAAACCCTACCAACCACCCCCGAGGCGGCTGCAGATCGACCCAGAAGAGGATGTCCACCGTCATCTCTACGGGTACCCAGGCCTCATGTTATGCGCGTCCCCAGGGCTCCCGGAAGGCCGAAGAACCTAGGAACCCTAGGAACCCTTGGAACCCTAAGAAGGACCCTAAGAACCCTAAGAACCCTAAGAACCCTAAGGACCCCATAAGAACCCTGAGAACCCTAAGAACCCTAGGAACCCTAAGGACCCTAAGCACCCTACGAACCCTAAGAACCCAGAACCCCAAACACCTTGGCGGGCTGGAATTCTCGGTTTCGGGTTCTAAGGGCTCTTCGGGGGGGCTTAGGGCAAATAACCCTAAACCTTAAACCCTAAACCCTAAACCCCAAACCCTAAACCCTAAACCCCAAACCCTACACCAAGTCCCGCACCCGCTGGACAAGATATGCAGCTGATGAACAGAGTAAGGATATTAACTTGTTGGTATCTCCCTCACTCCCTACGAAAGACCTAAAGCTTAGTTTCAGGGTTTTGGATGTTGGGATTTAGTGGGTGTAGGGTTTAGGGTACAGGGTTTAGGAAGGTCTAGGGACCACTTATGAACACAAGACATGCATTGCAACGTCTTCCGGCTACGTCAGGTTTAGAGTTTAGGATCACTATAGGGGTCGGAAAAAATTACTCATAATATTCCCCTATGGTCCCTTTATAAATATACTGGAATATCCCCCAAAACTTAGGGTTTGTAGACTCTAAACCCTACCTAAACCCTAAACCCTAAACCCCAAACCCCAAACCCTAAACCCCAAACCCTAAACCCTGAAACCCTAAACCCCAAACCCTAAACCCCAAACCCTAAACCCTGAACCCTAAACCCTAAACCCTAAACCCTAAACCTAAACCCTAAACCCTAAACCCTAAACCCTAGGGTTTGTGGACTCTTGCAGCAGAGCCACAGCCTCGGTCGAGGCCTGATCGAAGACGTCGCTCTCGCCTCGGAACGATCAGAGGCGAGAGCCCCCAATTGAAACCTCTTAAGAGCCCATTTTTGGGGTTTAGGGTTTAGGGTTTAGGGTTTAGGGTTTAGGGTTTAGGGTTTAGGGTTTAGGGTTTAGGGTTTAGGGTTTAGGGTTTCGGGTTTAGGGTTTAGGGTTTAGGGTTTAGGGTTTAGGGTTGAGGGTTGAGGGTTGAGGGTTAGGGTTTGTGTAATATAGGGGTCGGAATAATTCCTAATAGTATTCCCTAACTAGGGTCCCTTTGTAGTTCTCCTACAAATAACCTAATAATGACCCGAGCCCCCCGATGCCCTGAACACGATACATATGGGGGGTGCTACGAAAATAGGGGTACACTTTTGCGAGTTCCGAAACCAGGGGTTATACACTGTGGGCCTCTTAACCCCCTAATATAGTCCCCCAAATAGTAGGAGTCCCTTGTAATGAGGGCCCCAACAAGGTACCCCGAATTTCGGAAACCCACATGCTTCCTTAGCGCACCATGATACAAGCTCTGGTTTTTGAACATCCTTCTTGGGTTCAAAGCAAACCCTGAACAAACAACCTGAAGCCCAAGCCCGAAACCCCAAGCCCTGTAAACTTTTGGGGTGGCGGCTTCATAGCCTGGACACTTGAAAACACCCTAACAGAGGCGCGCAAACCCTCAACACCCTGCCGCCCCTCTCTAACCCTAAACCCTAAACCCTAAATTGAAATCCTAAACCCTAAACCCTAACCCTAAACCCTAAACCCTAAACCCTGAACCCTCAACCTCCCCGACTCCGCCAAAGTGCACCCTAAGACTCCAGGATCTTGGTGATATCTTTGGATTTTTCTGGGGCTTGGGAACCCCAATCAACGCGTGGGGGGCCACCAGGAGTTGAACTTGGTTGCTGTTCATATTTCACCTTCAAGCTGGTGTCATGCGTCTGTGATACATAGGGTTTAGGGTTTAGGGTTTAGGGTTTAGGGTTTAGGGTTTAGGGTTTAGGGTTTAGGGTTTAGGGTTTAGGGTTTAGGGTTTAGGGTTTAGGGTTTAGGGTTTAGGGCATACGCTCACGAAGCGAGTACATGAGTGAAAGAACACATGAAAGAGAGCGCAAAACAAAACTTTACGAGCAGCTGCAGTGTTGCCGCGCTGTATAGTGTGTCGTGCTTGTGTGCTCACTCAATAGCGACATAATTGGGGATGTTCCCTCTTATGCTAACAGTCCTTAATCGGGATTATAGTACCCCCCCCCTTAATCCCTATTAGTAAGGGCTGTTCGTACAAGGGGGGAACATCCCAAGACATAATGGTACAGTATCCTCCTCACCGTTTCATAGCCGAAGGTTCAAAGAAGGAGGGGTCAAACAAATCATGCCACCGAAGCCCCAAACCCTAAACCCCAAACCCTAAACCCCAAACCCCAAACCCCAAACCCCAAACCCCAAACCCCAAACCCCAAACCCTGAAACCCCAAACCCCAAACCCCAAACCCCAAACCCCAAACCCCAAACCCAAAACCCCAAACCCTAAACCCCAAACCCTGAAACCCTGAAACCCTGAAACCCCAAACCCCAAACCCCAAACCCTAAACCCCAAACCCTAAACCCCAAACCCTAAACCCCAAACCCTAAACCCTAAACCCCCAAAGCCCAGGTTCCAAGCACGAATAAACCCAAGAGCCGCCCGAGCGGCCGATGTAAAATTCGATGAAGGCCAGCTTGTACGGGAAGACCGTACCTCCACAAGGGTTTTAGGGTTTAGGGTTTAGGGTTTAGGGTTTAGGGTTTAGGGTTTAGGGTTTAGGGTTTAGGGTTTAGGGTTTAGGGTTTAGGATTAAGGGTTTAGGGTTTTGGGAAGTTGTGGGGTGGTTTTAGGGGTTTCGGCTTAGGGTTTAGGGGTGGTGTAGGTTTAAAGGGAAGACCGTACCTCCACAACCCAATTGCTGCTTCAGGGGTTTAGGTGTTTAGGGTTTCGGGGTTAGGGTTTAGGGTTTAGGGTTTAGGGTTTAGGGCTTAGGGTTTAGTGTTTAGTGTTTAGGGTTTCGGGTTTAGGGCTACCAGGATACGGTGCTCTTTTTGGGTTCCTTGCTATGAAAACCTTGAGCAACCGCCCAGCAAGGAGCTGGCGTTTTCTGTTTAGGTTTTAAGGGTTTAAGGGTTTAAGGGTTAAAGGGTTAAAGGGTTTAAGGGTTTAAGGGTTGAAGGGTTAAAGGGTTTAAGGGTTTAAGGGTTTAAAGGATTAAGGGTTTAAGGGTTTAAGGGTTTCAGGGTTTAAGGGTTTTAGGGGTTTCAGGGTTTAGGGTTGAGGGCTCACTTCAGGGGTACTACGAAAGTGTAGAAACCGAGACGGGACACACGGAAGCCTCGAACCGTCCACACGAATGGAAGCATGGCTCCTCTTTCTCCGGTGAGCCCTGAAAGGCTATGCTTCTTAAACTAAACGAAACCCAAGACCACCCCAAACTACCCTAAGCTACCTAAAACCCGGTTAGGGACCTGTTATCCAGGGCCTTACGCAGGTGTTTGGGTTCTAGGCCCCCTTCCCGGGCGCCTGTGTACAGCAACAGCAAGGCCACAACGAAGCTCCAGCTCTTGCGGATGATGCTGCTTTCCTTTGACGCCCCGGAAGGCCCCAAAAACAGGATGTCCGGGGGAAAAGGTGCCATCGGGGATTCTTATGTGACTTTAAAGACACAGCTTTATGGGTTTTGAGCTTAGGGGACTTGAGGGTTTGGTGCACAACCTTCCGAAGCATGTCTCCTACGCAGCTCCTAAGGGGCCTCGGAAACCTAAACCCAACAGAAGGCCCTCTAAACCCTAAAGCCTGCAAGGCAAGGGTGTCATGCTCAACCCAAAAGGGTTTAGGGTTTAGGGTTTAGGGTTTAGGGTTCAGGGTTCAGGGTTCAGGGTTCAGGGTTCAGGGTTCAGGGTTTAGGGTTTAGGGTTTAGGGTTTAGGGTTTAGGTCTTCCCTTTCCGAAGTCGAAACCCGTAACCCCCCCTACCCCCACCACAATTCCACCACCACCCCGAAGCCCATTTCGTGCTTTGAGTCGCTACTTGGAGCTTCATGGCACTTATTAACCAGTTATAACTGTACTTATCACTGTACTTATAACCATATTAGGGCACTTAGGGGGCTTCTAAGTGGGTCAGAAGTACAGTTAAAATGGGTCAATAAGTACCACGAACCTCCAGGTGAAGCTTCTGGGGATTCCTTAAAATCGCCAGGCCCTCGGGTCCGGAAACAGGCAACTGCACATTGTAGGTGCGAAGAACGACTAAACCCCCCAACCGCCGCACCGGGCCAAAATCCCCCCCAAACAAAAAACTTAGGGTTTAGGCTTTAGGGTTTAGGGTTTAGGGTTTAGGGTTTAGGGTTTAGGGTTTAGGGTTTAGGGTTTAGGGTTTAGGGTTCCCTTGAGAATCTAAATGCCTACACAACCTCCCCCCCCCCCTCCCACCTAAAAAATCCGAAATCCCCCTCCCCCAGCCCCCCCACCAAAGCCCCAATTCCCTCTACAACCCTACTAGAAGCCCTAGAAACCCTCAAAACCCTACAAACCCTCAAAAAAAAGCACCCTGCAGCCCCAAAAGCCCCTAGAAACCCCCTACCCCGACCACGTTGCTGGCCAAGGCGCCTTCAGGACCAAGCCTCGGCCCAGATAAAATTGTGCTGCTGGGGTTTAGGGTTTAGGACTATAAGGGTTTAGGGTTTAGGGTTTAGGGTTTAGGGTTTAGGGTTTAGGGTTTAGGGTTTAGGAATATGAGGGTTCGTAGGGTTTGCTCGGGGTTTGTCGGGGCGGGGTTTCTGGGGTTCGGGGGTGCCTGGGGTTTGCTATTAAGGAGTGAAGGTCAGGGAGGGCCTCTGTCTGGGGGAGGTAGGTCCAGTGCGGCTTCTGCGGTGTAAGTTTTTCCTTGGGCTTCCGAAGGGATTCACGCTTCAGAGAGGGGGGCGGGGGGAGAGCTTACGGTGGTCTTTGAAGGCTCAAACCCTCAACCCTAAAGGTTTCGGTGGCTTTTGGTGGGCCAAGCCTGCCCCGAGGTCGATTTCAATACACGTTCAGGGTTTTGGGGGCGTTTTAGGGTTTAGGGGCCTATAGGGCTGTGGAAACCCTTACCCCCCCCCCCCCTCCCCTCCCCCAAAAAAAAAAAAAGTAACACGGGCACCATGGGGCATCCTGGAGCAAAAGAAGCAGTCGTAGGGCCCGACATGGACCGGGCACTGAAGCAGCTTTTGGGGTTGTAGGGTTTAGGGGGTTAGCGCTTTAGGGTTTCGGGCTTTCGGTTTTTTGGGGCCTCAGGGCCTCACGGTTTTCGTGTCGACGGTCAAGAATTTAAGCAGTCCAGGTGGCGCCAACCGCAGCCCCTCTCGAAGTGGCTCATCTCGTCTGCAATCCTCAGAGTGTTCAGGGGTCAAGGCTCAGCATATTCTCATGAATGGACAAAGGGACCCAACCCCCCCATAAAGGGGGTGGGGGGGAGAGAGAACTCACGCGCTGAAAGCCCTAATCCCGAAACCCTGAATCCAATCTCTGAGCTCCAAGGTAGGGGTTTAGGGTCTTGAGGGTCCTTTAGGGCCTGGTTTAAACCCACACGTCTCAACCCCAGAAGCACCCAAACCCTCAAAATTGAATCCTAGCAGCATTCGAAAAGAATCCAGGACCCCAAAAACCTTCAAAAGAGGGAACCGTCAAAAGGCTGCCAAACACCCTAAAAACCTAAAGCCGCCCATACAAAGAACACAAAAACCCCAAACCCTTTCCACACACAACTTGGGATGTTCCCCCTTCTACTCACAGTCCTTTCTAGGGATGATCCCCGATTAGAATCCCAACTAAGGACTGTTAGTATGAGGGGGCGAACATCCCAACACACACCTCGAAAACCCTAAACCCCAAACCCCAAACCCCAAACCCTAAACCCCCAAACCCCCAAACCCCAAACCCCCAAACCCTACCCCCTAAACCCCACACCCCAAACCCTAAACCCTAAACCCCAAACCCTAAACCCCAAACCCCAAACCCTAAACCCCAAACCCTAAACCCTAAACCCAAGGGGTTACCAAAAAAAGAAGGCGGCCGCGCGTCGACTCGGGCTCGGCCCAGGCCTGGCATTCAGGGGGGGGCATCTTGCGCTTAGGGGCTTTAGGGGCTTTTGGGGGTTTAGGGGTTAGGGTTTAGGGTTTAGGGTTTAGGGTTTAGGGTTTAGGGTTTAGGGTTTAGGGTTTAGGGTTCAGGGTTTAGGGTTTTAGGGTTTAGGGGTTTAGGGGTTTAGGGGTTTAGGGGTTTAGAGCTTTGGGGTTTTGGGGTTTTGGGGCTTTAGGGTCTTCAAAGCCCTGGTCTCTCCACTCTCTGCGCTCAACTCACGCACTCCCATCCTCGAAATTTAGGGGTAGGTTTGAACATCATTTTTAACTTTTTGTTCCCCTTCATCCCCTTGATAATTCGGGCCTCCAAACCTACCACAGTTATTCTACTGTAAGCAGAAAGGGCCTTTGAAAGCCCACATCTTTTTCAAGCCTGGACGCACTGAGCTTCTACTCCCTGAGCCCTCAAACCTTAGTTTGCCCCGCGTAGCCCTAAACCCTTGACGTTTAAACTTTAAGCCCTAAACACCCTAAATCCCCAAAACCCCAAAACCCTAAACACTGAAACCCCAAAACCTAAATCCCCTAAACCCCTAAACCCCTAAACCCATAAACCCCAAAACCAGTAAACCCCTAAGACCCCAAAACCCCTAAAACTCTAAGACCGCCCAAACCCCTAAACCCCTAGAACCCAAAAACCCAAAACCCCTAAAACCTGAAAACCCCCCAAACCCCAAAACCCCAAAACCCTAAAACCCCAAAACCCAAAACCCCAAAACCCCAAAACCCCAAAAACCCTAAACCCAAAACCCCAAAACCCCAAAAACCCTAAACCCCCAAACCCCCCAAGCCCCTAAAACCCAAAACCACTAGAACCCCAAACCCCTAAACCCCTAAAACCCCTAAAACCACGCAAACCCCCAAACCCCCAAACCCCTAAACCCCTAAAACCCCAAAACCGAAAACCCCTAAACACCCCGAACTCCCAAAAACCCGAAACGCTAAACCCCCAAAACCCCAAAACCCCTAAACCCCTAAATTACCCCCAAACCCTAAACCCTAAACCCTAAACCCCTAAACCCTAAACCCTAAAGCAGCAGGGCTCCTCACCCACCCTCAGCGCCAAACCCTCGGCCCAAAAAACCCTGCACCTCCCAAGCTCGAAAGCTCCCCGCCCCATAAGCCCGAAAACACAAAACCCTCAAAACCCCTTGGGTTTAGGGTTTAGGGTTTAGGGTTTAGGATTTAGGGTTTAGGGTTTAGGGTCTAGACACCCTAAGAACCCCAAACCCTCCAAACCCGGCACGCTGGACCGCCCCAAGAAAGAAGATTAAATAAAAAAAGAGAAAAAGGAACAGGGAACCTCCTGCAGTCCGGAACCCTGGATTTTTACCCCCCCCCCTCTTCAAAAGGATAAAAACCCTAAACCCTAAACCCTAAAAACCCTAAACCTTTAGAACAAGCAACAAAAAAGGGAGCCTCCTGCAGTCGCTCGCGCTTCTTCTTGAGCTGCGTGGCCGGATCCATGGTCAGCCCTGGCGTCGGGCAGCTCGGGGGTTTTGTGCTTGGAGCGTGGTGCTTTTTGGGCTAGGGGTTTAAGGTTTGGGGTTTAGGGTTTAGGGTTTAAGGTTTGGTTTTTGGGGTTTGGGGTTTGGGGTTTGGGGTTTGGGGTTTATTACGGTTTTGTGTCTTTAGGGTTCGGGTTTGAGGGGTTGGAGGTTTTCGGGTTGGAGGTTTCAGGCTTAGGGGCTTTTGGGGTTCAGGGGCTTTCGGGGCTTTTCGGGCCTTTTGGGGCGCTTAGTGGCCTCTGGGGTTTAGGGGGGCCTAGGGGTTTAGGGGTGGTTAGTTGAAGCTGTTTTGAAGAGATACAAAGAAGTAGGGCTGTTGGACTGTAGGACTATAAGCTTTCGAGAGCGCCCCGGGCTAACCCAAAGCCGCAAACGAAAGCACATGTGAGAGTTGAGGGTTTGGGCTTAAGCCTTGTGGTGGCTTCTGAAAGGATGGGGGGGCAACAAGACACACACACACACACACACACACACACACACACACACACACACACACACACACACACACACACACACACACACACACACACACACACACACACCGGGTCCGGCCTGTCATGGCCGCCGCAGCGCCTGACTTGGCCTCAGCGGTTCCAAGTCGTTGGTTTTGGGTTTAGGGTAGGGATTTCTCCTAGCTGGAATCGCCACCCCCCCCCCCCCTTCTTCAAGTAAGCACCGCGTTACAGTCCTCCAGACGTGACCATAAGGCAGGTGGGGTAGTAGGGGTAGTACACCACCTAGGCCTCCCCCACCAAGAGCTCCCCACAGCAAGCACACAGGGCGTCATCTGGTCCTGTAGCCTCCTCCCTCACCACCATCCACAGCACCACCAGGGCCTTCTTAACCTTGCCTCCAAGGAAGAAGACGACACCCAAGCCGCCACCACTGCCAACGTCTTGCCCTTCACGGACATCCCCCCACCCATTGCAGCAAGAAAAGCGATCGCCGTTAAGGCACCACCCTCAACTTCATCCCGAAGACGAGCGCTTCGCAACATTCCCTCCATCTTCCGGCTGCTCCTGGTCACGATCTTGCTCCTCCCGATGGCGAATCTCCCGCCAAGAGTTGCACCTACTCAGAGTTCCCTCGGGCCCAGAGTAGGCTCTTACCCCCTTTCTTAGGGCTTAGGCTCATTTAGGCATCCATTTAGAATTTAGGGTTTAGGGTGTCGGGCTCAGGGCTTAGGGGGCTTTAGGGTTTCGGGCTTAGGGGAGTCCAGGGGCTTGGGGAGCCCCTCAGCACCCAAACTAACAACCTAAGTGTGGGGTTTAGGATTTGGGGAGATTGGACAGGAAGGTCTGCACCCTGAACCCTGAACCCCAAAACCCCAAAACCCCAACCCCAAAACCCCAAAACCCCAAAACCCCTAAACCCCAAAACCCCAAAAACCCCAAAACCCCTAAACCCCTAAACCCCTAAACCCCTAAACCCCTAAACCCCTAAACCCCTAAACCCCTAAACCCCTACACCCTACACCCTAAAATTAAACCCTGAACCCACACCCTAAACTCTAAACCCTACACCCTAACCCTCAACCCAAAGAAAAGGGACCTTCCCGGAACCAACAGCGTTAAGCAAGCGGCCGCCATCATCAGCTCCACCGAGGCACGCCGCTTTCTCGAAGGAAGTAGGGAAGGAAAGAGAGGGTTCGGGGTGTGGTGTTTAGGGTTTAGGGTTTAGGGTTTCGGGTTTAGGGTTTAGGGCTTAGGGTTAGGGTTTAGGGTTTAAGGTTCGGGGTGTAGGTTGGTTTCGTGGGCAATGGTCGAAACTCGCGGGCAAAGGTCAAAACTCGCGGGCAATAGTCAAAACTCGTGGGCAATGGTCCAAACTTGTGGGCAATGGTCACCGGGAAATAAATGGTCGACCCCCTCCCTCCCCCCCCCCGACATGGTCATGGGAAATGTTCAAATCCCCCCCCCGGGAAATGGTCACGGGAAATGGTCCACCCCTCCCCCCCACCCAGGAAATGGCCACGGGAAATGGTCACGGGAAATGGTCAAACCCCCCTCCCCCGAGCAAATGGTCACGGGAAATGCTCACGTGCACTGGTGGTCCGAGGGTGGGGTGGGTGACAGCAGGGGAAACGCTCCGTAACAAAGGTTCGCCTTTTATTCTTTTGAAGGGGAAACGCTCCGTAACAAAGTGGCGTTTTTTTTTATATGCACGGCTGTGGTGGGGGGGATTCTTTGGGTGGGTGGGTGTTGGTCGAGAGAACGGCTGGACTGGACTGTTCACGCTCAGAAGTGCTGAACCCTAAACCCTAAACCCTAAACCCTAAAACCCTAAACCCCAAACCCCAAACCCTAAACCCTAAACCCTAAACGCCAACCTAAACCCTAAACTCAGCTCCTGGGCTGGACGGAGGTCGCGGACGGCTCCGTCGGGACTGCACCAGGTGGCGAGACCTCAAATTAAAGGGCTGGGAGGTTCAGAGTTTAGGGTTTAGGGTTTGGGGTTTGGGGTTTGGGGTTTGGGGTTTGGGTTTTGGGGTTTGGGGTTTGGGGTTTGGGGTTGGCTTAGGGTTTAGGGTTTAGGGTTTAGGGTTTAGGGTTTAGGGTTTAGGGTTTAGGGTTTAGGGTTTAGGGTTTAGGGTTTAGGGTTTAGGGTTTAGGGTTTAGGGTTTAGGGTTTAGGGTTTAGGGTTTAGGGTTTAGGGTTTAGGGTCAGGGTTCAGGTGTTAGGTGTTAGGGTGTTAGGGTGTTAGGGTGTTAGGGTGTTTGGGTGTTAGGGTGTTAGGGTGTTAGGGTGTAGGGTTTAGGGGTTAGGGTTTTGGCTTTTGGGCTGCTTAGGGTTTCGGGGCTTGCAAAGGGTGCAGGGTTTAGGGGCTATACCACCAAGCTCCAAGACTCCCCCGACTGTTCTTGCAAACACCCCCAAGAAAGAAACTGAACTGAATTCAACAAGCCACCCTAAACCTTGCACTCTTAACTCCCACGCCGCAGCGGTCTAGAAGACCCTAAACCCTAAACCCTAAGCCCTAAACCCTAAACCCTAAAACCCTAAACCCTACACCCTGAACCCTACACCCTAAACCCTAGACCCGAAACCCTAAACCCGAAACCCTAAACCCTAAACCCTAAACCCTGAACCCTAAACCCTAAACCCTATTCGAGGTGGCATTTGTCGGGAGTCTTAGGTTCGAGGGGTGTACGAAAAAGGGCTCAGGGCGAAGGATTCTATGGGGTGCTGAATGGGCCCAGAACCAAGGTTACCCTCTTCTGGGCTTCGACCTTGATTAGGGTCCACACCCTCAACGTTTGCCCACACTTTTGGTGAATGAAAAGAAGGGTTTAGGGTTGAGCTGTTTAGGGTTTAGGGTAGAGGAGGCAATTTAGCAACACGCAACTTCGCAGGTGCGAACTTGATTCCTGGCATGCGCACAGAAGCGGCCTTGGAAAGGATGCGCTTAGTACCAAGTACACAGTAAACACTCCAAAATGTGCAAAAACACCAGGCCAGTTGCTCGAGAAACGAAGAAGAATGACACTCCAATCTGAATCCAGTCTTTTGGCGGACATCGAAAAAAGCAACGCGCTGCGTGCAAGAAGATGCGGGCAAACGTTGGGGGCGGACGCCAGATTTCGGCATTGGGGTTTAAGGGGGCTGAGGATTTGGGGGTTGGACGTTCAGGTCCTAAACCCTAAACCCTAAACCCTAAACCTCAAACCTTAAAACCCTAAACCCGAAACCCTGAAAGCCCCAAACAGGGGATGTAGGAGCACCCCCCGGCAAACCACGAAAAAAGCAATCGGGCCTCGGTGTGCCATGTCTGTTTCGTCTGCGACGTCTTCTTGGTTTCCGCCTCGGGCCGAGTGGATGTCGAACCCTGGAACGACCCTATTATGCTGGAACCCCCAACCCTTCACCCTAAAACTCCTAGAACCCTAGAACCCCTAGAACTCCTAGAACCCTAGAACCCCTAGAATCTAGAAACCTAGAACTGTATTCGGGCTGGCGACGCGACGGAGCAGGATCCCAAGCCCCCCCCCCCCCCCGTTTAGGGTTTAGGGTTTCGGGTTTAAGGTTTAGGGTTAGGGGTTACCGCCGCCACACAAAAAGTCCAGGGTTTAGGATTTGGGGTTCTTAGGCTTTGGGCTCAGGCTTTGGGGGGGCGTAGCCCCACGAACCTACTCCCCCTTTTTCTTTTTTTGGCGGGGGGGCGGGGGGTGGGGGGGGTGGATTTGTTGTTGCATGTGTGGGTTTTACAAGCAGAACTTCAGAAGGACTATCAACAGAGAACATGAGAACATTGGCATTTCTTTAAGTCCTGTCTGAAGCCGAGGAAGGAAAGACCGGTCAGACGCCCTCACGGCCCTAAACAAAACCCTTTTGGGGCGTAGGGCTGCAATGGTGCAGGGTCCCATATGTCAAGCTTAGGGAAGCTGTGTACAGCTACCCTTTAAACCCGGAAAAAAACCCTTCCAACCCTTAAAGCCCTCTTAACCCTTAAAGCCCTTAAAACCCTTGATTCAAACCTAAGTCCCGTAACCCTTGCACCCCCTACCCTCGACCCCCCAATAAAGCCACCCCAAGAAACCCTCTAAAAAGCCCGGATGCAAATTCAAATGAAGCCCTATATAGTGAGATTCGAACGAACACCTGCTGGAGCACTGTTGAAACCTAATGAAAACCAAAATGAAACCACTAGTGAAGGCCTGGTGAACCCGCATGAAAACCCATATATAGGGGATAGGAGTAGGGGGACCCTTGGGATAGAGACCCTCTGAATTAGGTCCCTGTTTAAGAGAGCCAGAAGAGGGTTCAGAAGGGTTCCCCTGTAAAGGGCTCCCCTTATCCTACCTAGGAATATAAACTTCACAAAGCCGTCATGAAACCGAAAAGCCAGCCCCTCGAATGGAACCCCTCGCGAGCCTCGCGTGAAACTCCTCACTCAACCCTAAACCCTAAACCCTAAACCCTAAACCCTAAACCCTAAACCCTAAACCCTAAACCCTAAACCCTAAACCCTAAACCCTAAACCCTAAACCCTAAACCCTAAACCCTAAACCCTAAACCCTAAACCCTAAACCCTACACCGAGCCCCCGGCCGACTTGCGAGACCCCTGCGAGGACGAGGAGAGGCCGGAGTCCGAGTCGCCATCTGCGCTGGCGCTCGGCCTGGCCCTTGGGGTTTAGGGTTTAAGGTTTTTAGGGTTTCTAGGGTGTTTAGGGTTTTTAGGTTTTTTGGGGTTTTTAGGGTTTTTAGGGTTTCTAGGGTTTTTAGGGTTTTTCAGGGTTTCTAGGGGTTTTAGGGCTTTTAGGGTGTTCAGGGTTTTAGGGTTTTTAGGGCTTTAGGGTTTTTAGGATTTATAGGGTTTATAGGGTTTATAGAGTTTATAGGGTTTATAGGGTTTAGGGTTTATTGAAATTATTCAGGGTTTAGGCCCGGGGAAAGTTTCGAGGAAAGTTTCGAGGAGTTTCTGCTTTGAACTTTTGAATAATTTCAAGCTACAGGGGCTTGAGGGTTTAGGGTTTGGGGGTTTAAGGCTTAGGGTTTACGGCTTAGGGCTGGAAGCGCTTGAGGCTGCCGCTTCGGGTGTTAGTCTTGCTCAGGGCCCCCTAAGTCCTCTAAGTAGGTGATAAGTAGACTTATGACGGGGGGTATAAGTAGCCAGTATAGTGCCCTGCAGCCTAATCTTCGAGGGGTTTGGCAGAGCGCAGGGTTGCGTCTTTTAGCGCCTAAGCCCAGCTCTTGTGGCCCCTTCGGGAGCTACATGGTCTGGTCTGAAGCGCTTCAAGATCATGCGTGGGTCATGCGTGGGTGGACTACAACTACAGCTCAAGGTTCAAGTTTCGGGGCTTTGCGTGCCGAAGCCCCCCTAAACCCTAAACCCTAAATCCTAAACCCTGAACCCTGAACCCTAAACCCTAAACCCTGTTGCGCCCAAAACCTAAAACCCTGGTCAACCCAAGCCCCCCCCCCTGTAATACGCTCCAAGTTCCCAGAACTAGTCAGGAAAAGGCGGGGAGGGGGCGGGGGGGGGGGGAGGGGTTCAAGTTCAGGAGGGTTTCAGGGCTTTGGGGGTTGTAGGGTGTTTTGGGGGTAGGGGTTAGAGGTCGTAAGGTTCAGGGGTTGTCGGGGGTTTTAGGGTTTCCCCCCCCTTCCGTCGGGGCGCATCGAAGAACTCCCAGGAGGAGCAGGGGCAGGGACCTCCAGGGCGAACCCCGAGGTTCGTTTTAAGGGTTGTTTAGGGTTTAGGGTTTAGGGTTTAGGGTTTAGGGTTTAGGGTTTAGGGTTTAGGGTTTAGGGTTTAGGGTTTAGGGTTTAGGGTTTAGGGTGCAGTATGAAGGATGAAGGGTTTTGTTTGCGGGTTTAGGGTTTAGGGTGCGGGATGGAGGGTTTTGAGGATTCAGGGTTTAGGGTTTTGAGGGTTTAGGCTTTAGGGTTAAGGGTTTTGAGGGTTTTATCCGCCGAGGCCTCGGGCCGAAGGTGTATAGGTTGTGAGAACAGGCACCCCCCTCCAAATCCTCCCCCCAAGCGGAGACAGGCTGAAGGTTGAGGGTTTAGGTTTGAGGCTTTTTGAGGTTTAACATGCAAAGCTCATCTGCATCTCGCAAATCCTCCTGCTTAAGATCACATCAGGTCCCTGGTACGAGTCCCCTGACTCTTCTTCCTCAGGTCTACTCTTCACTCTTCAATTCCTCTTTCGAACACTCCGGCAAACCCCCCCCCCCCCCAAAAAAAAACAAGAAAAAACCCCCCAAGGCCCCCCCCCCCCCCCCCCCCGCCCCAACAACAACAAGGAATCTCCGCTGCTGGCGCCTGCATCCGGGTACGCCGTTCGGCGGCCGGAGCCGGTCCCGGTTGGGGGGGGGGAAGGGGGGTGAGACGCAGGGGGCTGCCGGGGGGGGGGGGTTTTGGCGGCTCCGGGGCGATTTTTGTGAGGCTCCTGTTTGTTTAGGGTTGCCGCAGGGCTCTAGAAGCGTTTTTTTTGTTGTGTGGTATTGGTATTGCTATTGAGGTTGGCTCGAGTGCTTGTTGTGGCTTGTGCCTCCTCGGAAGTTTTTCAGCTTCCGTGTGTTGGGTGTTTTTGTGGGTGTGCTTTTGCTTCCGACCCCAGGCCGGGGGGGGACCCGAAAGGAACCCTTAAGCCCCAAACCGAAACAAGCTCTCGGAGTCCTTCTCTGCCCTCGGGGGCCCCCCCCGAGCTTTCCACTACTGTGGGGGCGCACAGCTTGAGAGAGAGGCGGCGAAAGCAGCGCAAGTGGATGCTGGAGGGCTCACTTCAGCTAAACCCCAACAAAGCCTGAGCACGAAACGCCTGTAAGTCCCATAGCCAAGAAGGCCTCGGGGAGCCTTCTGACTTTCATGGGGCCCTTGGCCCTAAACCCCTTTAAACCCCGTACAAATCCTAAAAACCCTCAACCCTGAACCCTCCACCCTCAACCTCGTAAGGGACTTGATGGGACTAAAGTGATCTCTGTAGGATTTGTGTGGGGTTTGTGGGGTTCATAGGGGTTCAGCTACCCCTGAGCTTGCACAAAAATGGAAGGTGCAAGGTTCAGAGCCGTAATCTGCAACCAAACTGCCCAACAGATCACGGATCCATGGGGGGCGGGGTGGGTTGGGGGGGAGAGGGTGTAGAATGCGTGAATGTATGTGTGTGTATCCACCTAAGTAGATACAAAATGAAGCATATATAATACATATATATATATATGTATTATATTATATTATATTATATTATGTGATATTATATTATATTATATTATACTATATTATAATATATTATATTATATATTATATATTATATATTATATATTATATATTATATATTATATATTATATATTATATTTTATATTATATATATATGGCTCGCACTTGAGGTTCCTCGTTGCGCATCGCACGTGTCGCACATCTTCCGAGGCCGAACTGTCGGATCGACGCGAGCACGAGGGTTTCCGAACAATCGGGTTTCGTGTTCAGAGTTTCCGACAAGTGTTGGGCCCTCTCTTGGGGTACAGGAGGGACCATTCTACTCTAATGGAGTAGAAGCTCCGGTATCTGAGGACTGACATTGCTTTTGCTTCTATCATTCTGGATGCATCCTGCCCAAGTCTGTGCACCAAGAACATGCACAAACTGCACTGTGGCGGCCCCCTGGTGTTGCGCTGACGCAGGGAGCGACATCCTCTTGGTGCTTGAAGTTCACACTCGCTTTCCCGCCTTCCTTCCAGAAGATTCCTCGGAGTGGCGGCGTTGGCGCAAAAAAGCCCTGGCTTCTGTTAGGACCCCCGTGACTTGCCCTATAGAAGGCCCCTGGACAATGTGTGTGAGAGGCTTCTCAGCGCTCTCACAGGTCTCTTGAGCCCGCCAGGGGATCATCAGGGGCCTTGGGGTCAGCAGGGGCAAGGGGTCACCGGGAGAGCTCAACAGAAGCCGGGAGCACGAACTTCCGCTCCTTTCCAGGTTTGGGGGGTCATTGCCTTCAGGGTGCGATCTTGATCCAGCCTTCACTTTTGTCTCCAGCTGCAGCTTTGCTAAGTGCTTCTCGCGTCGCGGTATGCAAATAAAGAACGACAAATTAATTTTGCGCGCGCAAAAAGCGGCAGCGGATACAGATCCGATTCTGTGCACATGTTCCTGCTCAGCTAGTTTACAGAGCAGACTGAATTACCATCGTTCATGCGGCTCACTCCGGATGATGGCAGCCCCCCCCACAGGGCTCAAGACAGAAGGCGTCCTGACATGTGAAGGCCAGAAAAGCCCAAAGCCCCCACCTTCCGCTCCTGAAGACCTGAAACCCTATAGCTCCACACCGGGCTTAAAGCCTCAGACACGAACACCCTCAAACCCTAACGCCTCGGGTCACAGGGGCTGCCAGTGAACCTCAGTGCCCTCGGTACTTGCACGGGAACTGACAGCTAAACCGCAAATGCCCTCGCCCCCCCCCCCCCCCCCCCCCCCCCCCCCCCGCCCCGCAAAAAAAAAAACACTAAATTGCAAGCCCACACCTTGCCGGAGCGAAAGCGAGCTCCTAGCCCTGAACCCAAAACCCTAAACCCTGAACCCGAGACCCTAAACCGAACTGAAACAACTCCTAAACCTCTGAAAGAACTGAAACAACTGAAACAAAGCCGTGAGCTTCGCACATCCAAGCCGGAGCCCTCAGCCGCCCAGGGCTTAGGATTTAGGGTTTAGGGTTTCGGGTTTCGGGTTTAGGGTTTCGGGTTCTGGGGTTTCGGGTTTCGGGTTTCGGGTTTCTCAGGCCCACCAGCACACCTCCGGCAATCTCGCGGACCGGCGTGGCAAAGGGGAACTGCCCTGAGTCTGTTCCAGGGAACGCTTGCTGGAGTTTGGGTTATGGGGTTTAGGGTCTGGGGTTGGGGGCGGGCTAGTCCACCCTGAGAAGCGGTGCAGCCCCTCGTGAGGCACGGGGCTTGGGGGATTCAGGGCCTAAGTTGAGAGCTTCAGGGTCTTGAAGAATCTCAACACTCTGCTCAGCAGCTCCACCACCCCTGAACCCATGGGGGAGGACAAGAAGGCTCGAGCCCAAGCGCCCTAAACTCAAAACCCCACAGCGCAGAACTCTCCCTATGAAAAGCCCAAGCTGCGCCAACTCGCAAAACCCCAAAACCCAAAACCCCTCCCAGGTAGAGTAGGAGGGGGGAGGGGGGGGAGGGACCCTAAACCCTCAACCCTCAACCCTAAACCCTAAACCCTAAACCCTAAACCCACAACCCTACGCCAGGTACCCTTTTGGTGGGCGGAGGGGGCGGGAGCCTCTAGGAACTCTGGGGCCCAGGACTTAGCATCCGAGAGGATGTTCTTTCTTCTTGCACCATCCCGGCCTTCTTCTTTTGCCTCCTGGACTGCTGGGGTTTAGGGTTTAGGGTTTAGGGGTTTAGGGGTTTAGGGGCTTAGGGGTGTAGGGGTTTAGGGGTTTAGGGGTTTAGGGGCTTAGGGGTTTTGGGGTTTAGGGGCTTAGGGGTCTAGGGGTTTAGGGGTTTAGGGGCTTAGGGGTTTAGGGGCTTAGGGGTTTAGGGGTCTAGGGGTTTAGGGGTTTAGGGGCTTAGGGTTTAGGGGTTTAGGGGTTTAGGGGTTTAGGGGTTTAGGGGTTTAGGGGTTTAGGGGTTTAGGGTTAAGGCAGTGTGCCTAGCTTGGTGGGGGAGGGAGGTGTGGTGAAGATCGGCATACAACTGAGCGGAGTGTATACCAATGTACAGGTAGACCTGCATCTACTTTGAAGATACACGTATGCATTATTTTTACATGTGCACACACAACGCGCAGGCAATCACACAAGCAATCACCACGGTATCACGCCCATAAATCACGCAAGCACGCACGCACGGGAACTAGGAGGGTTCAAGGTCTTCTTGAAAACCCCCCTGAAGGCCGAATCCCTACTTCGACCCTAAACCTCAGGCCTGAAACCTGTACAGCCCTAAAACCTTCAACCTGTACAAAGCGTTCAGTGCATAAACCATTGAGCCCATGAACCCTACAACTATACTCCCCTTAGAACCTTTAATTTTTTAAAATATCCTCTAGACAAGCCCCTAAATCCCAATGTGTCGGAGCGTGTGCTGTTTGGCCTTCTTTCACGCCTCGGCAGGGGCCGCCTCTGCAGCCTGGCGCGGGCGCTGCACGAAGTGAACCAACCCAAAAAGGGTTGAGAGTTTAAGGGCTTAGAGCTTAGAGTTTAGGGCCTTTAGGGTTTAGAGCTTGTAGGGTGTAGGTCCATGATTGAAAACTCGTTGGAGTACCTAAAGTCTCAGGGCTCCTAAAGCTTCAAACTCCATACAGTAAAAGGCACCTCATCACCAAAGCTCGCTATGAGCAGAACATAGCAGGACCCTCGCATCCTTCGACAAACCCTGGCACCTCTCCCATTTTTGCTGACGCCGGTCATCGAACTTGCTGATCCAACTTGCCGCGCCTTGATGGAGTTTGTCCATCTGGCTGCTGTGGTATGGGCACTGTCGATGCGGGGTTTCCGAAAACGCTGACCTCCACTCTAACAGCAAAAGCAATACAACATCTCTTTGAGAACCCTGCAAAAGAAAACGAGAGAAATAGAGAACTCGGGAACGAGGTAGGCGGGATTACGTTGGGACCCTGCGTCCCGAACTCTCCCTGCCCCAAGACCCCGCGAGGCCGGTGTTTTTGGGAACCTCCTCAGAATTGCACAGCAGGCCTCGGAAGGCCAGTGCATGGGGGCCTCGCCTCCGAAATGCACAGAACTCTTCCGTAGAACCTGCCGCCTGGCGGCTTCGCCACCCCAGGTCCACAGGGGACAAAACTGAACTGAGACCCAGAGCATCTTAAGTACCCAGAGAGCCCAAAAAAAAAAACCCTGAATTAAGGAATATACCTCAAACGATCCCTTTGTATGACTTAAGGTCGACTCCGAAATTAAGAGATACTATGGGCTCTTTGACTACCTCAATTGGCTCTGGGGATGACCTGATGACTACGTCATCAAGGGGCGCGCGAGCTTGCAACAGCGCTTGGAGGTGCGGGCCCCATATTTCAGCCCCTTAAGTACCCCAATTCAGGGCTATGGTTGGGTGATAAGCCCTCGACCCTAGACCCTAAACCCTAAACCCTAAACCCTACACCCTACACCCTACACCTAGCTAGAATTTTTGTGATAACTGGGTTACCACATGAACCTCCAAGCTGCTGCAGCAAGAGCCATCAGAGCAGCTGCGGAGCTCGCCGCGGAAGTGTCGGTGGTGAAGCCTTTCTTTTGGGATCAGGGTTCAGGGTTCAGGGTTCAGGGTTCAGGGTTCCGGGCTTAGGGTTTAGGGATCTGAGGGTTCATGATGAAGAGCTTGAGGGATCTGCTGAACCAGCATCCTTCAGCTGACCCTAACATGCCGCTGCTTCCAATGCACAGGTATGAACCACAAGTACACCACATGTGCAAATTGTAGGTGCTCCGATGCTCCCCCCCCCCCCCCCCCCTTTTCCCGCCTCTTCCCCCCTCTTCAAGCCCTTGCGCCAAAGCTTGGGGAGGCTACATGTAAGGCTTAGGGTTGAGGGTTCAGGGTTTGGGTAGGGTTTAGGGTTTAGGGATTGGGGTTTAGGTTTTAGGGTTCAGCATCTCACGTCCAAGCATTTCACTAGTAGAGCTCCTTACTCCGGTGTCGCATATCGACCCACCCACCCATTGGATCCCATATCGTGATGAAAATATTTTACGTTTCGTTTTAGCCTGAAGACTTTAGGCTCAGGGAGGCCCAGAGCAAGCCATAAGCCCTAAAACCAGCCCGGAAAAGGAAATAAACCCTAAACCCTAAAGCCAGCCCAGAGTAGGCCTTAATACCCTAAAGCCAGCGCAGAGTAAGCCCTAAACCCTAAAGCCAGCCCAGAGTAGGCTTAAATTCTAAGCAAAAGCAGGCCCACTAAACCTAGACCAGCGTAGCCCTAAGCCCTAAAGCCAGCCCAGAGTAGGCCCTAAACCCTAAAGCCAGCCCAGCGCCGAAACCCTAAAACCAGCCCAGACTTTTGGTGGAAAACCCGGATTTTTTAGTGGAAAACCGGGAAGTTTTGGTGGAAAACCGGGAAGTTTTGGTGGAAAACCGGCAAATGTTGGTGGAAAACCGGGAAGTTTTGGTGGAAAACCGGGAAGTTTTGGTGGAAAAAACCGGGAAGTTTTGGTGGAAAACCGAGAAATGTTGGCGGAAAACCGCGAAGCCATTAGCCATTAAATATACATAGGTTAGAGAGTGCTTAGGGTTTAGGGTTGAGGGTTGAGGATTTAGGGTTTAGGGTTTAGGGTTTAGGGTTTAAGGTTTAGAGTTTAGGGTTTAGGGTTTAGGGTTTAGGGTTTAGGGGTTAGGGTTTAGCATAACGGCAACTAAGAAACTAGGTTCCACCTGTTCCCTTAGGGTTGAGGGTTCAGGGTTCAGGGTTTAGGGTTTAGGGTTTGGGGTTTGGGGTTTGGGGTATAGTTCCCGATCAAGAAAAATTTTTGACATACCAGCTGCAGGAAAACCAGAGAACCCAAAAACGTACGTGCATCAGCGAAGGGTACTGATTCCTGACACCCTCAACGGCCCTAAGCCCTAAACCCCTGCCAGCCCTAAACTCCAGAAACCCTAAACATCCCTAAACCACTCACCCTATAATCGACCCCTAAAACCACAACCCCCCAGACCCTCAAGCCCTAACTCTATAAACCCTAAACCCCTGAACTCTATAAGCCCTAAACCCTAAACCGCCCTAAACACCTAACCCTATCAGCAACCCCGAAACCCAGAACCCCCTATACCCTGAACAGCACGAAGCCCTCAAGCTACTGCGCCCCAAAGAGCGGGATACATCCACGCCCGTCATGGCGCGCAGCACGTCCACAGCTGCTGCAGACGCCAAGTCACCATGGCTCTCGCAGGCTGGGGGGTTCCTTGACGACTGGCATTGGGATGTTCCCCCGTACACTAACAGTCCTCAATCGGGATTATCACAAGGGGCACTGCCACCCCGATTAAGGACCGCAGCTTCGGTGTAGGGTTTTTGGCTTCGGGCTCGCACTGAAGGCTTAGGCTCGAGGGTTTAGGGTTTAGGGTTTAAAGGTGGTTTAGGGCTTAGGGTTTTGGGTTTTGGGCGCAGATTGACTATTATGAAAAACGCATGTACCTGCATGCGCTGCACATGCAACGCAATTGTCACGCACGTTCATTGCATGTGTTGTGTGCGTCTCTGTACACGGTAATGTGGAAGCCTCCGCTGCACCCAACAGCCCCTGATCCGGGCGTTCGGTGTACCGAGAACCTCCCTCCTCCCTTCGCCTAAACACAACCTCGTAATCCCCAAACCCCTAAGCCCTTAACCCCAAAACCAAGCCTCTAAACCACTCAACCCCGAAACCCCTAGGTTGCCCAGGAACCTAAGGTTTAAAAAGACTGCCCTTTTTGGGCGTGAAGGGGTTTGCAAGGGAGCCTCAACCCCCCCCACCCAAAGAGAATAAGGGAGCACTGGGCATCCTAGCCGAAAACACCCTAAACCCTCAACCCTAAAACCTAGACCCTCCTAACCCTAAACCCTAACCCTAAACCCTAAACCCTAAAACCCTAAACTCCCAAACTCCAAAACCCCAAAAGCCCTGAACCTTAGACCCTAACTAAGCTGAGCTTCACTCAGGAGGGTAGCTAAAACTTAAGCTTTTAGCTGCCTTAAGAAGAAACCCAATACACCCAAAAAAGGTAAGGATCTAAAGTTACAGTAAAGTACCACAAAGCTAAGCTGAGCTTCAGGGCGGGGGCCGTGGACGTCACGGCCAGGGACAGGAGCTGCAGGGGGTTCTGGGTCAGCTCCTTGGCAGCCCAGCAGCCACACCACGATAAGGGCACCCCTTTTTTGGGGGGTTTAGGGTTTAGGGTTTAGGGTTTAGGGTTTAGGGTTTAGGGTTTAGGGTTTAGGGTTTAGGGTTTAGGGTTTAGGGTTTAGGGTTTAAGGTTGAGGGTTTAGGGTTTAGGGTTTTAGGGTTTAGGGTTCAGGGTTTAGGGCGGTTGGTTACTTTATAAGGGAGCAAGAAGCCCCCATGGTTCAGGGCTTCAGTGTTTCGGGCCCTAAACCCGTAAAAGCCATAAACCCTATGAACTGTAGGGATTAGGGTTCAAGGGTTAGGGTTTAGGGCACCCGGCCCAAGTTACTAAGCCAAGCAAAGCCACGAACGCGTTTTGCCCGCTCAACATTTGCGGGCTCGGGCAGAGTGAGATGCGGGTGTCGCCGTTCGCACGCAGAAACCTCAAAAGCGAAGGTCGCTTCACAAGGCAGAGGGTTGAATCCTAAAACCCAAACGCGAAGCCCTAAGCCAGGGTTGAGGGTTTAGGGTTTAGGGCTTAGGGTTTAGGGTTTAGGGTTTAGGGTTCAGGGTTTAGGGTTTAGGGTTTAGGGTTCAGGGTTCAGGGTTCAGGGTTCAGGGTTCAGGGTTCAGGGTTCAGGGTTCAGGGTTCAGGGTTTAGGGTTTAGGGTTTAGGGTTTAGGGATCCGGCTGTAGTTTGAAGCAGGCCCAGGCGCATCAGCCGACGTGAGGTAAGCGCCGGGTAGTGGAGGAAGTAGGCCAAGCACATCTCATCCTCCCAGGGCTTTTCAGGGTTCAGAGTTTTAGGTTTAGGGTTTCGGGTTTAGGGTTTAAGGTTTAGGGTTTAGGGTTTAGGGTTTAGGGTTTAGGGTTTAGGGTTTAGGGTTTAGGGTTTAGGGTTTAGGGCTTGGGGTTTAGGGCTTAGGGAGAGTTCAAGGGTAGTGAACAGCCGGAAAAAAGTTCTTCGAGTTCCCATTGGGTTGCAAGCAGCACACCGAATTCCTAAGGAGATTGAACTCTACAACCTGCGAGGCAACAATATTCCTAAAAGGAGGCTGGAGACTGGACCCAAGAGGAACCTAGGAACAAAAAAGGGGTGCACTTTTTGGTTTAAAGGGGCTTGTAAGGGAACCTAAACCCTAAACCCTAAACCCTAAACCCTAAACCCTAAACCCTAAACCTCAAAAAATGGAGTAAGGGCCTACTCTGGGTCCTAGGAGAGAGCACAGAGGTGAGGGGGTGGAAGGCGAAGCGTTGAGACTTGGAATGGGGTTTAGGGTTTGGGTTTAGAGTTTAGGGTTTAGGGTTTAGAGTTTCGGGTTTAGGGTTTAGGGTTCAGGGCTTAGGGTTAAGGGTGTTGGGTGTAGGGTGTAGGGGTTTAGGGTTTAGGGTTTAGGGTTTAGGGGGTTTAGGGGGGTTTAGGGGGTTTAGGGGGTTTAGGGTATTTGGGGTGTTTCGGGTAGTTTGTGTATTTTGGGTATTTGGGGTTTGTATTGCACACATAGAGGGATTGTTGAGGGTTTCGGCCTTGTTCCGCTCCCAGCCCTCTTCTGGCGTGTGACCCGATATCCCCCAATCTCAGGGACGTCGAGAGCTCTGCTCGGGGTTTAGTAGGGCTTTTGCTGGAATAGGGCTTGAGGGGTTTGAGGGTTTTTTGGGGGTGGCGCGGTGGTTGAAGGGCTTCCGGGTTTAGGGCTCAGGGCTCAGGGTCTTCGGGCTCAGAAGGGCATCAGATGGCTTTCGGGTGTTAGTCTTCGGGCCTTTCGGGATCCCAGGGTCCAACTTGCCCCATGAACTTCCACACCCCAAACCCCAAACCCGGCAAATTTTCGGGTTTCGGGTTTTGGGCCTAGGTTTTAGGGCTTAGGGCCCCCGAACCCTGGCTCCTGCGTGAAGTCGCCGAAGTTTGTGGGCTCCGTCCTGCCGGAGGTGTCGTAGCCTTCCAGGGGTACACATCGAGACTTCGGCATGCTGAGTGGAAGGGGGGAGGGGGGAGGCGGGGTGGGGGGGTTGGCGGGTGGGGAACGTTGTGATGGGGATTCCAGAAAGCGCGAGATAGGGCCTGTGAGAACTCCAAAACTGGACCCCAAGACACAAAGATCCACGCCCAAACCTTCATGCCGAAGCCCCAGACCCTAAACCCTAAACCCTAAACCCTAAACCCTAAACCCTAAACCCTAAACCCCCTCAAAGTTGTTCAGACCATCTGAGGCGGAGTGGCTGCACGTCAGGGTGAGCTCGTCGCCCCTCTTCAGCTTCTTCACCGAGGAGCCCTGACAGGGATCTTGAGCCTTTAGGGTTTAGGGTTTCGGGTTTAGGGTTTAGGGTTTAGGATTTAGGATTTAGGGTTTAGGGTTTAGGGTTTAGGGTTTAGGGTTTAGGGTTTAGGGTTTAGGGTTTAGGGTCTAGGTTAGCTGTACATCTTGGGGTGTTCCCCCTTATAATACTAGCAGTCCCCTGAATAGGGATTAGAGTAGCCCCCTATGATCATCCCTATGAAGGACTGATTACTAGCGAACAAAGACAAAAAGAAAACAAATACAAGTAAAACATGTCAAATACTAACATGAAGGAAAGCCTTTAGGGTTTAGGGTTTAGGGCTTAGGGTTTAGGGTTTCGGGTTTAGGGTTTAGGGTTTAGGGTTTAGGTTAGCTGTACATCTTGGGGTGTTCCCCCTTATAATACTAGCAGTCCCCTGAATAGGGATTCGAGTAGCCTCTATGATCATCCCTATGAAGGACTGATTACTAGTGAACAAAGACAAAAAGAAAACAAATACAAGTAAAACATGTCAAATACTAACATGAAGAAAAGCCTTTAGGGTTTAGGGTTTCGGGTTTAGGGTTTAGGGTTTAGGGTTTAGGGTTTAGGGTTTAAGGTGTAGGGTGTAGGGTTTAGGGTTCAGGTTAGCTTTACCTCTTGGGATGTTCCCCCTTGTACTAACAGTCCTGAACAGGGATGATAGTACCCCCCCTATTATCATCCCTACCAAGGAGTGCATATAGTGAACAAAGACAAAAAACCAAAAAACACAAGTAAAACATCTCATGATACAAATACTAACATGTAAAAATAGGGCAATAAAATTTAAAGTACTACACTACAGACAACGCATCATGAATATGAGGATCAATACCCGTACTTGTCATTTTCACTGGAGAGACTACATATGCTCATATTGTTGCTTTCTTGTATTTATACGAGCCAGTTAACAGGCTTAGAGTTTGTGGTTTTCGGCCCGAGGAATCCAAAGCCTGCCGAAGAAGGCTTGCAAGGATCTAGGGAATTTAGGGCTTCGGGCTTGAGGTTTAGGGCATTTAGGGCGTTTAGGGTGTTTAGGGCGTTTAGTGCGTTTACGGTGTTTAGGGCGGTGAGGGTGTTTAGGGCATGGGGGGGAGTTAGGGCTTAGGGCTTCGTAGGTCCCTCTTGCAAGTACGTTCCGTGTTCTCCGCGCCCAGGTCCGTCGCCATAGTTGGCCCAAACAGCCGTGAACCCTAAACCCCCAAACCCTAACCCCAAACACTAAACCCTGACAACCCCCAAAGTAGAACCCTGTGTTTTGTTTTTTCTGTTGGGGGGGAGGGGGTGGGGGCAGGGGCAGGGACCCGTAATCCCCAATTTTACACGACTTAGCCGGAGGCCCCTATAAGTCGCAGAATGGGAAATCTCGCGCCAAAGAAACCCTCGAGAACCCTAAGCCCCCCCAAGCTCCAGGGGTATATTTAGGGAGTGCCCGAAACCTTAAACCCTAAACCCGAAACCCTAAACCCTGAACCCAGAACCCTAAACCCTAAACCCTATTGCCGAAGCCTCCAGAGACTGGTGGTTGAAGTCGTAGATCTTCTCGCGGCGCATTTCTCCGACATACCTCTGGGGAGGGCTGAGGGTGTAGGGTTTTAGGTTTTAGGGGAGGGTTGAGGGTTTGGGGTTTAGGGTTTAGGGTTTAAGGTTTAGGGTTTAGGGTTTACCCCCTCATAACTCCAAAAGAATGCAAATTCCTCTCATAGGAGCGTTTGAGGTCCAGGGTTTGGGGTTGAGGGTTTAGGTGTGAAACACGGGAGACGAGATTATGTTTATAAGCATACTGCGAGTATCTTCACCTCGGCCTTCGGATGGGTTGACTATGGACCCCCTATATAAACCCCAAACCCTAGACCTGCCGTAGACGCTCTCAAAAACAATCTTGGGAATCTCTTGGGGCGATGATGTGGCGATGCACAGCATTTAAAAAGTAAAGCAACAAGGCATGGCATTGTTTATGTACAGTGCCACGTTAGAGTACATCCCTTCGTACATGACCGCATACTTGTAGCAGAAAACAATGGCACACTTGATTACCGCATGCTTCTACCCTATTCCGGGATCCTTCCTGCAGCGTGGGGAACGGAAAGGGTCCATGATTACAACCCCCCCCCCCCCATATGCCATAATGTGGACCCGGGCGCTCGCCGTTGCGGGTGACATGGACGCTCAGCTCCTTGCCCACGAGGTGCGCGTGGTGCATCACCCCGAGCACTGTGATCTCCTCTACTCCCGAACCGTCCAGGAAGTAAGGGAGGAAAGGAAGGGGAGAGGACCTGTAAGACAGAAGCCTTGTCAGCTCAGCCGCAGACGTCCACAGATCTCCACGGATGTCGACACTGCGGGGGTGTATAAAAAAAAACAAAAAAAAACGCACGAGCCGAATACTACGGGGCGACGCTCTGGGCAGATGGGGTCCTCCACAGGCCATTGGTTGGTGCACTCGGCTGGCAGGACGGCGCTGGGGATGCTGATGTTGGCCACTCCCGGAGGCAGCGGCTCGCGCTGCATGGGGCTTGCCCCACCCACGAGGCCAAAGGTCTCGGCATCGTGGGTGCGGAGGCTCGGGGCCAAGGAGAGTCGCACTCCGCTGCTGTCCTGGCTTGCTCTGCTTAAGGAGCTCAGCAGAAGTTGAGCATCAACTTAGGAGGCTCGAGGTGCAGCCAAAAAGGATGTTGGGCTCCTGAATCTTAAACTGCGGACCAAGCATCTCGCACTCCTGAGTCCAGGTTGGGGTTGTAGTAGTGCACCTGCAGGGCATACCAGCGAGCGCCGTTGCCAAGGGGTATCCCCACGTTCTCCGGCAGCACCAAGTCCTCGCCTCCCACGGCCCAGGGCCACTTCGTGGTTTGGCATCCTCGGAGCATGCGCTCGCAGTTGCCGATGACCTGGTGATGCCTCAGAGGTGCCGGGGGAAGTTCAAAGAAATATCTCCACATGCTCCCGATAGGCTCAGGTTGAGGTCTCTTTGTATCAAGGCTTCAGGGGGGGGGGGGGGGGCAGGGGTTTGGGGCTCGGGCCTCCCAAAAAAAGCTACTCTTCATCCCGGCCACGTGAAGTTGTTGTCGGCAGCGGCCTGATCGGAGCACTCGTAGAGGATCATGTGGTGGACATACTGCCGAGAAGCAGAGTCCAGCACAGGAGAGAACATAGCCGCGTGATGCTTGTCGGAGAAATTACGGCTGCTTGGCAGGACTTCCATCAGGTCGAACATGCTACAGATGTAGGGGTTCTTCCGATCGGCCCCGCCGTCACCCAGAACCTGCAACATGAGCAAGAAAGCGATGCGACGGCCGTCTCCCCCCTAAACAAAACATCCCGCGACACCTACCCCGAGTTGAGGGTTTCGGGTCTTTTGGAGTCTAGGGAGTCTGGGTGTTGAGGGTGCTGGGGGTGTTGGGGCTCAGGGGGGGCAATTGGGCTTCCGAGGGGCCACGGCGACGTTGGGCATGGTGAGCTCGGCTGCGTCGTAGGTGCTCATGTCCGGCGGCGGCGCAGGCGGTCCTGCCACCTCGCTGGACGTGGGGCGCTCATGTGGCTACAGTCCGGGACGGCTGAAGGGTAGCCGGCTACATTATGGGACAGCTGAAATGGGGCCATAGGAGGAGTTCGTTGAGGGCCCCAAAAAAACCCAGAGGTCTGAGCATGGGTCCTGCCGTCAATCCCTTTGACAAGTGGCAAGGTTTGTGTGGAACTGCCCTCGCTGCGTGTGGTAGCCAAAGCTGTGGGTATCGCCCAAGGCCCAGTGCATGAACATGCCCACATCTTCCATGGCGTACCTTTGGATCCAAGGATTCGGAGCCATTCGGAGCGTGCGGGGCGTTCAGGTTTGCTGCTCCTTCAAAGACGCCTGTGTGGAGAATAGATCACAAGGGCTTCGACAAGAAGACCCCAACATCATCGAATCCGAAACCCATGAGGACTTCCCCCCTCGTTGAAGGCCCTCCGAATCCTCCATCCCAGACGTGCGCCTCTCGCCCGCTTTGCAGGAGCGTGCAGGGAGCAGGACCCCCCAGCTGGTATGGCCGCCGGCCTTGCAGGGATGAGGTTAGAGACATCCAAGCGCTCCGGGTGTAGGGTTGTAGGGTCTTCTTTGGCTTTACGGCCTAGGGCTTTGAGGGTCCTCAAAGGGCCGTTCAGCACATCACCCCTTGAACATTCTGAGCCTCGGAGGCAAAGAAGAGCAGCACCTCCTGAGTTTCCTGGTTCTAGGGAAGGGTTTCGGGTACACAAACGTGCTGAGCCGTGGGCGCTCTAAGCTAGGGCTTAGCGCTTAGGGCAGTTCAGGGCTGGGGCAAGCCCTAAACCCTAAACCCTAAACCCTAAACCCCAAACCCATTTCATACCTCAGATGAGAGGTCTCCTGGAGCAGCGGCATCGTGTAGTCAGTGGAATAGCGCTCCTCTGCCACAAACTCGTCCTCCACCTCTGCTGCGGTACTGCCTTCTAGACCCTATAAGCCCTAGGCCCGAAACCCTGTTCCTGGACGAAGGCTCTGAAGAGCTCTAAACCCCTAAACCCCCTCTACCCTGAAAGTATAAGGCCATGAGATCCGAACCCCGACCCGAGAACCCCGTGCCCTTAACTCCACAAAAGCTGTGAACGGCCAACGTGCCTTGCGCACCACGATCTGCTGGGCACCCTTCATGCCACCGTTGCCGCCGATGCCGAGGGCGCTCCACCCGGTGTGATTCTCGGCATACCTGCATTAGCACCATGAAGGTCGTTGCTTGTCTTTCGGAACTATGTGTATATTTTATATATGAGCGACGGACACAATTACTTTACACGGTGGGAGGTCACAGGATACCACGTTATCGCTTTACTTGGGGCCCATATCGCTTTACATACTATGGGACTGCGGGACCACATCAAGCAAAACAGGTTGAAATGTGGTAACTAAGGTTATCGCTTTAGGTGGGGCCCATATCGCTTTCTATGGTGTACTGATGTTCGCAACAACTCGTGTCCACCGTAGTACTGGCTTCAAGAAACATAATTTTGGCAGGCGCTCATATGAAGGCTTAGGGCCTAGGGTTTAGGAGTTTTTCTCGAGTAAAGTCGAAGGTTTTGTGGAGATGTCGGGGCTCAAGCCGGACCCTGGAAGCAAAGAGAAACGGGGCATACTCAGCTGTCGCACAGATGCATACCCAGCTTCATGTAGTCGCCATCTGCGCTCGGGCCGAAATACATCAGCAGCCCCGGCTGCAACTCCTGGCAGAAGGGGAAGTTCTCCTGCATGAAGATGTCGCCGCTGCTGTAGCACGCCGCCGCTGCGCTGCCTGCTGGCAGGGCCGCGAGGAGCACCGCCCATGGCCACCCCGCCATCTTGGGAGGACTTCTGAGGACTTCGGGGAGCGGAGGCTCCTCGCTTCGACGACTCTGCAGATGGCTGCCAAATCGCGCAGGCTTTTCGGGGGCCCACAACGAGCCCCCAGTGGCAGGCTTTCAGCTGCGGTCCCCCCCTCATGACTTTTAAGGGTTTAGGGTTGAGGATTTTTTGTTTAGGGTTCCCAACAACAGAACAAGGCAGAAGGGTAGGGAACCATACTAAGGGCCCGTGGTTCCAACCTTATAAGATAACTCCGCCCCAATAAAATGAAGAAAACAACTGTGAGAAAAACATCCTCAGCACCTCCAACCCCCCCGCCAAAGTGCTGCCTGGCTCGTCTTCGGGACGAACTCTGTGGCCGCCGCTCTCAAGCCGGACCTGAGTTGGGAGTTGAGAACCTTTCGGGCAGACTGTGGGCGCCTCTAAAGATGGAGGGGGGATCTGGAAAGGAACATGCCTTGGAGGCTGCCGGTGCTGGTGCCTTCAAGGGCAGTTCGACGCTCCCTGTGTCGTATTGCCAATCGGCCACTGCAGGGTCCGCAGTTTTTGCCCCTTTGCCGCGGTCGCAAGGGCTGTGCCGCATCCCCAAGCAGGTGGGGGTGTGACTTTTGCGGCACGCAAAGACCCTCCAGAACTCTCTGCTGGAGTTGCCTTTGAAATGCTGCCGGGGGGGGGGGGGGGCTGCTCTTTTTTCCACAAATCCAAAGTGCATGCAGGTGGCATCGGGCTTTTGGGAGACAGGTCCTCCTCACCGGATACTTCACAAACCCCGACTCGAGATACCAACCCCTGGCAAACACAACACCGACCAAAATAGGCTTCACAACCCCTAAACCCCTAAACCCCTAAACCCCTAAACCCCTAAACCCCTAAACCCCTAAACCCCCGAACTCCTAAACCCGTAAACCCTAAACCCTAAACCCTAAGACCCTAAGACCCTCCCCCACCCAGCGCACAGGCTGTGGAGAGGGCTGAGGGCCCTGCATGCGGCCCGTGCTGGCAGCAGGATTCTGGCAGGGGGCAGCTTTCTAGCTTGTGACCCCCCCCAGCCCTAAGCCCTAAGCTCTAAACCTAAACCCTAAACCCTAAAACCCTAAACCCTAAAACCCTAAACCCTAAACCCTAAACCCTAAACCCTAAACCCTAAACCCTAAACCCTAAACCCTAAACCCTAAACCCTAAACCCCAACCCTTAACCCCTAAACGCTAAACCCTAAACCCTAAACCCACAGCCCCAATTCCTAACTTGGTTAAAGGGCGTGTCTTTCAAGGGATTTTGTGGGGTGGGCGTGAGGGTTTTGCAACTCTGAAGCCATGGAGGGCTGGGGCCAAGACTTAAACCCGAGCCGCAGCAACGCTTTCAAGTTAACGCTTTTTTGGTGTTGGGTTCAGATGGGCGTATAGGGTTTTGGGGCGATAGGATTGCAGTATGACCTGGAAGAAGTATCTGTTCTCCCAGGCACACCCCTGGCTTGTGCTCAGACATTGCGGATGATTGCAAAGTTCTCTCCATTCGTCCCCAGATTCACACAGTTGCGGTGCTTGGTGGTGATGAAAGAAAGGAGCCCGTCCTCATGAAACCCAGAAAAAAACCCTACAAGTAAGCCCCAAGCCTTGAGCCATGGAAAGACATCCTTCAGTCCACAAAGGCGCTACTCCACCCACATGCCCTGATGAAACCCCGAAGAAACCTGCAGAACCCGGCAAACCACACAGTACTCCTGGAAAAACCCAAAAAAAAGGCCTAAACCTTAAACCCGACGCCCTAAAAATCCTAACCCTGAACCCTAAACCCCAAGAAACCCGAAGGGAACAGCAAGAAGCCCCCTGCCTTGAGGCACTGTTTTGGGGCTGGTTACCTCAGATAAGAGGAACCTGGAACCCAAAAAACAAAAAACAAAAAAACAAAAAACCGGAAAAAAGTCCCTAAACCCCTAAACCCCTGAACCAAACAGCAGAAGCCCCCCATTCCCTTCAGGACTTCACCCTAAACCCTAGACCTGGACCCTAAACCCTAGACCCTAAAACCCTAAACCCTAAACCCTCAAACACCTCCGGGAGAGGTCCGTCGCCCCGTGCAAGGGTGAGCTTGATCAGCTGCCTGCTCGCGACTTGGGGCGGGGGCGAGGACGGGGTGGGGGGATTTAGGGTTTTGCAATTTGGGGATTTAGGGTTTTGGGATTTAGGGTTTCGGGTTTAGGGTGTTCGGGTTTAGGGTTTAGGGTTTAGGGGTTAAGGGCATTGAGGGCTTAGGGTTTATTCGAGGTGTGCATTGATTTTATTTTGTTATCGTTTGGGTTTAGGGATTATTTGGCAACAAGAGACTAAGGGCCCTCCTGCATAGATGAGTGCGTCGTGTAGGGCGGCCGGATTTTTGAACATTCGTATGACCTGAGTTTAAGAATTGTTTCTGAGCGAGAGGTCCGCAAAACAAGGGCTTGGCCCTAATCGATGTGTTCTGAGGTGAGTGGGTAAGGAAATGGCGCTCCTCACCCACGAAGGTCCCCCAAGCCGCCGGAGACCCCCAAAGCCAACCTCCCCAAACCCTAAACCGGAAAACCTAAACCTAAACCCTGAACCCGAAACCCTACACCCTGAACCCGAAACCCCAAAACCCGCCACCAGGTCTCCCAGCTTTTCCCTACACTCATCCAGCATCTTGTCCGGATCGTAGGACACGCTGTTGACGCCTTGGGGTCAACGCGGGTGCAGGGGAGGACAAGTAAGCCCCTGGAACCCGAAACCCAATACGATGAAGGGCCTACAGGGTTTGGGGTTTCGGGCTTTGGGTTGATGTTTCGGGGGCTTTGGGGTTGTAAGGTAAGCTTTCGCTCGGCAAGCTCGTCGTGCACGCACCACCGGTTCGGGCCGCAGCGACACCCTAAACCTTGAGCTCCCCTGGTTGAACCCGGTGCTGAGCACCATAAACTCCCCAAACCCCAAGCTCCCTGAATCCTAAATTCCCTAAACCCTAAGCTCCCTAAACCCTAAACCCCAAACTCACCCTAAACAAACCTGAAAACCTTCAGCTCTAGGCAAACCAAAGCCCAGAACCCTAAACCCAGAACCCTAAACCCTAAACCCTAAACCCCGACTTCATCCCACTCTCTCAGTCCGAAGCTCCCAAAGCCCCCTGTAAGCCCTGCAGGGGGCCCTTAAGGGAGTTAAAGAGGCCTGAGAGCCTAAACTTGGGATGTTTCCCCGGGAGCATCCTAAGCTTGAACCCTCTACCGACATATCATATCCGAGAAGCAAAACAACATAGTTAAGACCCAAACGGAAAAGAGCTCTTGTTCCGCGGGCTTTTCGGTCCTGACGGCCTAAACCCGAAACGGCCTCAGGGCTTCAGACGGAGGCTCGCGCAAAATTTCATAACTCGAGCTTCGGGCAACAAAGTCCTTACAGGCCCTAAACCCCGCAACACAAAATAGATCTTGCGACCATAAAATGAAACCAACCCCGCACTTAAAGCCGCGGCTACCACCCGCAAAACATTCATTGAGCCTCTAAACCCTAAACCTAAACCCTAAACCCTAAACCCCCCTTGAACTCTCAAAGGCCCAAAGAAGCCCATGAAACCCTCAGAGGCCCCAAAGAAGCCCCTCTCAAAAACCGAAACACCCGCAAAGCCGGGGCTGAGGCTGATGATGCGGTCGCCGGGAAGCACCATGCGCTCCGGGTTGAGGTCTCCCTTAGACCGTCTGATTTTGGGAAGGAGGGGGGTTTGGGGAGAGTTGAAGGCGTAGCGATTTGGGGATGTCAGGGGCTTAGGGCTTTATGAGGGGATGATTCGTTGCGTAGGGTGGGCTTACGAGGTCTGGAGGCTTTAAGGACTTCGGGCGGCTTAAGAAGTCTAAGAAGTCTGGGGAGCGTATCGGCTGCATAGAGTTTCAAAGCTCGACAGTTCTAAAGGTGCCTAGGCCCTAGGGACATTCAGGGCTTAGGGGGGGGGGGGGGCATGAGGTTGAAGAAGTCTAGGCCTTAAGGGCGCAGAGGCGCGGGATGGCACGGGTGCGCGCCGTTTGCGGGGTTGTCTTTGGCAAAGTGAAGCAGGTGGAACAAATTTAGGGACCTGATGGCTAGCGGAGGAAAGCCCGTAATACTGGATGTGATGTATCACGAAGCTGCCAAAACCCTGCAATTCGCGAAGCCTCGGAGCTTCGAATCAGGTGCTCCTCCTGCTTTGGGGAATCCAGTGTGTCAGTGAGCCCTAAAACCCTAAACCCCAAACCCTAAACCCGAAACCCTAAACCCCAAACCCCAAACCCCAAACCCTAAACCCCCGGAAAGGCCCTACATGAGCTCATGACCCTCCTTTGAATTGGGGTGGCAACTCCTCAGTCTTGAGGGCCCTCGGTGCCTGAGCCCCCCCCCCCCCAAAGAAACTGACCCAAGGGCCGGGCGCACTGCCTGGCACAGAGGGTCTTTGGGGCCTTTAGGGCCTTTAGGGCCTTTAGGGCCTTTAGGGCCTTTAGGGCCTTTTGGGCCTTTAGGGGGGTTTAGGGTTGTTTAAGGGTTCAGGGCCTTCAGGGGTTTTAGGGCCTTTTAGTGGGGTTAGGGGGTTTAGGGTCTCGGATTCTTGGGGGGCGCGGGGGAGGGGGATAAAACCTGTTGGGAAATGGCTCTAGAACGATCTGTGACTCTCTGTACGCATGGCCTAGAGTTTTGGGTGTTTAGGGTGTTTAGGGTTTAGCTTGTAGGGCTTAGGGCTTAGGAATTACAGCCCTAAACCTTCCGAACCAACCCCCTCGCAGGCGCCTGTTGAACGCCTCAACGGCTCCATCTGCGTTGATCCCTTTCACGAGGAGCACCTGAATGGGGGCGGGGGGGCGGGGTTATGACACTTGAGAGGGTTTAGGGGTGGAGGGGTTTAGGGGTCTTCAGGGGTCTGGTGGTTGAGGGGTTGAGAGGTTTACGGGTTTTCAGGTTCGGGGGTTGAGGGGTTGAGGGGTTGAGGGGTTGAGGGGTTGAGGGGTTGAGGGGTTGAGGGGTTGAGGGGTTGAGGGGTTGAGGGGTTGAGGGGTTGAGGGGTTGAGGGGTTGAGGGGGTGAGGGGTTGAGGGGTTGAGGGGTTGAGGGGGTGAGGGGTTGAGGGGTTGAGGGGTTGAGGGGGTGAGGGGTTGGGGGTGAGGGGTTGAGGGGTTGAGGGGTTGAGGGGTTGAGGGGTTGAGGGGTTGAGGGGTGAGGGGTGAGGGGTTGAGGGCGGGTGAGGGGTTGAGGGGTTGAGGGTTGAGGGGTTGAGGGGTTGAGGGGTTGAGGGGGTGAGGGTTGAGGGGTTTGGAGGTTGAGGGGTGAGGGGTTGAGGGGTTGAGGGGTTGAGGGGTTGAGGGGTTGAGGGGTTGAGGGGTTGAGGGGTTGAGGGTTGGGGGGTGAGGGGTTGAGGGGTTGAGGGGTTGCGGGGTTGAGGGGTTGAGGGGTTTGAGGGGTTGAGGGGTTTGAGGGGTTGAGGGGTTGAGGGGTGAGGGGTTGAGGGTTGAGGGGTTGAGGGGTTTGAGGGGTTGAGGGGTGAGGGGTTGTTGAGGGGGTGAGGGGTTGAGGGTTGGGGGTTGAGGGGTTGAGGGGTTTGAGGAGTTGAGAGGGCCTCGAAGCCCTCAAAGCCCTGAGCCCATATGCACGCGTTTCCGCGTAATCGACCCCCCCCCCCCCCAATGGTTTCCCCAACCCCCCCCCCCCCCGTGCCAAACCCTGCCTGCTAACCCTAAAACACCACGGAGCACGGGGGAGGACAGAGAAACCTCAGCCTAATTCCAGGAGGGAGAAGGGTAAACCCGAAACCTTAGCCGCTTTAACCCTGAAACCTGAACCATAAACTCAGCACGAACCACAGGGGGAGAGGGGAAACCGTAAACCTACCATTACCCCAAACCTTGAACCCTGATTAAACTCTAAACCCACAATGAACCAATAGATCAGAGTGAAAATCCTGAACTCTACAGCCTAACCCTAAACCCCTGAACCACAAACCCATAAAGGGGAGAACCCCATAAGGGGGGGGGGGAAGGGGGGAGGGGGGGGGGGGGGGAAGGGGGGGAAGGGGGGGGGGGGGGGAGGGGGGGAGGGGGGGAGGGGGGGGAGGGGGGGAAGGGGGGGGCAGATATGCTGGCCCACATAAACCCTAAACCCTAAACTCCCTATAAACTCCCTAAACTCCCTAAACCCAAGCCCTAAACCCGAAGCCCTAAACCTAAACTCCCCAACTCCCTAAACTCCCTAAACCCCCTGAACCCCCTAAACCCTAAGCCACAAACCCTAAACGCTAAACTCTCAACTCCCTGAACTGCCTAAACTCCCTAAACTCCTTAAACTCCCTAAACTCCCCAAACTCCTTAAACTCCCTAAACTCCCTAAACTCCCCAAACCCCCTAAACCTCCTAAACCCCCTAAACCCCCAAAACCCCCTAAACCCCGTAAACTCCCTAACTCCCTAAACTCTAAACCCTAAACTCCCTAAAAAAACGAAAATCCCTCGTGCGGACGGCCTTCTGGCTCTCTACCGGCTCCACACTGAGGCCCAACTCCTGGGAGGCTCACTGGAGGAGAAAGGCCACTTGAGGGACCCTCAACCCTATACCCTAACCCTATACCCTAAACCCTCAACCCTGGGCTGAGGGCTCTCAGGAGGAGCCTTTCCTGCTGTTCATTCACGGCGATTACCGGTGTCTAAGGAGTGCTTCAACTGCGCGCCCTGAGGCGAGCAAGCTCAAACCTCCACCAAAGGGGGCCCGGAAGTGCCTCGAGGGGCTCATGGACCCGACACGATCTCTTTTTGCGCTCTAAACCCTATAAACCTCATGACGAACCCGAAACCCTACACCCCGAGAGCAACCCTAAACCCTCAACCCCATGACCCTAAACCCTAAACCCCTAAACCCCGAAACCCCGAAAGCAAGCCTCATGACTTCCCGAAGCAAGGCACAGTGTCATCTGCTTTCCGGAGGGTCAGGGAGAAGACCTGGGCAGCGTTCAGGGTTAGGGTTGAGGGTGGAGGGCTGAGGGCTGAGGGCTGAGGGCTGAGGGCTGAGGTCTGAGGGTTGAGGGTTGAGGGCTGAGGGTTGAGGGCTGAGGGCTGAGGGCTGAGGGTTGGGGGTTGAGGGTTGCGGGTTGAGTGCTGAGTGTTGAGGGTTAGGGTTGAGGGTTGAGGGTGGAGGGCTGAGGGCTGAGGGCTGAGGGTTGAGGGTTGAGGGCTGAGGGCTGAGGGCTGAGGGCTGAGGGTTGAGGGTTGAAGGTTGAGGGTTGAGTGCTGAGTGCTGAGTGCTGAGTGTTGAGGGCTGAGGGCTGAGGGTTGAGGGTTAGGGTTGAGGGTTGAGGGTGGAGGGCTGAGGGCTGAGGGTTGAGTGCTGAGTGCTGAGTGTTGAGGGTTAGGGTTGAGTGCTGAGTGCTGAGTGTTGAGGGTTGAGCGTGGAGGGCTGAGGGCTGAGGGTTGAGGGTTGAGGGTTGAGGGTTGAGGGTTGAGGGTTGAGGGTTGAGTGTTGAGTGCTGAGTGCTGAGTGTTGAGGGCTGAGGGCTGAGGGTTGAGGGGTGAGGGCTAAGGGCTGAGGGTTGAGGGCTGAGGGCTGAGGGTTGAGGGCTGAGGGCTGAGGGCTGAGGGTTGAGGGTTGAGGGTTGAGTGCTGAGGGTTGAGGGTTGGGTGCTGAGGGTTTGGGGCTTAAGGTTTGGGGCTTAGGGCTTTGGGCTTAAGGTGGCAGCATGGCAATCCGAAACCCCAAGCCCAAAACCAAACCGCCCCACGGGGGCCCGGGCCGATGGGGTCTGTGCCCGGGCGCTGTAAGGCGCCTGCTTTCTTTGGGGTTTGGGGTTTAGGGTTAGGGTTTTAGGGTTTAGGGGTTAGGGGTTAGGGGTTAGGGGTTAGCGTTTAGGGTTCAGAGGTTCAGGGTTTTGGGTCTAGGGTTTATGGAGTTCAAGGGGGTTGAGGGAAGTCCGAGGGGTTGATAGGGGGTAGTAGAGGATTTCACGTCGTTGGGGTTTAGGGGGGGAAGGCTGCCTAGGTTACCACCCAAACCCCAAACCCCCACAATTACAGGATCGCGGAACCTCCGACAACCCCGTGAGCCTCGTTGACCGAGAGGGACGTCGCCAAGGACAGCGGGGCGGGAAGCCTCCGGAATGCACAAGGACCCCTCAACTGGGGAACAGTCCTCGACTTCGCACCTGCCTATGTCGGTGAAAGCTATACAGGGTTCGCGGGTTCAGGGGTTGAGCGCTTCTGAATCCCCTTACCGTGAATCCGTTAAGGTACCCCAACACCACATTCCAGATACAAACGGTTGGCGCACCGGCCGATGCTGTGGTTTTCTGTCTTCTTCTTATGACGGGCACGTTTCTCGTCAATGCCGCAATGACCATTGCCCATAATTCCTCTGAACCCTAAACACCTAACCCCAAACCCCAAACCCTAAGGATGGGGTGACCCAGCCGCGGAAAAGGCCGTGCCTCAAACGTGAGCCATTCCTCAAAATTCAACACATGACCAGCCACACCCACACGCCCTTGACTCGCAGGTGCGATTGTGTGATGATGATGGGGGCTCCAACGCCCTAAACCCTAAACCCTAAACCCTAAACCCTAAACCCTAAACCCTAAACCCTAAACCCTAAACCCTAAACCCTAAACCCTAAACCCTAAACCCCACTCCAAACTATCAACTACGGCTCGGGCACAGCTTGGTGTCCCCAAGACGCCTGTGACGGCAGACTTCGCTTCACCAGGTCAACACAGGCCAAATAAGCCTCTAAGCCTCTAAACCCTAAACCCTAAACCCTAAACCCAAATGACCTTGAAAGGTGCTTCTGGACTTTGGCCTGGGCGCCGCATCTGCGCCAGGGCCAAACTCCGGCGTGTGGGAGGAGCTCAGCACCTGCTGCAAGCAGAGGCCAGGCGTGCCAAGTCTTTAGAGGCTATAGAGGGCCTTCGGAGGGGCTTCAGGGTTTAGGGTTTAGGGTTTAGGGTTTAGGGTTAGGGTTTAGGGTTCAGGGCCTTTCAGGGGGCCTTCAGGGCCTTCGGGGCCTTCAGGGCCTTCAGGGCCTTCAGAGGGTCTTCGGAGGGCCTTCAGGGCCTTCAGGGTCTTGGGGTTTCCTTGAGGGTTTCGGGTCGCGGGGTTGGTCTTGGGGGTCATGCTTTTTGGGTTCGCCCCTTTGGGGCTCATGGCCGGTCTTGGGCGGGGGTCCTTACACTCCTTGGGACGTTGGCCTTGCGGTTCACTAAGTCACGAAGGGTTTGGGGATTGGCAGAAATTCTTCAAAGTGATCGCATACGTGCGATCTTGATCTGATATCGCAATCACGTTGTGAAACTCGCTTGATTTGGGCAGTAAGGTTTGGGGCGTGTCGGCCTGTAGGGAGCCCCTCTCTTGCCTTATTCGCGCGCTGCTCCGCAACGCGCAGAAGCCCCCACGATGAACCCCAATTTCGGGCGTTTGAGGGTTTAGTGACGCAGGGATTTTACGGTTTGGGGACCTTGGGGGCTTTAGGGACTTTGGATTTTGGAGGTGTAGATGGGGGTGTAGGGGCCCGGCTTTAACAAAGGCCTCAAGCAAAACCCTAGAAACCCTGAAAACCCTAAACTCTCCTGGAGTAGCATTAAGACTCTATGGCCTGAGCTTGATGTTGGGAACCCAAGGACAACCCCTTCAAGACGCCCGCAAGCTCGCCCGCAGCCTTCGCTAGGGACAGGGGGGCACCGGCCGCGGTCCTCGGGAATGTTGGGGGTGCGGAAATTCTGACATTTTGGGGATTTTGGGGTTTAAGGTTCAGGGTTCAGGGTTTAAGGTTCAGGGTTCAGGGTTCAGGGTTCAGGGTTTGGGGGAAGGGTCTTTGGAGCTTGGAGTCCACCGAGCTTCCGCTGGGAGGGCTGCTTTGGGGTTCGAGGGGTCCAGGGATGGTCTGTGGGGTCTCCGAAGTCCCGGGATGTGGAGGCCTGGTTCGACTTCGCACTGAGGTATTAGGCCTTTGTAGGGGCCAAGACCTTTTCCGAGACCGCCCAATTCCCTTCGACCCAAAACTCGGAGAGAAGAGGGCTGCTGGGAGGCCCCCGCGCGAATGGAAAGGTGGGAACCTGCGAGCGGGATTCGGAGAAAAGGGAGCGTTGAGGGTTTGTTTGGGGGAACCCCTGAACCCTAAACCCTGAACCCTACATGAGGGTGTAGGGAGGCTCTGCGGTGTCAAGGGGAACTCTCGAAAGGTTGAGAGGTTGAGTGGTGGGTTGGGAAAAAGCTGCCAAAAACTTGACATGACGCCTCTTGCCACGTTCTTGGGTCCCGAATTGGGTGATTCCTTGTGCGATCCAGAGCAATTCTTAGAGTTCGAAAGTTCGGGGTTTTGTTGGGACCTTGGCTCCCGGACTGATGCCTCTAGGCCATTTTGTGGTGAGAAGTGCGTGCACGGGGCTTCGACTTCGCAGGGTTGAAGCTGGGCTTCAGGGGGTCCAAAACGCCCGTTGAAGTCCCTTAAGGTCCCTTAAGGTCCCTTAATGAAGGTCCCTTAAGGTCCCAACCTCCCCGAAGCCAAACCTCATGGCCGTAAGCGTTCAACGCCACCATTCCCGCCCTTCCTCCTCAAAAACAAAAACAGCAAGCCACACACAAGTAGATCCCTAAACCCTAAACCCTAAACCCTAAACCCGAAAAGCCCGCCTAAACCCTAAAACCCCAAAGCTCTGAACTCTGCTCTCCCCACATCTGGTCCCCCCTAAACCCTAAACCCTAAACCCTTAACCCTTAAACCCTTAACCCTAAACCCCCCAACAAAAGCCCTCCACCAGCCTCCGGTAGTGGCGAGTAGCCGGCCTTCGCTGCACGTGGCAGAGCTTCAGGGTGTTTGAGGCGTAGGGTTTAGGGTTCAGGGTTCAGGGTTCAGGGTTTAGGGTTTAGGGTTTAGGGTTTAGGGTTTAGGGTTTAGGGTTTAGGGTTTAGGGTTTAGGGTTTAGGGTTTAGGGTTTAGGGTTTAGGGTTGTAGATGCTGTGAAGGTTTGGATGCAGCAGCGGCTCGAATGCCTCGTCAGGTGCGAAGAGCAGTTCTGGCCCGATTGTGGAAGGCCATCTAATACTGGTCTGCCACCCCACGCCGCCCGAGGCGGCAAAACCACCCAAACCTATTCCTTTTAGGGTTTAGGCCTAAACTCGTGACAATCGCTTACTTTCCAAAAAAAAACCTTTCTGTGCACCCACCCTGCCTGGACCAGCCTGAGGCCCCCTGGTCCCTGGACACGCTGCGGCGAGGGGGTCCGGGTCCTCCTGCCCTGGGCCCTGGGGGTACCCCCCCACCTTCTGGCACAGCCATTTGCGGATTGGGGTATTTAAGGGACCAGTACTGGTAGACGTGTTCCGGTACCGGGCCCATCGTGGGTGCCACCGACCGGGCTGCAGGAGGCGGGCAAGCGACCTGGGTCGACTTTCGCCATAGACGTTGAAGGGCTTAAGCGCCGCCCCCCTTCTGTAGGAGGGCGGCCTAGGCCCGGAATTTAGGGTTTAGGGTTTTGGGTTTTGGGTTTCTACCCGAACACCCTTTATGGCCTTAAAGCCCCTACAGAGCTTGAGGGGCCTTCAAAGCTTCCAGGGACCCTTTGCGTCGCCTCCGGGGTGAAGCGGAACTATGGTGGTTGTAAGGTCGGGTTTCGGGTTTAGTGTTGAGGCTTAGGGCGAAGATCATCTCAATAACATACCATCATATACCATAAGCTACGATACTCTGCGAGGAGAAGCGAAAACATGCTACAAAAAAATGCACGATGCCTCAGGCTCAGGCTCGAGTATTCTGGGGTGTCGAAAGTCCAAAACCGCCACCCTCACAAAAAACAGAACGTGACGAAGGGCCTTGTGACGGTGCGATCTTACCGTGACAAAAGGGTGTTTTGCGGGCTCCGAAACCCGAACCCCCTAGACCCTAACCGCCAAGCTAACCCCCTAAACCCTAATTAAACCCTAAACCCTAAACCCTGAACCCTAAACCCTAAACCCTACACTATAGCTTGCTAACCAGCACCACCTGCTGCGCTGGCCTCTGCGTTGAGCGGATCGGACCTTGGGGAAGGAGCACCACGCCGGAAGCCCAATAATACAATGGACCGCACCTTATCTCCAAGATGTTTAGGGTTTAGGGTTTAGGGTTTAGGGTTTTGGGTTTTGGGTTTTGGGTTTAGGGTTTAGGGTTTAAGGTTTAGGGTTTAGGCTTTAGGGTTTAGGGTTTAGGGTTTAGGGTTTAGGGATGCCGAAGATGAGCAACGCCAAGCCTGACACGTCTTTTGCTTACTCAGAATGGAGTGTTTTGAGACATGCCACATCGTTCAGCTCTTCTGGCATCTTCTGTTTAGCCAAGATGAACGTGGGAAGAGTTTCGGGTGCCCGACCGCTGGGGCGTGATCTCATGCACGGAGTCCGTGCCCACGGTGGTGGGGGTCGAGAGGCCTCTCAGAGGCTCAGGAGGTTTGAGGGTTCAAGGGCTTAGGGTTTCAGGTTTGGAGCTTAGGGTTAAGAAGGGCTTAAGGGCTCAAAAGGGTGTAGGGCGTTGAGGGCTTAAGGCCTCAAGGGTTCAGGGCTCAAGAACACACCTTACTGAGCTCCACAGTCATCATTGTACGGCTGCTGGACCCTCCCCGGGTTTCATGGGCGGTACCTTTGTACTTTCTGGTTACCAGAAACTACAGAAGGAATAGGCTTCAACAGACACACCCCCCGATAAAAAGCTGCCCAACTATGTCGCCCAGACCCCCCCCCCAAAAAAAAAAAAAAAAACAGAAAGCCCTCAAAAGCCCTCACTCTCAACCTCCCCAAACTCGGCCCACAATCTCAAACACCAAACAGAAGAAGAAGAATCATACTCATAATGACAACCATACATCAGAAGAAGGAGAAGAAGAAGCCAAGCTCAACAATAAAGGCTCACAAAAGTCTAGGGTTTAGGGTTTAGACCCCCACCCTCCCCCCGCACACCCCGCCCAGCCTTGCGAGAGCTTGCCGTCGGGGACGCCCATGCCCAGCAGTGCCAGCTGGGAGGCCGCGAGCACCAGCATCTCAGCAGCGAGGGGTTTAGGGTTTAGGGTTTAGGGTTTAGGGTTTAGGGTTTAGGGTTTAGGGTTTGGGGTTTGGGGTTTGGGGTTTGGGTTTAGGTTTTAGGGTATTGCGGGGTTGGGTATTCAAGGTTTGGGTCTTATACGTCTTAGGGCTTTGGAGGTTTCGCGCGAACGTTCCAACCTCGATCTGGGCAAACTTCATCTCCCAACTAAGCCTGCAAACACCATCATCCTAAACCTTAATCCCTAAACTTCCCTAAACCCTAAACCCGAAACCCTAAAATCCCCAACGGCCCTGTCCCAGGTGGCGCAGAAGCGAAAGTCCCAAGCATGGGGCATTTTTCAACATCCCCAAAGATCCCCAAACATGCATCCTTTGCGAAAACGACAACCCCCCTAAAGGAACCGGTTAGGGTTTAGGGTTTAGGGTTTAGGGTTTAGGGTTTAGGGTTTCAAGGGTTTGGAGTTTAGGGTTTGTGGTTTAGGGCTTAGGGTTGAGGGTTTAGGGTTTAGGGTTTAGGGTTTAGGGCTTAGGGTCCTATTTTCGGAACCCCCCCCCTCACAAGTGCAACGAAGTCGTGGGGCTCCCAGATTTCCGTAACACGCATGTGCTTAGAGAACTGTTACTAGGGTCCTTATATTATTGGGTTCCTCAGAAAAAGGGTTCTTCAGGGAGGGGGCCCTAGGGACCAGAACCCTATAATTATACATACTCTTGGTACCACCATTCTATTCCTTCATCGTTCCAATGACTGTTCTTGTTGTGGTTCTTGTTGTTTTGTTGCAACTGTAGTGGCTACCATTCTTTCATGGCCGACCGTGACTCACCTCCATGCTTTTACGGGGGGGGGGGGGGGGCATTTGTTTCGGCTTCAGAACCTTCTTGTAAAACCTCTAAACCCACCAGAACCCTGAGAATCCCCGCTTAAGACGCCCAAAAACACCTCCGAGAAACCCCAAATCCCTCAACTCCCCCCCGCACCGCTCCTCCCCCTCAGAACCGACAAGTCCGCGCCTGCTTCAAGGACTCATGCTCCGTCTGCAGTGCTTCCTGTCGCTCCTTCAACCTCGAGGTTCACCACGGGGAGGGTCAGGGCTTAGGGAGGTTCACCACGGGAGGGTCAGGGTTTAGGGTTTAGGGTTTAGGGTTCAGGGTTCAGGGTTTAGGGTTTAGGGTTTAGGGTTCAGGGTTTAGGGCTTAGGGTTGAAGGTTCAGGGTTCAGGGTTTTGGGTTGAGGGTGATTGGTGGCTGCAGGGCTTTGGGAGGAACCCAGTGCTTGGGCTTCAGGGCTTAAAGGGGCTCAAAACAACTGCATTGGGAATTCGGCAAAACTTCGGATGGATTCCGAGCCCCGAAACCCCAAAGAGGGGAATGTGGGGGGAGTCCCACGTGCAAGCATCGGTCTCGAGGTGAAGGCCCTGAAGCCAGAAAGTCCACAAACACCCTACAACCCAAAACACAAGCCAACAGTCCCAAATCAGGGCTAAAGGTTTCCCTTTGAAGGACGGTTTAGGGTGCAATCCCCTCCCCCAAAAATATTAAAACCCCGCCCCTACCCCCTAATATTAAATACCCCCCCCTATACGATAATAACGAAAACTGGGAGTACTTAATATTCGAGGGTAGAAGGGGGGTCTAGTATGAGGGTTTCCGAACTTAGGGGGTGCCTTATTGGGGTCCTTATTATTAGGGAATCCTACTATTTGGCCTAAACCCTAAACCCTAAACCCTAAACCCTAAACCCTAAACCCTAAACCCTAAACCCTAAACCCTAAACCCTAAACCCTAAACCCTAAACCCTAAACCCTAAACCCTAAACCCTAAACCCTAAACCCTAAACCCTGACCCTAAACCCTAAACCCTAAACCCTAAACCCTAAACCCTAACCCTCAACCCTGAACCCTGAACCCTGAACCCTAAGCCCCCATATTTGGGGGAAGGGATTTAGGGGCGGGGGGGCTGAGGACCCGCACTGGCGGAGCTCCGAAACGAGCTGGTCCGTCTTGCTCTGCTGCTTCTGCTGCACCTTTGGGAGGTTAGGGTTTTAGGGTTTCAAGGGTTTGGAGTTTAGGGTTTGTGGTTTAGGGCTTAGGGTTGAGGGTTTAGGGTTTAGGGTTTAGGGTCTAGGGTTTAGGGTTTAGGGCTTCCGAAGGCCAAAGCCCCAAACTCTCGAAAGAATTCTGGGCCCCAACGTTCAGGAGCGAGGATGTAGGTTTGAGGTTTAGAATTTGGGGTGCAGGTGGTTTTCGGGTTTGGGTTTGGGCGGGGGGGCAGGGGGGGGTGCAGGGCGGGGCGGGGGGCGGGGGCCAGGGGGCAGAGGGGGGGGCAGAGGGGGGGGCAGCGGCGGGGCAGGGGGGGTGGGGGGGGAGGGGGGGCAGGGGGGCAAGGGGGGGGGGGGGCAGGCGGGGGGGGGGGTGGGTGAGGGGGGGACTTCAAGTTCGGCGCTTCTAGGGCAAAAGCCTAGGATGTGCGTTTTTGTTTGAGGCTTCAGGACCTATATAACTTTGGGCTTTAAATAAAGATTTCAGAGAATAGGTTCAGGACCTAACAAGGCTATTCGAAGTGTGTGGAACGCCAACACATCATCATGTTCGCAGTCGGGCTGGCGATGCCTGCGCGAAGGCGTACTGAGCGCTAGCTACTTCAGTAACCTCGGTCTCAGAGTCGCAGAAACCCCAAACCCCAAACCCTAAACCGAGCCATGGGTACCCTGAATCCTGAAACTCGAACCTAAACCGGAAACCCCAAACCAAAATTTGGGTACCTGAAATGCCCTCGAGACGAAGCCCGAAGATGCGGTCTCTCGCCTGAGTCAGCACTTGCCGCCCCTTCTGCCAGACCTCCTCCATCCTCTCGTTGACCTGCCGCACAGTGGGGTTTGGGGCTTAGGGTTCAGGGCGTAGCGGCTCCAACCTCAACTGTCAAACCATGATAGACCTGAATCATCACTCACGCTCGCCAACGGTACGTGCGCCATGCGAAGCTTGTTGACTCAGTTGCTGTTGAAGAGATTCAGCTTAAAGACTGCGTATGGGGTTGCACAGCATGTGTCACGCGCAAGCATCTTCAAAGACAGCACCTGTTGTTTGCCGTCTTCCTCACTAAGCCTCATGGCCATGCAAATTCGGTGAAATGGCACTTCATCGATCTCATTGAAGAGCATCAAGGCCAAACGCTGGTAGGCGGAAACCGACAACAAAAGCGGGGAATCCAATCCTCGAGCTCCACAGTTCCCACACCATGAACCCACCGAAGGCTACGGCCGCAAGTTATAGAGCCCCAGTGGCTAGGGTTGCAAGGCAAAGACTTCAAGATCTGGAGATCTCATTGAGCTGGCTGAGTCAACTGCGGGGGGAAGCCAAAACTCTGGTCTCGCGAGCTGTCGCCACCTTTGTTAAAGATTCGTGTCCTTGTCCAGATTCCAGCGCATGTTGCATCTCGAAAATCGCCGAAGTGCATAAGCGGTTGGCCTTCTGACGCTCTGTTGATATCCTGACTGAGTCTTCTCGCAAGCATCGCGCAATGACTTAGGACATCGCTAGTTGGTTTACACGCCTTCACCGATTACGGCGCTGAGCGCAAGGCTGACAGCGCAGGGAAAGACGACAAAATGCCAAGGAGCACGCTAGAAACATAAGACACGCAAGAGCCCAGGCAAAAACTCAAACTGAATCGTGATCGCAGGGATGGGAATCATCTCATCTGCATTGGCCTTTGGAAAAGCCACCCAAAATTGAGCCACCACACCGCAAGACATCATCAACCCCTCGCGCTGGGAACAGCTTGGGCACCCGCCAAGAGGCAGTCCAAACACCAAACACACGACACGGTAATCGCATCATCCACACGTTGCACTCCCTGTAGAATTTCAGACACCCTGAAACTGGCGTGACTCCATGCTGGGTCCATCCTGTTCTATCAATAGTGGGTTTCTGTTTGGCGTATAGCCGATCAACATCTTCGCCCAATTCAGGAACTGTAGCAGGCCCACAAAACGAACCTCCCATTGGGTAGCCCGCACGCCTCCGCATGACAGTATCGCAATGGAAACAGTCGGTCATGCGCAGCATAATGAAAGCATTTCTTGATGTGATGCGCTGGAAAGATGTAACCGCAAGGCAAAGCAGCCTTTCCAGTGGCCATTGCCACTACTGACCGCTTCGTATTCTTGCAAAGTCGCCTGAGAACGCAAAACCCCTGCGCAATCCACGCTTAGGCGATGCTGCTTTGAAGAACTGGGAAGCATCAGTACGACTGCAGGCGACGTCAAGTTGTTTCGCCTTTCCACACGGGCGCCGCTTCTCACATTCACCGGGATTTGCAAGCAAACCGATTCGGAACATCCGCGAGTTGACTTTGATTCCAGAGAGTCCACGAAGGTTCGTTGGAGAGTCTTTTTGCCAAACGACATGCTCGCGCCCTTCGCAACGAAGGACTGGCTTGAGTGGTTTATGGAAGTTCGAAACAATTTCTCTCTCGTGAGAATGCTTTTGGCGCAAGTTAGACCTCGGCGCTCTGCATGTAAACAAATCATGTCGCTTTGTACGTGTTGCACGGTTCTCCCATGTGCATATGAAAATCATGCTAACATACCGATATTAATCAGGGCAGCAGCAAAAGAATCCTTGCCCGGCTCAGACGATCTGGTAAGGCTTCAGGGGGATTACGAGCAAACGGCTTTCTTAGACGGACGCGATTCAATGTTCCCGGAACCATTACTTCCAAAAACTCCTTGAACTCGGTTGGGACGCGGGAGGGTTGAGGAGCGTTGCAAAGTTTCCGCGGTTTCGGGGATGAGCATGGTTCCTATGGGCCCAATACATCCCAATGCCCTACACTCGCTACCCTCTGGACTTTAGACACACAAAAAACTCCCGACACTCACCCCTGAACACCCAAAACCTCAGCGTGAAGGCCTTGGCTTCAACCTCCTGCAGCACCGCTCGGCATACAGCCTGCACAGGGCCACAGGTGGGGGGGGCAGGGGCTCTTTCTAGCTTGCTAGCAGCCACGTTTTCTAGCTTCTACAGGGGCTCTGGGTGCTTTTGGGGGGCGCGGTGAACGGGTCCCATCCACGCTGGGTGTACTTGGTCAATGCGGTCAGCGCCCCGGAAGGTGCAGGCGAGGGCAAACTTCAGGCCGAAAGACACAAATAGTCCTGCAGTGCTTAACGTTGTTTTTAACTTCCGCAGCGTTGCCCTGCGCCTGTGACGATCTTGCAACTGGTGTGCGACGAGCCGGCGAACTCGAAGCGGAGCTTCGTGCACGGGGCCTTTGAACCCCCAAAGCCCTGCAGCCCAAGGCCCATGACCTTCGCGTTGAGCTTAACATAAGTCGCCATAAGAAGGATTACTACGTCGTTTACTAGGCTACACGGTAAGTCTAAGCTCCATAACAAGAAACCAGCATCTGGTGCAAGCGTCTGGGTGACTAACCCAAACCCGAAGAACACGAAGCACCCTAAACCCCCCCCCCCCATCCGCTTTAAACCCAACCTATTCCACTCGGCCCCTACAGCCGTGATTCTCCCCAAATCCTGAACCCGAAACCCCTAACTGCACTTAAGCCCTAAGCCCTACACCCTAAACCCGATAAACCCTACAAACCCTATAAGCCCTATATAAACCCTAGCAACCCGATAACCCTATAGAGCCGACAGTCTAAAAAAAACCTAAAAACCCTAAAAACCCTAAAGCCCCTAAAAACCCTAAAAACCCTAAAAACCCTAAAAACCCTAGAAACCCTAGAAACCCTAAAAACCCTATAAACCCTATAAACCCTGCACACCCTAAAAACCCTAAAAACCCTATCAACCCTATAAACCCTATAAACCCTATAAACCCTTTGAACCCTATAAACCCTATAAACCCTATAAACCCTATAAACCCTATAAACCCTATAAACCCTATAAACCCTATAAACCCTATAAACCCTATAAACCCTATAATCCCTATAATCCCTATAAACCTAAACCCTATAAACCCTGTAAACCCTATAAACCCTAAACCCTGTACTCCTACACCCTAAATCGCCCTAAACCCCAAACCCTAAACCCTAAACTGGAAACCCTATTCCCCTAAACCCTAAACCCTACAAACCTTACAAGCCCGAAACCCTGAACCCCTACACCCTAAATCGCCCCCCCCTAAACCCTAAACCCTAAACCCTAAACCCTAAAGCCTAAACCCAAGCCCTAAGCCCTAAACCCCTTTAAAGGGAAGACCGAAAGCCCCCGGCCTGGTGTGGGGAGCTCATGGATTGGGCCTCGCGCCAAGCCGTGAAAGGCTGTATCCTATTTTGGGCTAGGGTTTGGGGTTGAGGGTTGAGGGTTGAGGTTTTAGGGGTTTAGGGGTTTAGGGGTCACAAAACCCCGTAAGCCCCGACTTCTGAAACCTGACCTTTGCAGCAACCTTCCTTTAAACCCCCTTTAAAACCCCCTAAACACCCCCTTAAACCCCCTTAAACCTTCCCTTAAATCTTCCCTTAACACTCTGAAAAGCCCTAAATCCCCAGCCCCGGAGCCCCCCAAGATTCCGTGGCTTTGGGGGCCTTTCGCTTTGGCGCCGTGTGAAACGGAGGCCCAGCATCCGAAACCTCAAAAGCCCAAAAGCTCCCCCCCAAAGCCCAGGGCTTAGGGGTTTAGGGGTTTAGGGTTTAGGGTTTAGGGGTCTAGGGGTTGAGGGGTTTAGGGGTTTAGGGGTTTAGGGGTTTAGGGGTTTAGGGGTTTAGGGGTTTAGGGGTTTAGGGGTTTAGGGGTTTAGGGGTTTCGGGGTTTTGGGGTTTTAGGGGTTAGGGGTTTAGGGTTTAGGGGTTTAGGGGTTAGGGGTTTAGGGGTTTAGGGGTTTAGGGGGTTTAGGGGTTTAGGGGGGTTAGTTTAGGGTTTTAGGGTTTAGGGTTTAGGGTTTAGGGTTTAGGGTTTAGGGTTTAGGGTTTAGGGTTTAGGGGTTTTTAGGGTTTAGGTTTAGGGTTTAGGGTTTAGGGTTTAGGGTCTAGGGTTTAGGGTTTAGGGTTTAGGGTTTAGGGTTTAGGGTTTAGGGTTTAGGGTTTAGGGTCTAGGGTTTAGGGTTTAGGGTTTAGGGTTTAGGGTTTAGGGTTGAAGGCATCCCTCCGGCTTCCTCCACCCCAGCCTCAGCCCCCCCTCCCCCTCTCACCTACTGATGGAGATATTCGAATGAAGCTCCAAGAGGCCAGGGCGTTTTGGTGGTGTTGGGGCCAAGGGAGCTTTCTAACCTTCGCGGTTTGGGTCTTCTTGGTGTTTTTTAAGGGTGTTTCGAGGGCTCTTACGGCTGTAAGCCCCCCTAGACCCTAAACCCTCAACCCTAAACCCCTAAACCCCTAAACCCCCTAAACCCCCTAAACCCCCTAAACCCCCTAAACCCCCTAAACCCCCTAAACCCCCGAAACCCCCTAAACCCCCTAAACCCCCGAAACCCCCTAAACCCCCTAAACCCTAAGTCTTGGCTGGCGCGCACCTCTGGATCCAGCCCCGGCGGTGCCGGGAACGGCCTGGGAGATGTTGGGACGAGGAGCGCACCGCTGGACGCTTTGAGCGGTTTTTGCCCAAAATGGGTTTAGGGTTTAGGGTTGAGGGTTGAGGGTTGAGGGTTTGGGGTTTGGGGTTTGGGGTTTGATTTACCCCAACAAACAACAAGCCTTACCGGTGTTTCTTGGGGAACCCACCACAGCAGGGTACCCCCGATTGTCGGAAACCTCATGCAAGGTTTGGGGGGGGGGGGGGGGGGGGGGGGGGGGGGGAAGGTCCCCAGACACCTGCACCTTTAACACCCCGAAACCCTCTGATCCCAGCAACACTACGAGAGCGTGTGGGTGTGTCTGTGTGGGTGTGTGACCCGGCACTTTTCCATGTTGGTGCTGCCTCGAATTTGTGACTGCAGCCTGCGCTTAGCAACAATCGTCATGGCCATGACTCTCAGGACCCGAGCTCTGGCTAAGGAACTGACATTAAGTTGCAATAATTAAGGGGGTACAACTCATATGGTAACGTTGAATACAAGTCTAACCTCCCTAGCCGGAATCCCAGCTATTGTGCTTTCCTTGTGGGAGTTTTGGGACCCGGGCATTTGGGAGGGCCTCCAACTTCGCTATAACCCCGAAACACCCCCCCTATAACCCTCTCAAAGGCCTGGAAAACCGCCATGAACCCGACTTTCACCGGTGAACCCTCTGGAACCCTCTGAACCCTCTCAACCCTCTGAACCCTCTGAACCCTCTGAAGCCTCTGAACCCTCTGAAGCCTCTGAACCGTCTGAACCCTCTGGAACCCTCTGAAGCCTCTGAAGCCTCCCCCTAAACCCTAAACCCTCAACCCTAAACCCGAAACCCTGAACCCTCTGAACCCTCTGACGCCCTACTCGCCCTGCAGCTGAAGCCACATGGCACGATCATTCGCCGACTGGGCCTCGGATGGGGCCGCGTTGTTCGCTCTTTGGGCGGAACATGGTCCACGACTATGGGGCTCCTAATGAGGGAATCCCGAAACATCCCTTGGGGCAGAGACAAGAGACTCCGATTGCTGCTGCGTAAACAATCTGGAGAATACACCTAAACCCTAAACCCTAAACCCTCAACCCTCAACCCTCAACCCTCAACCCTAAACCCTTGGCTTCCAACTTGAGGTTTAGGGCGTAGGGGCCCAAACCTGAACGCCAGCCAGATAGCAGCATCCTTCTTCAGAGGACCCCGAACCGGGACCCCGAATTTCTGGGAATCTAAACTCCCGGCACCCCACACAAATAAACAAAACACACACACACACACACACACACACACACACACACACACAAATTAGATATTAAAAGCAAACGCACAGGAAAACCCCCCAAGTATCCGGGCAACCTTCACAAACACCGAATGGACAACGACAGAACCGAACACGGTCTCCAGCCGAAGTGGCCATGTTCTGAAGGGCTGCCACCTCAGTCAGTCCGCCCCCCCAAACACCCCAAGTCCTAAACCCTGACTAGCCCCTCAACCCCTAAACCCTAAACCCTAAACCCTAAACCCTAAACCCTAAACCCTAAACCCTAAACCCTAAACCCTAAACCCTACACCTAGACCCCAAACCTTTAGATCTTAAACCGTTTTTTGGCCCGTTAAGCCCCCAAAGGTTCTCCAACGCCCTTGAAAAGGTATCAGTTTGGTCAAGTGGTAAACTCACCCTCAGCCCATAACGAAACCTCAAAACGCCAAGCCCCCTGAACCTTGAAGACTAAAACCCCTGTACCTTCAAACCCTAAATCCTAAAAAAACCTGAACCTTCAAACCCTGAACCCTAAAACCCAAATCCCGAATTAAAAGGGGCCTCTGAGCTCACGCCCCCTCAGGGCCGTGGGGGAAATCACCCACGACCGGTTTATGGGTTCAGTCAAAGGCAAAAAGGACTTTCGAAACCCTAAACCCTGCGGCTTTATGGGTTTTTGGGGTGTGCAGGTGTAGGGTTTAGTGCGGGACTTGGGGGCTTAGGGGGCTGAGTCGAAGGTCTTGAGGGCTTAAGGGTTTAAGGGTTCAAGGGTTTGAGAGGTTCTAGGTTGAGCATTTAAGCTTCGTTTTTTTGGGAGAGGGGGGGGGAGGAGTTGGGAGAGTTGGGCGGGAGGGGGGGGGGTTCCGCGGGGCGTCCCGTATTTGATGGCTGCGGAGCGCGGCTCTTGGAGTTCTCAAGGACTTCGGAGCCCCCTTGACATCAGGAACTGGCTACGAGCTGTACTTGGAGCTTCATGGGTACTTGTAACCCCACATTACCGGTCTACCTAGAACCTACTTGGGGGATTTACGGGGCTTAGAGGTAGAGCTATGCTTGGGGTCATCAGTACCCATGAACTTCCAAGTATGGGGTGGTAGTTACATGGGGCTAGAAGGCGTTATATGGGGCTAGGGTAGAGGCGCTATATGGGGTTAGGGTTCAAGGTTCATAGAGTTTTCAAACACGGTTGAGTTCGGCAGGGAAGTCAGGATCCACTGTTGCTTCATGCGAGTCTATTGAAGCAGAGAACTCCGACAGTTTGCAGAGGCCGGGGTGACGCCATCTTGACGAATCAAAGGCTTTAGGAATAGGTGCGTTTTCGCCAACCAACTCACCCACGTCTTACGATCCGCAGGCTCGTAACACCTGTGGAGTGTTGCGGATGTTGGCGGCGTGAGTGCGAGCGCGGGCGTAGATCTCAGCGCAGGTGGGCGGTTTGAGGCGCGCGGTGCTGTGGCGGCGGCGCGTGCAGACACCGGGAAGGTCATCCATGTCGAAGCCCCGCGTGTGCGCACGCGCGCGCGCGCGCGCGCCGTTTACCAACCCCGCAAGGTAAGGAACCCCAAAGGGCAAGCACTTTGCGAGAGAAACAGCTCCACATGCCAAAAAATGAGACCGGGGGACGGCTACGCAGCGACGGAAACGGCAGAACTCAAAGAGAAGCCGTTGGGTGTAAAAGAAACAACGATCGAGGATAAAGGAGGAGGGCAGGATGTGCGAGTAAGGAAAACAGGCAGCCGGCACAACTAGCAAACAACCAGCCATGACCGTTCACACGGAACAAGCCCAACTATCCCGAAACGATACCCCCTTAGAAACCTTCATGAAAATCGATTTAAGTATCTTTGGTTGAGTACGAACAAACATATAACACCCCCCCCCTCCAAAAAAAAGACAGCAAAACCGGCTTATGAAGTCAGCTGAGGCGCCAGCTGGAGCAAGGTTTCACTGTTCGAGGCTGGCTTGGAAGCTTGAACCGAAAGTGGCACGGGGTTTTAGGGCTTCTTGGGGTTGGCTTCAGGGTTCTTAGGGTTCGGGATTTTGGAATTTTTTTTGGGCTTCTATCTTGTTGGGGCGTTGGGGGGTTTGGGAGGTTTTTCGGCCTCGTGCACACGATGCGCCGCACTCCCAGCCTAAACCCCAACCGCCCTAAGCCCTAAGAGCCCTAAGAGCCCTAAGAGCCCTAAGAGCCCTAAGAACCCTACACCAGGCATCAAGTTTCAGGGGCTTGCGCTTCTCGTCTTGGCGGCTTCTGGGCAAGAGGCGCCTCGCACCCAGGGAATAACAAGGCCGATGAAGACTCTAGGGATCATAAGGGGGTTTACGATACTAGGGGTACTTTATTGGGGTCCTTGCTAGAAAGTGAATCCTACTGCGGGGTCTACTTTAAGGGAACCCCGGGTACTTTATTAGGGTCCTTACTAGAAAGTGAATCCTACTATTTGGGGGGTCTATGCTAAGGGAACCCCCGGGGAAACGACTAGCAGGCAGCTGTAACAAGTGTTTCGCCGCAGTCATTGCATGGGCGCTGTTATTGCATTGGCGCACACAGGGAATCTCCCCCCCAACAGGCCACAGCATGACCCAAAGGGCGGGTGAGTGAAACTGAGGTGCCACTCGAGGCAGCCATTCAAAGGAGGCGCCACTCAAAGGCAGCCGGCACTTCTGGGGTGGCTAGCGTGGAAGGGCAGTTACGGGCGCTAGGCTTTCAAGGTTTCCCAAAAGCAACGCGCAAGGTGCGTTGGACCCGGTAGTTCCTAGACCTCAACGCCAGACTCGCCGGAGATCTCAGACGTTGCTGCTCCTGGAGAGGTTTCGCTTGCACGTGATAAGAAGCCAATGAAGTTCCCCGAGATTCCCAAGCGGGGGTTTGATTTGAAGAGAGGCACAGGGGCTTTGGGGCGGGGAATAATATGGAATGATGCTACTGATGTTCTAGAACCATCCGTATACAACCTCGATAAAACCCCGGTTTTCCAGTGTACTCCTTGTAAAGCTCTAGACCCTAACCCCAACCCTCAACTCTTAACCTCGTTTTGAAACCCTAAAGCCCCCTAAACTGCCTCAAGCCCCCAAACCCTCAAAACCCCTACACCGGCACCAAACCCCTAACCCCTAAACCCTAAACCCCAAACCCTGAACCCCCGAAACCCCTGAACCCCCGAAACCCCTGAACCCAGCAAACTTCAGGGGTTAGGGATTTAGTCCGCCGCTGGCCCTGGTCGGGCCGCGCTGGAAGCTTTAAAAATCCTGGGGCTCGCCGAACATCTTGATCCGACTCCTGCAAAGAAGAAAGGCTCGGGGTTTACAGGGTAGGGCTCAACAACGTAATCTATGCTAGTGTGACATTTCCAGAGGGTCAGGTACGGATGTGTAGGATGTATTGGAGGGCGGCGCATCAGTTGCACGAAGAAGACCTTTCATGTCTGATAGCGGACAATCCAACACAACCTCCGTTGTGTTCTCGTCTGGTAGAGTGTGCTCATATTGCGTGGCCCGGGCCGTATCATACTGTTAGCATAGTAAACTCCACATGCTGTACTAAGCAATACTAGAGCATACTACCATCTACCTACTACTTCAAACATGAAACCCTGATGAACCAACCCAACAGAGAAAAAGCAAGCTCCGGCGCCTCGTTGTCTTCCTCCTCCTCATCTTCTTCCTCTTCCTCCTCTTCCTCCTCCTCTTCCCCCTCTTCCTCCTCTTCTTCCTGTTCATCTTCGTCGTTTCAAAGGCTTGGCTTGGACGTCAGGTTTTGGGGCCTTCTAGGGTGAGAATGAACGGGGGTTGAGGGTGTAGGGTGTGGGGTATCGGGGTTTGGGGAATCTTCGGCCGTGGGTGTTCGGGGGGTCTCTATCGCAAACTGTGCTATCCTACTCTTCCTACTCTAGATGCTGACAGACAGGTTGCATCCTGCGGTGACTGATCATGCTTCGAGGCCAACACCCACCAGAGAGAATCCCCCTGCTGCTACGGCTTAGGGTTTGCGGCGAATGCTGTTTGGGGTACGTCAAAGGGCTTCGGGATTAGGATTCTTCTGTTTACTAAGGACCGCCCGCCCTCAGGCTGAGCTTGGGGCGGCCAAGAGGTCTTCCAGCAGCAGGCGACTGGCCTCGCAAACGTCAGAAGTGAGGGGCGCTTGGCCTTCAAGTTTCTCACCCTCTTCCTAGCAGTACTTCTTCCAAAGCCCTATGCTTGTACAAAACAACAAAATTCCTGTCTAAACCACATGTGCACGCTCTGCATCGCTTGTCAGCAATCCCCAAACATCCAGCGTGTAGTACAGTAACTCCAGTTGCAGTTGGCGAGGTAGGCGATCTGCAAAAAGGAACATGTCCAATCGGCTAGTTTCTGAGTCCCTTTGCCAGAGACAAGAGCAACCATAGGCCTCGCTGCCCCAGTGATCTTCGTCCTTTTGTGCAAAGCACGGAACTGTTTAACAGAGGGGTCGGGATAATTGCTAGTATTATTCCCTTATGGTCCCTTCATACCTACTCAAAGAACACTTGCGCCCAACACACTCGGCAGACAAGTCATGAAGATATCACGCCGCTTAGGTTTACACGAGGACGACAGCTCCAAACATTGCCATCTTGAAGCCGACGGTCAAAGTCCACCCCGAGACTCTGTCATGAGCTGCGGATGAGTCTCCCTAAACCCTAAACCCTAAACCCTAAACCCTAAACCCTAAACCCTAAACCCTAAACCCTAAACCCTAAACCCTTTAAGTACTTGCCTGGGCAGCTTATCCTTCTGAGTCTGAACCTCGAGGGCCGGGCTTTCAGCAGCCCAAACCATGTGCGGGCCTTTTCCCTGAGTCGGGCACCACTTCAGGCAGGTTTAGGGCTTAGAGTTTAGGGTTTAGGGTTTAGGGTTTAGGGTTTAGGGTTTAGGGTTTAGGGTTTAGGGTTTAGGGTTTAGGGTTTAGGGTTTAATCCGAGCATCAGTTAATTCATACCCCCACATTTAAAGAAATTTTTTTTGGCCGGAAGCCCGCCGGAAGACTACTTTCCATTAGGGTGGATTTCGTATGGGACAAACCCCCCACATTTAAAGGAATTTTTTTGGGGGGGGTTGCAAAATTTCGAAACTAAAGCTTTTTTTTTTGCTTCTGCAAGAAAAGATCGATGTGAAACATCCGCTAAGGCTGCACCTGCTGCAGGAGGAAGCTTTCACTTCAGGGGCTACACATCAGGGGCTACAGCAAAAGGAGCACCTAGAATCAATACAGGGCCACGGTCCAACTATTGCGGAACCCTGCATTCCTTATTGTGGGGGGGGGGGGGGCCCCCCACCAATTAAACAGAAGCTCGGATTAGGGTTTAGGGTTCAGGGTTCAGGGTTCAGGGTTTATGGTTTAGGGTTTAGGGTTTAGGGTTTAGGGTTTAGGGTTTAGGGTTTAGGGTTTAGGGTTTAGGGTTTAGGGTTTAGGGTTGAGCAATCTCTGGTAGAGCCGCTGTTTCGACTCTAGAAAAAACCCACCCACCCAGAGAATCCCAAAATAAAAAGAAGTATGAAGTTAACATTTTTCATCAGCAAGCCCTGTCCCCGAACCTCACTCTGCCATGGAGCGGTCCACCCCACCGTCGAACCATTCAATCGGCCCGCTGGAGACGCACAGTCAAAAACTCCCCAATTTTGTTCACCTCATGTTTCTTGTTTCCACGTACCGGGCACGAACTGCCCAAAAACAAGCTTAATTTTGTTAACCTCATGTTCTTTGTTTTACCCCACCCCATCCTCGAGCCACTCATGTCAACCTCATGCTTTTTGTTTTCCCCCACCCCACCCCCGAACCACTCAAGACGAGAAAGACTAAGGAAGGGGGGTGGGGTGTCGAAGCCCTCATCTGCCCCATAGCGAGGGTTTCGAGCCCAGAATGGGGGTCTGGGCCAGAAGAGGCTCTTTCGGCACCGAAGGCCTGTGAAAATTGTTGAGCCTTGGGTTTGGGCGCATGCCCTGCCCTTGTTGCGGGTGCATTGTCAAGTGAGCCGTGCAGCCCCACCAAAGACTGGACCCTAAGGGGCCCCCTCACAAGGGGCCTCCGATGGGCTTCCCAGCTTCCATGCGTTGGCCAGGCGGGTGAACGCGGTTTTCTTTGCCAATGGCCACGGTTGTTTTTGCCAATGCCCATGGCCCCGATTAAACAAAGACACATATATATATATGCTCACCCCCCCCCCCATGATCTAGGTCGGCAGGCCTTTCGGCCGACTGGGGCAGAGGGAGGGGGGGGGGGGGCAATATGAAGTTTCTATACAAATATTAATAAGAACAAACACCTTGTATATCATGCTCCATATCACATGCATCCACACACACACACATTGTCCTGGTCACGCGGTAGTGGAAAAGCCCGTGGAGCTGTGATCGACGCCTAGCATCGTGAAAGCTCAAATCGTGTTTTGTTTTGCTTCCGTCCCCGTCCAGCCGTCCAGTATCATGGCTGACCTCATATCCGGTGATGTCTCCATGGAGGAAATCGCCGAGCACGTCAAGAGTGTGAATGTATACCCCACAAGCATTCACTCTTTCGTCGATGCCCCGCCCGGTCCACTAACCGTGCTCGACATGCCCTTGTCTGACTATCCAGCCGGTGGTCAGCTCAAGTGCATAGTAGACGTGGTCATGAATGTTCCAGACTTCCCCAAGGCACAGATTCAACAAGCTCTGGTTGGCAAGTCCATCAATGACATTCCTGCACCCTACGGTCTGAAGAAGTCTGTCGACAACTCCACCAAGTTTGATCTTGCCGTCGTTCCTCAAACTGATGGAAAATTCTGTGTAGTGAAGATCGTCAACTTCAAAGAGAAGGCCAAAGCTTCAGACCTCAAGGAGTATGTTTTCGGCACGCCTCACGTCGTAGATTGGGCTGGGGAAGTGAAGACCCGAAAAAAGTGCCTGCACTACGCCTTCGAAAACATCGGCGGCTTTCAGTGCCGGAACCATGTCTTCAGAACACACGATGAAGGCAAACCCGAAAATGACCGCACTGAGGAGGAGTGGGATGCGGGATTCGACTTCATCGAACAACACGGCCCTCGCGAAAACGTTCGCAACAAAGGTCTTCGCTGGGTCACCATCCAAATCTCGAAGGGCAACTCTCCCATTTACAAGTGGCCATCCTTGCTTGTGGAAAAGTCATTGCGGAATCTCGCGCAGGACGGTGTTCTCGCCAATGTCCATGAGATCTGGCCCTTGACGTTGTACGACCTGGACGTCCGGATCCTCCGGGCTCTTGCACCGCTCATTCCCACACTCAACGAGAAGGCGCTTGGGTTTCACGGCACACCGGGCAGCGGCAAAACACCAGTCGCTCGCACGGTTGCCATGGCACTGTCGCGCCATAACATTCGTGCAGCAAACAAGGTCGGCTCGGTGACACCGTCCTTTCGGCAGGCGTCGGAGTTTGACTTCTTTCGTGGTCAGACCGGCACACTCTTTCGCCCCGACATCTTCGATGACGGCTCCCTGGCGGAACAGCCATTCAAGAAGGTCAAAGCCTTCACCGACGTTGGGAACATTGAGTCCATGTCGAAGGAAAGGCCACTGGACTTGAACACAGATCTTGCTCGGATATCACTTTTTAGTCCACCCAAACACTTTTCGACCATCATATCTGCAAAAATAAGGATAATATCACTTTTTCGTCCATCCAAGCACTTTTCGACCATTATATCTGCAAAAACTAACACCGTCAATCACAAAGCACGTCTTGCTCGGATATCACTTTGTAGTCCACCCAAACACTTTTCGACCATCATATCTGCAAAAATGACACCATCAATCACAAAGTCTTAGGTGGGGCGCCGCCAAATGGGTGAAGGGGCAGCCCAGACTTTACTGCGTCAATGACTTCCAGCCAGCCAGTGAGCCCGCAGACACTCAGCCCATCTTAGAAAGACAGCGTGGAGCTCCTTCCTATGTCTCCCACAAGGACTTTCTTGTAATGCTGGACGATGCATGGAACACGAAGGAGAAGAACGACGCCAACGTCATGGCTGTTCTGAAACGCACACACATTATCGTCAACACCAACACATCCCTCTACATCCGCCCGGCGGGTGAGAAGTGTGCACCGGTTTTGCGAATGTGTCTTGGGGACAAAACAGACTATCTTCACGTGGATTCCCGGAAAATCTACGACTTCCATCGCAAAGGTGGTACCGATCTTCCTGCTGATTTTCAGCAAAATGTAGCTTGGGAGCAAGCTTGGCTGGAAAAGGCTATGAAGGGGGACAGGAACCTGCCGTACCGGGCGACCATCATCCAGGGTCGCAGCCCCTTCATGGACGGTGAGCCTACAGGAAGTTTGGGAGTTTCAGACACCTGCAAGGACCGAAACTTGCAGGAGCATCTCCTACAGAATCTTCATCAAGAACCCTCGCAGATGCATCAGCCCCAGCCCCGTGCTGCAGCATCGTCTGCAGCAAATCTCGAGGTGCCTTCTGCTCCCAGTCATGCAACACGCCGTCCTGCTGTCGTTAAGGAAGAGCCCCCTTCCTCGCCGCCACGTGTTCGAGTGGCCAAGCGAGAGAACCCATCAGGCCCCACAGGTCATAAGCACAAGCAAAAGGTCCGGGAGCTGCTTGAAGAACTTGGTGGACAGCCCATGGATCTCACCACGCCGCCATCTACCCCGCCACGAGCAGTCAAACAGGAGCCTCTGCCATTCAATCGTGCTCTCTCTGTCATCATCACGGAGCCCATCGACGTTGGTACACCCAGCCCGTCGCGATCGCACTCGGTCCTTTCGCCCCATCATGCGCCGGATGATTTGGAAAAGGATCTCGAAAGGATCATGCAGGAGGAAATGGTAGAGACAAGCGAGGCAGGCCAGGAGCACGATGGCGACCACGAAGAGAAGGAGTCGATGGAAAATGAGCACATCAAGGAGGACGAAGATGAAATGGATGTCGAGAGCGACAAGTGATTTTCTAGAGCCTAGCGACAGTATACCGTATCGCATGCAAGAGGAACGTTTATCATATCTACATATAAGTTTCGTATATGTGAACATATGTTTTCCTATTTACTTATAGCCTTTTATATAAATCGCCTAGATACATGCACAGGATATCTATCTCACATGTTCACGGTTTCCTTCAAGGAGCATTTTGAAAATTACGTCGCTCAGAAGGATCGTGAAGGTTTTGGCCGAAAACCGCACAAGGAAAAGCTCGTTGCACTTGCTGCTTCATGCACAGAACACCTGCATCTCTGCTTACAAGTACACGTAAACGTGAGCTTTCCATGCACACATCTGTAACGCATGATTTCGTCGAGGCTCCAGTAGCAGTCAAAAGTGTTTTGTAGATCCGGCTGCTCTGTACTGCAATGCCAAAACCAACACCCTCCAAGAGGAAAAAATCTTCGTGGTCCTCCTACTCCCCGAAGAGGGGCAAGGTGAGATCTCTCTACAAAAAACCGGTCACCAAGCAGATGCCCATGAAGAAGTATGCACCGGTCCCATACGTTCGACATGGCCAAGCCACCGTCAAGAATCGTCTCCATCGACAACGCTGGGGCCACTCCATCCCCAAGTTCATGAGCATGTCCACTTTGAACTTGATTCGCGTCTTGACCAAAGAAGGCATCCTTCGCAAGTGGTGTGGGCACACCTGTCCTCATTGTGGTCGGGGGGTCCTGGGGAAGTTGCAGAAGCATGCTTCCAGAGGCACCTGGCTCTACCGGTGCCGGCACTGGAAGTGCCAACGTTTCGTCCAGGCCCACGATTTCCATCCTATCTTCTTCGGAGGTGCCGGCAACAGCTATACTCCTCTCAATGTCCAAGTGTCTGCACTCTTTGCCGCAATTGCAGGAGTGTCTGCCACCTCCACACACCTGATACTGGACACAGACCATAAGCCAATCGACCGCATCTACTCCAACCTAGAGGTAGCCAGGGCCCGCTATGTGGAGCGCCAAGAGAAGTCCATCACATACGGGAATCCTAAGGGGTCTTTGTGGGTTGACGTCGAGGCTGATGAGGTGGATCTCGGGAAGGCTTTGGTCGAAGATGGGACGGGTGAGAAATTGAAATGGGAACAGTGGTGTGGCGTCGTGGAACGTGGTAGACCCTCCTCATTACGACTGTATCGGCTGACACCTCCTCTGAGCCAAAAAAGATCGCCCGGTCCGGGCCCCATCAAAAAAACGACTTGGTGCAAAATCGCAGTGCCTCTTCTGCAGAACCGGAAAGTTGTCCTTCATACTGACGGAGCCCGTGCATACAAGCTACGCATTCCGGGCATGCTTCACTGCAACGTCGTGCACAAGAAGAAGCGTGTCTACATGAACGGAAAGGTGTCTCGAAAGCTTAAGTGGATAAATATGATAGCATATATTTATGTATCATATGTTTACACTGTTTTTTTGATGAAGTTTCTTAGTTTGCAACATAGGCTGTCTGGATGAAGCCGCACTTCACCAAAGTCTTCAATCTAAAGGTTCCTGGCGGTGGGAAACTGCGAGTGAAGTCGGGCACTCAAATCATAGACCGTTTCTGGGGCCATGTTCGTGCCCATGCGAAGTATGCGCCAAGAGTCCCGGGCAATCAGGTTTTGCGTAGGAAGATCAGGTCGGCCCAGTTCACATACTGGCATAAGAACCAGAACGCGTGGAAGGCCACAGCCAAGATGCTACAAAATCTTAACTCGCAGTGAGAACTGTGAGGACGCACATGCGAGATGCCTGCACTCACAGTTTCAGAGTGACATTGCTCTGATTTTGGACAAACGTGAAGTGCCACCGGCTAAAAGCAATATCTTGTCCGCATGCATGCAGCTGCTGCCAAAGCCTGAACAAGTTTGGCTTCATGCATCCAAGTCACCATTCACAAAGTGGTCTCTTCCTGCGTGTGTGCAAGGAAGTCATATGAAATAAGCAGATTAAAATAAATACCTTTTCTATACCAAAAAGTGCCTTTTTTACAAAATCCGCGAAATTTGCTACAAAATCCAAAAATCCAAAAATCCAAAAATTCAAAACCATGGAGCCGGGAGGCCGCCTTTTTTGGATTTTTTGGTTTTCTCGAGGTTTTTTTGGTTTTTTTTGGAAAAATCCAAAAAAAACCATGTGTTTTTTTGGATTTTACTTGCTCCTGGCCTCAAAAACCTAAAAAACACATGGTTTTTTTTGGATTTTGAGTGAAAATCCAAAAAAAACCTCGTGTTTTTTTAGTTTCTGAGACCAGGAGCACCTGAAATCCAAAAAAACACGAGGGTTTTTTTGGATTTTCACTCAAAATCCAAAAAAAAACATGTGTTTTTTAGGTTTTTGAGGCCAGGAGCAAGTAAAATCCAAAAAAACACATGGTTTTTTTTGGATTTTTCCAAAAAACCAAAAAAACCTCGAGAAAACCAAAAAATCCAAAAAAGGCGGCCTCCCGGCTCCATGGTTTTGAATTTTTGGATTTTTGGATTTTTGGATTTGTGTCAAATTTTGCAAATTCTGCAAAAAAGTGTTTTTTACATACAATTCTGTGTTTATAAGCCTGTCCTATGCAAATAATTCATAGACATGTTTACCAAATGGCATTTTCATGTGTTTTTTGGGTGTTTTTTTATATGGTGATGTGGAAGTAGTGCTAAACACACGCGTTTTTCACTATTTAGATGTTTTCTCGCATAGGACTAGACATGCAAAAACAGGACATCGCCTAGCATAGCCAGCATGTCATTTTAATCGGTATTTACGAGGGTTTTTATAGGGACAAAGCAAAACCTAGATCATGGGGGGGGGGGGTGACCATATATATATATACCTATGAAAGAGAGGGCTTAGGGTTGAGGGTTTGGGGTTAGGGTTTTCGGAGTTCGGATTTCGGGATTCGGGCTTCGGGTTTCGCAGGGGTTGGGGTTTAGGGTTGAGGTTGAAGCTCAAGGGCTCGGTTCTTGCTTTAGCCATGTACAGGGAAGCTGCCTTAGTCGTGTGCCTCTCGACCCCAACCCGGCCCTAAGCATGTAAAACATGCATACGGCATAAGATCCTAGACCCTGAAGGCTCTGCACCCCCGAGCCGAAAATCCCCAAACCTCCCAAAACACACACACACACACACACACAAACACAACCTCAAACTTCCAACCCTAAACCTTGAAGCCTCAAAACTCGGCTGGCTGGCCCACTCATTCTGCTGAACCGATGTGCCCATCAACAACAACGCAGCCACCAGCGACCCGGTGCGCGAAACGAGGGCTTGTTGGAGAAAGCGTCAGGAACCCGACCGGCACGTGGAAAAAAGCAATCCAAAGCCAACGCGGGCTTCACTAAGCTCAGAGCGTGTGGAAGCGGAAGGTGAACGACAGCAAGTCCTTGGAATGTTGGAGAGTGTGCAAAGATTGCAAAGCTGGAACTTGAACAATCAGACTCACAATGCTTGGTTGCTTGTACTCAACTTTGCTTCACCCATTTACCCCGGCAGGGCTCAGCCCCTTGCGACAATGGCATTGCAACAGAAGGAAAACTAACGAGCTAGAACCTTGTATGTTCGGTACAGAATTACGTGAAAACGTCATGGTCTGAAAGCGGGTGCAGCAAGTTACCCACACCTGTATTTCAGAAGACCACAAAAGGCCATCCTTCTTAATTGCGAGCCCGCCGCCCAATAGGGACGGTGCTGACGAAGCCACCGGTCCTCAGAATTCCATGCTTGATGTTGCAACAATCGGTCGCGTGCAACACGCAAAGCACTTCGGCCCTTGAATGACGGCACGCGTTCGCTTACCTGAGCCGCTGGCAGAGGTGAGGATCACCAGATCTGGCCTTGCTGTTTCGGTAGTGGTTTAGGGTTTAGGGTTTTAGGGTTTAGGGTTCAGGGTTTTAGGGTCTAGGGTTTTAGGGTTTAGGGTGAGAGGTATTGCGGCGTAGTCTGGGGCATGAGATTGAACCATGCTGAGGGTCCCGAATTGTAGGTCCTTTACCTGATGGATCCAAAGTGTGTACTTTCACACGTTGTTCCTCTTGAAAACGACACCGTTCTGGCACTAATGTTGGAGATTGTTTTTTGCATCGCAGGGTGGAATCCTGAAATGTAGGAGCGTCAATGCCCCAGAAATGCAAATTGACTCCTCTCAGGCCCCCCAAAAATTTACTTTCGACGCCCCACCCCAAGAGTCCAAAAAAGGACCCCGGCTCTCGGGACTTTGTAGGTTGACAATTCCTCGCGTTCGGTTGCGTTCAATCGATATTCGTAGAGGTTGTGAGGTTGCAAACTTGGATTTTGAAACCATTAAGCACAACCCTCCTTGCACTTGGTGCAAAAATCCCCGGACGTTGGTCCAACTAAAGTCCCTGCAGTCCGGATTGAGAGACTACGAATGCGAAAAGAATGTTTCTGCTTTTGTTCGAAACCCTAGGATCTTATTCCTTGGGTCTTAAACTAAAACCCCAAGATGCCCATGAAAGCATTATGGTCTTGTGACTTAAAGGCAAGGCTGTTGCATGAGAAGTCCATGGATTTGCGCAACTTAAGTCCGAAATCTGTACCTGTGGCTTGGACGAACTCCAAACCCGATTGGGTCTCCAGGCCAACGAGAATGCAACAAGCATCGTTGGACATAAGGGCTGCAGGCTACGATGGCCACTTGCAACGTAGGTGGGAGCCCCCACATCTGAGACATGTGATAACCCCTCCGATTTTTCAGAGCCCACGGTGTTATGCGATGCTGGCCTCGGATTTTGTTCACGAACCCTGTATTGTGGTCCGAAATTGACAAAGGCTTTCGGCCCAGTATGTGTGTGGTTTGTGGGCTTGGACTTAAGAACTGTCGAAAGGCGTCTTTCGTTAAACCCGCATTTGTGCAAGCCTTTTTCCGTTTTCAAACCAACATCGCTTTCTGAACCTGTGCATGTCCAGTGTTCTTCATTTTGGTCAGAAACATGTGCGTTTTCATGCGCTTTCTTCATTTTGCATGTTGCCTTCGAAGCCGTTGAGTCTCTGATGTTCTTCCTTATCTTGATCAGGAACGGCTACTTTCCAATCGTCATGCTTCACGGTGTTGGATCAAAACCATCGAGCTTTTGACGCGTTTAGTGCGCTCTTTGATCAACATGGACGTAGTTACGTGAGACATGTTCCTCAAAGTTGCTCTCATTTCTTGACCCCATCCAGTCCTGTCCCACAGCCAGATCCCCACTCCAAGAACGACGCCTCTGCCCAACATATGCGCCTCACCTTAAACCCTAGAACCTAAACCCTAAACCCTAACCCCCAAAACTCTAAGCTGTACCGGCATCCGTCCCCTCCCACCACGCAGTCCTCTCTTCAGAACTGTAGCCTCAAACCTTACATCCTCAGAGCCAGGGGCCTTTAACCTCTTAAATCCCTGCGATATTCAATCTTCATCGTAATCCCTGAACCCTAAGCCCCTAGACCTTCAGCCGCTTTGCATTCCGCAACCTTTGGACCCTCGAATATCTGAAAGCATGGTTGCCTTACTTGTTTGAGTGTCCAACTCACTCAACCGCTTCACACAAAATGTCTGAGTCGTCAAACATTTGGAGCTTTTAATCACTATTGGCAACTTAACCTCCACAAATTCCGAAACCCTTAAACTCCTACACAGGGTTTGCCAAGGGATGCCTTCTCTCACCGAAAGATGTTTACACGTCTGGATGTCCCCATACAAAACTGTGTGCATCTTTCGTGGTGCCTCAGCCGGAAACCGTGTTACACGTTCGCTGTGGGGTGTAAGCTTGCACCCCAAAATGTACACCCTGACACATAAATTTTCCAACGCCCCCGAAAGGGTGTAGTGTAGATTGCCTAAGGCGTGTAAATTTTCTTTCACCCTTTGGATCCATCCGGTTCAGGGCAGACGACCCTCCCTTCCTCTTACCTCCTAGTACCTTCCCCCCTACCCCCCAACACCCTCCTCGCCCCTCAACCCTCTTCCTCCCACCACTTAAAGCCTTAAACCGCTTCTTATTTAAAGCTGCAGGCATTTCTGCCGCACCTGCATCGCTCCGGCTCCGCGTGCTTCGCCTGCACCAGGGCCGTCCATGTAACCGGCCTTTCTGGGCTTGGTTTTAAGGTCTGAGGCTTCAAGACTTCAATCAGCTGGTATTGGACATTGAGGGTGCATTATCACTATCACTACTATGGTGAAACCCTCAACCCCAAGCAAACAACGTGGCACCTTGCGTCGAAACCTAGGCGTGTCCAGCCTGCATTGCCCACCACCAGTCGCCCTGCCGCAGGGTGGGAGGACCGACGGCCGAAAGTGCTCGTCGTGAGTTTGCCCACTGCCCCTACTTTGGAGTGGACCCTGGACAAACATGTATATACTTTTTAGGTACAAGTAGCTATAACAGGAACCCAGAACCAAAAAAAGTATTAAAGTATAGTACTCCAAAACCCAGACACATGGTACGAACCACGCCTGGTGGTCGCCTTCTGAAAATTCGGCGCTGGCCTCGTCCAGTACGAGACGGATAACACAGTTCGGTTCTTGCGTCGTGCACCACACGCATCTGCATTGGAGTTCGTGGCTCCTGACAGGTTTTTGTTCTTCTCTCTCGCTCTCTATCACTCTCTCACTCTCTCTCACTCTCAGCTGAAGATGTAGGGGCAATCTCGCAAGGGCTGAGGGCCTGACATGCAGGCACCACCACTCATCGCCCTGGCAGTCCTCCTCCACAGGCATGGGGGGACTTGGCATCGAGGCATGTCAAGTTGCATGAGCTGGCTAAAGGGGTCAGGCGGGTCTGGGAATGCAGGACTTGGCATTTTGACTTGCAGCATGTACTTTGTCAAGGCTTTGCACGGGCTTGAGGGGGTATTTGGCTTTCAAGTGGGCCGGCGCAGACATCAAAAAGGCGTCACAGCAGCCAGAAGCAAAGTGAAACAACGGCCACGATAGCACTGGCACTGGCCATTCAAGTTGCCAAACTTCCGCTATCCCAACATCCTAAACCCTAAGCCCTAAACCCTAAACCTAAACCCTAAGGATCCCTCAGTCAGCTGAAACCACACGAAGAGGACCCCATGGGCCTCGCTGAGGGGCAGAAAGAGCTTCAATGCCATCGCCTTGGTGGATTTGAGGCTGTGTTGGGCTCTGTACATCTCGGGAACCCAAAGGGTCTATAGAGCTCAACCCTCTGGCCCAAGAACTAAATGTCCAAAACCCGCTACCTAGTACCAGGCTGAGACTCTTAGTACCCCCTAGCCTCCCCAAACATGCTTGCTCGCTGCCACCCTGCTCCAAGCTTGCACACACCCTGGGTCCCTAACGGCCACAACTTGCTACTTCGTGCCACTCTCTTGCACACTGAGATTGCAGCTGGTGAAACAATGAAATGGCGCTGCCAAAAAAAGATGCGAAGTATGAGCTTTGGGCCGAAAAGAACCAGACATGTTATAGAGTGCCAGCACTATTCCCTGAGTCTACTCCGAGTCCTCCTCCTCCTCCTCCTCCTCCTCCTCCTCCTCCTCCTCCTCCTCCTCCTCCTCCTCCTCCTCCTCCTCCGCCTACTACCCCTGCTGCTACACCTCCTCGTCCTCCTCCTCCTGCCGCGGTTGCCTTTGCTGTTGCTGCCGAAGCACCACAACCTAAAACCCCAAGCCGGAGATAGTTAAAAGCAACCCTAAACCCCGAACCCTAAATCCCAAACCCTAAATCCCAAACCCTAAATAACCCCAAACCCCAAACCCTAAACCCTAAACCCCAAACCCACACAAATCTTTCATCAGCTTTTGCAGGCCCCGAGGCTCTGATGCTTTCAGGTTGAAAAGTGGACCCTGGGGTTTGGGCTCCTTGGCCATTGCCTTTTGCGACTTTGGGGTTTGAGTAGGGTCTAGAGCCTGTATATGGCAACAAGGCCTCTAGGGCTTTTAAGAATTTTCGGGTTGCAAAAAAAATGCCTCCCCCTGGACCCTAAACCCTAAACCCTAAACCCCAAACCCTAAACCCTAAACCCCAAACCCCAAACCCTAAACCCCAAACCCTAAACCCTAAAGAGCTTTTTGCGCACCCGGCAGCTGCAAGGTGCGCGGGCCTGCGGAGCTTCCGGCATCTGGGGGGTGGAGGGGGGGGCTCGCTCCCCGCGCTTCGCTTCAGCTTGGCGTTGCTTGGCTCAGGGGTTTGAGCCGGCAAAGGATTTAGGGCTTAGGGGTTTAGGGTTTAGGGGTTTAGGGTTAGGGTGTTGGGTTTTGGGGTTAGGTGTTAGGGGTTTAGGGGTCAGGGGTTTAGGGTTTAGGGTTTAGGGTTTGGGGTTTGGGGTTTGGGGTTTGGGGTTTGGGGTTTGGGGTTTGTGGGGGCGGATTCTGCAGTGGGGGCTCGGGCTTGTGCAGGTCTCTCGAATCTGGGGAGCTCGATTCCGGGGAGGCTCCAGCCAGAGCCCAAGAACTCTAGGCTGTACGGCTTGCCCTTACCCCTACATGGGGGGGTTCCGAAATTATGGGCGCCTCCTTGGGGGGTTCGTTTTCTATTTTCGTAAACCCCCAAGTCCTAAACTTCTTAAACCCTACTTGGTTCAGAAGAGGGGGCTTGCGTTCGACCCAACAGTCCGTCAGAAAGCGCATGCCGCATGACCAGCTGAAAAAATGACTAGCCCAGAAAACGACCAAATCCCTACCCAACCCCTGGATTGTGCACTCCGCCCCACCTGGCCCTCATCGCTGGTCGCTGGCGCCCATGGCCGCCTGTGCCCGAACATCCGTTTTGGGTTAAGGGTTTTAGGGCGTATCGTCTTAAATACCGCTTTCAGGGCTGGGGGGTTTTAGGGGTTTAGGGTCCAGGGTTTAGGGGTATAGGGTCTCGAGTGTCTGAGGGCTGCAACCCCCAAAGCTGGAAACTTTTCCGGACGCCCCGCAGTACTGAGTGTGGCGCTGTGTCATCCTGTTAAGCCTTTGAACAAAACCGTAGGGCTCAGGGTTCCGGACCCGCATGTACCCGAAACCCTAAACCCTAAACCCTAAACTCCCTAAACCCTAAACCCTAAACCCTAAACAGGGTGATACCCTCAAACCCAAAACCCTCAAGCCACGGCACCTCCTCCTCAGCTAGCACAGCCTCGATTTCGGAACCTCGGGCGGAGAGCGCCGGCAACAGGGCCCGGCAAAGGAATGGGCTAGGGGTTTGGGGGGGTTCGGGTTTGGGGTTTAGGGGGTCCAGGGGGTCTAGGGGTTTAGGGTTGAGGGTTTAGGTTTAGGGTTTAGGGTTTAGGGTTTAGGGTTTAGGGTTTAGGGTTTAGGGCTTAGGGCTTAGGGTTTAGGGTTTAGGGTTTAGGGTTTAGGGTTTAGGGTTTAGGGTTTAGGGTTTAGGGTTTAGGGTTTAGGGTTTAGGGTTTAGGGTTTAGAGCCCGTGCTCATCGAACATTTTACGAGTCTGGTTGGGTGTCCGAGAAACAAGTTTCCGGTAGTCTAAGCCTTGCGGCCGCGGGACACACCTGCAACAGCCCCAAAACCCTAAACCCAAAACCCTAATCCTAAACCCTAAACCCTAAAACCTAAACTCCCTAAACCCTAAACCCTAAACCCTAAACTCCAAACTCCCTAAACCCTGAACCCTCTAAACCCCGAACTCTTCAACCTCAAAATGCCGCGCCAGGCTGCGCTCGTCTTTCGGAACCGGCGCTGCCTCCCCCAGAAGCACCTCTTGCAGAGGGGTTTAGGGTTTCGGGTTTAGGGTTTTAGGGTTTAGGGTTTAGGGTTTTGGGTTTTGGGTTTTGGGTTTTGGGGTTTACGGGAAAGGGTTACGTACGGGTTTAGGGCTTACATGTGCTTGTTGGGTTTCAGTGTGCCCCAACCATGCCCCAAACTACGATCATCCTTATGGAACCTGCAAAAACTGGCCCTATTAGGGTTTAGGGTTTAGGGTTTAGGGTTTAGGGTTTAGGGTTTAGGGTTTAGGGTTTAGGGTTTAGGGTTTAGGGTTTAGGGTTTAGGGTTTAGGGCTTAGGGCTTAGGGCTTAGGGCTTAGGGTTTCCCTTCTAAGGGAAGAAGGGAAATCAAAAGTTATCCCAAAGCACAGCCCAAAAAACGCCGCGGCACCTCGCGGCAGATCTGCGGGACCTTCGCCTGAGGGGAGGAGAGCTTTTGGGCCTTTAGGAGGGCTGGGTTTGACATAAAGAAAGATGCATGTTGCACCCTAAACCCTACACCCTAAACCCCCACCCTGAACCCCAAACCCTAAACCCTAAACAGGGCGCCTTAAGTCAGCCGGCTCAGAAGTGAGATTTGCCGGGTGGAGGACATTGTGCAAAAACTTGGCAAAACAATTCTCGGGGCTTATGCATGGCATGTTGGTATTACGGCTAAACTGGACTTAGGGTTCAGGGCAGTCCCTAAGGCCCGAAACCCTCAACCTCAAACCCTAAATCCCTAAACCCTAATACCTTATATGGTCCCTTTGTAATCCTCCCATATAATCACCCCCAAAACCCTATTCGAATTCTTCAGGCCCCTCTATTGCGCGGCCCAGCTGCCAGGTCGTACGGGGAGACTGCCAGGACCTCGGCCAACAGGTTTTATCAAAAGCATGGAAGTGCGCCTTAGCGCTAAACCCGAAACCCTAAACCCTAAACCCCAAACCCTAAACCCTAAACCCCAAACCCCAAACCCTAAACCCAAACCCCAAACCCTAAACCCTAAACCCCTAAAACCCCAAACCCCAAAACCCCAAACCCTAAACCCCAAACCATAAGCCTTACTCCAAGCCCCACTGAGCTGGCGGCTCGGTCTCGGAAGCGCTTGACGAGCCTGCCGGGGGCTTTGCGGACTTAGACTTAGGGTTTAGGGTTTGGGGTTTAGGGTTTGGGGTTTAGGGTTTAGGCTTTAGGCTTTGGGGTTTATAGGGCTTAGGGTATTGCGGGTTTGGGGGTTAGGGTTAAGGGTGTAAGGTTTTTGGGTTTAGGGTGTTTAGAGGGTTTTAAGGCTTAGGGGGTTTGTAGGGGTTTAGGGTTTAGAGGGTTTAGGGTGATTGGGGGTCGCCTTTAGGTCTGTGCTCAAGGTGTTGAGGGTGGGAGCTCAGGTGGCGGTTTTGGGGGGGGGGGGGGGGTTAGGGTTTGGGGCTTTCGGGTTTAAGGGTTTGGGGTGTTCGGGGGTTTACTATAGGGCTTGGTTTAGGGTTTTGGGGGGATGTAAGGATTTGGGTTTTAAGGGTGGCTGGCGGTCCAGGGCTCCATCCGATGTTGGGGTTTTGGGCTGAGGGGGCTTACAAGGCTTGAAAGCTTAAGGGTCGAGTTTGGGCAGCTGAGGGTCCGGAGCTTGCCCGAAAGCACGCATGGAAAGAAGTATTTTTTGCTGAGGGCTTGAGGGTGTTCGGGTTTAGGGTGGCAAGTCTCTGCTCTTCCCCAGACGTGCACTTCATCTACTGCCGGAGCAATATCAGCACACGTTGGACCTGATGACTTTCTGACCCAAACCCGGGTCGTTGGTCTAGAGGCCTTATATTCGAGTGTTGATAGGAAATAGGAATTAGGGCTTAGGGTTTAGGTTTTAGGTTTAGGTTTTCGGGCTTAGGGTTTAGGGTTTAGGGTTTAGGGATTTAGGGGTTTAGGGTTTAGGGTTTGGGATTCCACTCAAGCACCAAAGGCCAACCTGAAAACCCTGCCACTCGCAAGCCTGTGGTGCTCGTCGATGGCGCTGTGACCGCTGTGGACCAAGTGGTCCTTGGGGGTTTGAGTCGAGAGATTGGGAAAGCTGGCCCCTAAACCCCCCCAAAAATCCTGAAAACCCTGATGCCCTGGACCCCGAACCCCTAGTCCCTATACCCTAAGCTCGCCGCCCCAAGTCCCCCAGCCTGAGCAGTTCGGACTCTCAAGAATCTGGCTTCATGAGCGGCACCAGGGCGGCCCTCCCCTAGAAAACTCCTCACCCCCCCCAAACAGAAGCCCCCTAAACCCTAAACCCTACCTAAACCCTTCGTAGGAGAGTGCTTCGGGTTTAGGGGTCGAGGGTTTCATGAGCCTTCTTGCGCTCAAGGGCCCGGCACCGGAATAGGGTTCAAGAACCCTAAAAGGTTTAGGGTTTAGGGTTTAGGGTTTAGGGTCTAGGGTTTAGGGTTTGGGGTTTAGGGTCTAGGGTCTAGGGTTTAGGGTTTAGGGTTTAGGGTTTAAGGTTTAGGGTTAAACCCTGAACCCAGAAAAAAGGAAGGGTTATGGGTTAGAGGTCAGGAGGTTGGGGTTTAGATTGCAAGTTATACGTACAAACTCAAGTTCATTACCAATCCAAAGAACATGAGAATGCTGTGCAAAGCATGAAAGGGCATAACTGGTTGAAGAATTTGGAGAGAATGGATCATCGAAACAACTGCTTCGTTTTTCTACGTCATGTCTTGTTTAGTATTTGTTATGCTGCGGTATTTAATGTAGTTGTGTGATCGATCCCCCCGGCGAAGGTCCATACCAGCGCTGAGTCAGCATAGAACCTAGGCAACCTAAGTGCTGCGGACCTGTGCCCAATGTCTGAGAATGTCACACTGCGTGTTCCGCAATCATTCCAGTCACCACGACCATGACAAAAGACTATACCGCTAACCAAGGATATCCAAATATACCGACAACACATCAAGTGAGCAAAGATCAAAGGGTTTAGGGTTTAGGGTTTAGGGTTTAGGGTTTAGGGTATAGGGTTTAGGGTTTAGGGTTTAGGGTTTAGGGTTTAGGGTTTAGGGTTGAGGGTTTAGGGTTTAGGGTTTAGGGTTTAGGGGTTAGGGGTTTAGGGTTTAGGGGTTAGGGGTTTAGGGGTTTAGGGTTACATGGGCTTTGGGAGCTTGGCTCTTGACTGGGCCGCCCGGCGCAGTACCCCCTGAAGTGCTGCTCGTTCGCCTGCTTGTTCACCTTCGCCTGGCCGATTTAGAGTCTGAAGATAGGTTTTAGGGTTTAGGGTTTAGGGCTTAGGGTTTAGGGTTTAGGGTTTAGGGTTTAGGGTTTAGGGTTTAGGGTTTAGGGTTTAGGGTTTAGGGTTTAGGGTTTAGGGTTTAGGGTTTAGGGTTTAGGGTTTAGGGGGGGGGGGGGCTTCGAGTTAGGGCTTTGGGTTGGGATGTTCCCCCTCTTATACTATGAGTCCTTAATGGGGCTTGCAATAGGGTGCACTATCATCCTTTTTTAGGATTGTTAGTAGAAGGGCGAACATCCCAAGTTTTGGGTCTCGTTGGAGGCTCTCGTGGTGCTTTGAAAAATGCCGCATTCTGTGAGGGATCCACAGGAGCTGCTTCTGTGGTTTCGGAGGTATTCCTATTTGTGTTCTGGCTTTTGTTCGACGCGCCAAAGGGTGAGCGCTGCTTGCCTCAGAGGGGATTGCAGGGCCCTTCCCCAACAAAAGGCTGTTTAAACAAACAGGCCTGAAGCCCGGCAAGTACAACTCAAACAGAAGCACGAAACACCCTGCCTCTGACCCCTGAAACCCCTCAAACCCCTAAAAGCCCCTAAAACCCCTAAAACCCCTAAAACCCCTAAAAACCCCTAAAACCCTTAAACCCCTTAAAACCCCTTAAACCCCTTAAGCCCCCAAAAACCCCTAAAAACCCCTTAAAACCCCTCAAACCCCCTCAAACCCCCTTAACCCGGCCTCCAAAAACCCATAAGAACCCTGGCTTCGAACCCCCAGGATGCTCCGTGAAAAATCCGATCAGGAAACCTTGGGGGCGGCCCTCGAAAGCCTCGAAAAACCTCGAAACCCTCCTAGACAAACCCTAGAGGATCTAGAAACCCCTAACATCCTATAAACCCTCCTAGGAACCCTCGAAAATATCCTAGGACCCTGGAACCCTCCTAGAACCCTAGAAACCCTAGAAATCTAGAGGCCCTCCTATAGAAATCTCGAAATCTAGAAGCCCCAGCAGCCCAACAGCCCCAGCCAAAGCCCCCCCTAAACCCAAAACCCCAAACCCCAAACCCTAAACCCTAAACCCTGAACCCTAAACCCCAAACCCTAAACCCTTAACCCTCAACCCTCAACCCTAACCCCCACCTGAATGAAGCGCAGGGCGGAGTCCTCGGCCGGGATGCCCAGCCAAGCAAAGAGATCCGAGAGTTCCTCCACAAAGGAGTACTTAGGGTAGGGTTTAGGGTTTAGGGTTTAGGGTTTAGGGTTTAGGGTTTAGGGTTTAGGGTTTAGGGTTTAGGGTTTAGGGTTTAGGGTTTAGGGTTTAGGGTTTAGGGTTTGGGGTTTGGGGTTTAGGGTTTAGGGTTTAGGGTTTAGGGTTTAGGGTTTGGGGTTTGGGGTTTGGGGTTTGGGGTTTGGGGTTTGGGGTTTGGGGTTTGGGGTTTGGGGTGGGGTTTGGGGTTTGGGGTTTAGGGTTTAGGGCTTGGGGTTAGGATTTAGGGTTTGGGGTTTGGGGTTTAGGGTTTGGGGTTTAGGGTTTAGGCGGGTGTTGGTGGCGTTGGGAACCCGCGGACACCGTTTTTTCACCCGGATCGGGGACCAGACAAGGCCCTAGTCGGTCACACGCAGCGTTGGTGTCGGGACCCCCTTCAGGCAGAGCCAGTCACCCCTAAAACCCTAAACCCTAAACCCTAAACCCTAAGCAGTCGACACCATGCCATGCCATAAGGGTTTAAGGTTTAGGGTTTAGGGTTTAAGGTTTAGGGCTTAGGGTTTTTCAGGGTTTCAGGTTTAGGGCTTCCCCCCGCGGCGGCAGTAAGTACGGGTGGAGTTTTTTTTTGGGTCTTTTTTTTTTTTTTGGCCTTTCTTTTTTTTTTCTTGGTCGATTTTCTTGGTTTTCTCTAGGAAAACCTACTTTCCTTACATTTTGGACGGATTTTCTGTCATTTCCCTTAGGTTTTCGTTGGTTTTTCATAGGGAAAAACCTATGTTATTTTTTACATTTTGGACGGATTTCCTGTAATTTCCCTTAGGTTTTCCTTGGTTTTTCTTAGGGGGAAAACCCTATTTTCCTTACATTTTGGACAGATATCCTGTCATTTCCTTCGTTTCTTGGGCTTTGAAGCACGCTTGGTACGACTTAAAAGAAGCGGGAGGGGGGGTCGGGGGGGGGGCGGGGGGGCGCAGCCCCCCCACTTGCAAACACCTCTTGGGCTTTGAAGCACGCTTTGCACGGCTTCCAAAAAAAAAGAGCGGGGGGGTTCGGGGGGGGGGCGCAGCCCCCCCCATTTGCAAACACAATGCTCAAACGATGTTTTTCAACTAGTTTCTCGGGCTTTGAAGCACGCTTGGTACGACTTAAAAGAAGCGGGGGGGGGGTCGGTGTCAACAAGTTTTTTGGGCTTTGAAGCACGCTCTGCACGGTTTGAAAAAAAAACGAGGTTTTCGTTGGTTTTTCCTAAGGAAACCCTCTTCTGATTACATTTTGGACGGATTTCGTCAAACGTCAAAGCGTACGTTGCTTTTCCTTAGTTTGTCCTAGGGAAAACCTATTTGGTTCGTTTTCTTGGTTTCTATCATTCCCTCTATATTTTCATCGGATTCATACTTTTTTTTCAACTAGTTTCTCGGGCTTTGAAGCACGCTTGGTACGGCTTAAAAGAAGCGGGGGGGGGGGTTGGGGGGGCTGTGCCCCCCATCTGCAAACACCCTGCTCACATGATGGGTTTCAACTAGTTTCTTGGGCTTCGGCTGAAAAAAAGCGGGGGGGTTGGGGGGGGGCGCAGCCCCCCCATTTGCAAACACAATGCTCACACGATGTTTTTCAACTAGTTTCTTGGGCTTAAAAGAAGCGGGGGGGGGTTGGGGGGTCTGCGCCCCCCATTTGCAAACACCCTACTCACATGATGGGTGTCAACAAGTTTCTTGGGCTTTGAAGCGCGCTCTGCACGGCTTAAAAAAAGCGGGGGGGTTGGGGGGGGCGCAGCCCCCCCCCCATTTGCAAACACAATGCTCACACGATGCTTTTCAACTAGTTTCTTGGGCTTTGAAGCACGCTTGGTACGGCTTAAAAAAAGCGGGGGGGGGGGGTTGGGGGGGCTGTGCCCCCCATCTGCAAAAACCCTGCTCACATGATGGGTTTCAACTAGTTTCTTGGGCTTCGGCTCGCAGCCCCCCCCATTTGCAAACACAATGCTCACACGATGTTTTTCAACTAGTTTCTTGGGCTTTGAACGGCTTAAAAGAAGCTTGGGGGGTCTGCGCCCCCCATTTGCAAACACCCTGCTCACATGATGGGTGTCAACAAGTTTCTTGGGCTTTGAAGCGCGCTCTGCACGGCTTAAAAAAAGCGGGGGGGGTTGGGGGGGGCGCAGCCCCCCCATTTGCAAGCACAATGCTCACACGATGTTTTTCAACTAGTTTCTTGGGCTTTGAAGCACGCTTGGTACGGCTTAAAAGAAGCGGTGGGGGGTTGGGGGGGGGCGCAGCCCCCCCCCCATTTGCAAACACCATGCTCACATGATGGGTGTCAACAAGTTTCTTGGGCTTTGAAGCACGCTCTGCACGGCTTAAAAAAAAAGCGGGGGGGTTGGGGGGGGCGCAGCCCCCCCCATTTGCAAACACAATGCTCACACGATGTTTTTTCAACTAGTTTCTTGGGCTTTGAACGGCTTCAAAGAAGCTTGGGGGGTCTGCGCCCCCCATTTGCAACCACCCTGCTCACATGATGGGTGTCAACAAGTTTCTTGGGCTTTGAAGCGCGCTCTGCACGGCTTAAAAAAAAAGAAAAAGCGGGGGGGTTGGGGGGGGCGCAGCCCCCCCCATTTGCAAACACAATGCTCACACGATGCTTTTCAACTTGTTTCTTGGGCTTTGAAGCACGCTTGGTACAGCTTGAAAGAAGCGGGGTTCTGCAAACACCCTGCTCACATGATGCGTTTCAACCAGTTTCTTGGGCATCGGCTGAAAAAAAGCGGGGGGTTGGGGGGGGCGCAGCCCCCCCCATTTGCAAACACAATGCTCACACGATGTTTTTCAACTAGTTTCTTGGGCTTCGAAGCACGCTTCCTTTCTTCCTTCCTTGCTTCCTTCCTTTCTTCCTTCCTTTCTTCCTTCCTTGCTTCCTTCCTTTCTTCCTTCCCTCCTTTCTTCCTTCCTTCCTTCCTTCCTTCCGTGTTTTCTTCCTTTCTTTCATCCTTGCTTCCTTCTTTCTTTCCTTCTTTCCTTCTAAAACCTACCAGAAATAACGCTTTCCTATGAAACCACAGAGAAATTACTGTTTTTCGTACGAAAAACCACGAAAATGCATCAAATCCTTTAAAAATGTGGAGGGAATGGTGGTTTTCTTAGGAAAAACCAAGAAAATCGACCAAAAAAAAAAAAAGGCCCCAAAAAAAAAAAAAAAAAAAAAGACCCAAAAAAATAGGCCCTCCAGTAAGTACCATGTGGAAATGGCGCCGGGGGCGGGGGGGGCGTGCTTCACGCGATGACACATGTTTCCGACGCAGTCCAACAATCTTCGTTGGTGCTAGGTTTCTTTCTCCCCCCGCTGTGAGCTCAGACCACCACCCGAACCATAGCCTTTCAGGGTTTAGGGCTACCCCAATTCCCACCATGAAAAACGCCTCAAACCTTCAATGAGCCAGGTGTTTAGGGATCGGAGGGCTTCGGGCTTGGGAACAGGGATGTTCTGCCCAGGCTTTGGGTTTTTGAAGGTTTTTGTCCAGCCCTGCGCCCAGCCTTCCGAGGATCCGCGAGGAGATCCTCCACAGTTTCGGGGGCTTCGTGGGGGTCTGGGATTTCGGGCTTGGGTTGCTGTTCTCGTGGGCTTGTGGTTTAGGGCTTGGGCTTTGGGGTTTAGGGTTCTGGGTGTGGGCGAACTGAAGCTCTGCTGGAAATCCATGCTGTTGACTCCGCCGCCATGTGCCGGCGTTCGGGCTTTGGTGAAGTCTCAGGGAATCTGCAGACGTCGAGTCTCTGACCATAACAAAAGCTCAATCTTGGAGGTTCAGGGTACTTTAAGTGTAACCCAAATGCAGCTGTACTTACATTATACCCCTATGAGGGTTCTTAAGGGGCTCAGATGGTGGGTTAGAACTAGACTTATCATGGGCTACCAAGTACCCTGAACCTCCAAGTAGGGTTTAGGGCCCGCTTTAACTCCCCAAAACCAGAAGTTCTGCCACACACACGCGGAGCCTCAAACTGCATCACCCGGTACACTTCATTGCCGAGGCCGTTCCGCTCAAAGTAGGCGCGCCAGTCCTTTATCAACTCGCGCCGATGTTTGCAAGCATGGGTGTCTCGAAAAAAGGTCCACATGGAACTCGAGCCTACATCAAAGCAAGAGCATGTAGCTGGGTGCCGATTGGTTGAGCAGGTCGAGGCAGGAGGAGCATGCAAAACGACATTGCCCCTCCATTCGTGCCACCCTTCTTGACGAGCTTTGTTCCCTAAGCTCTCAAAACTCTAAAAAAATGTATTGGGCTCGGCTGGGGGAGGGGGCGATGTTGAGATTGCCAGTAGGACAGCTGTCTAAATTCCGGTCCCTTCTACTGAAATCCTGGGAAGCCACACACGGGACAATAAGTTGGAGAGCGCGGTGCTTTGTGGGGTTTAGGGTTTCAGGGCTTCGGGTTTCTGGCTTGGTAGAGCTTACAACGCTCTTCCTCCTCGAATCAAGGTGGATATTGGACACATAAAGCGTCGAAACAACCCAGGTTTGCTGTATTCGATGACTCTCACCTACCCCCATTTGAAGAGTACGTGTTTAGGATTTAGAACGTAGGGTTGAGGTCTCCGGGTTTGTTGTTAAAACTGCTTGCTGAAACGGAAAGAACGGCCGCATGCTGCGCCATGGAAAACCCTAGGTTTCACATGATCCGGGCTTCAGGTAGGGTTCTGCGCCTGTCGCAACGCTCCTGTTTATTCTGGTGCATAAACCCTGAACCATACACCCTTAACGCACCCTCTCAGCCCTGAGCCATAAACCTTTAAACCCTTAACACCCTCAGCCCTAAACCCTAAACCCCTACCCCTCAGCCCTAAACCCTAAACCCTAAACCCTAAACCCTAAACCCTAAACGCCCTCCCTAAACCCTCAACCCTAAACCTTGAAACCCTAGGACTTAGAGGAGCGGAGATCCAGACTCCTCCACACGTCGCTCCTGGCCGAGGTTTATTGGGAGGATGGGTTTAGGGTTTAGGGTGTAGGGTTTAGAGTTTAGGGTTTCGGGTTTGGGGTTTCGGGCTTGAGGTGAAGACCTTCTAGGGGTTTAGGGAAGGTTAGACCCTGTCTTTCCAAATGCATAGAACCTTTACCCCGCAACCGCCTGTAGCCTAGAAGCCCGAAACCCCCCCCCAAAAAAACCCTAAGCCCTAACAGGTCTCTTCAGGGCTCAGAGTACAAAAGGCCCTGGCTTTCGCTTCTGCTTCCTTTGGTTTCGGGGTTAAAGTTCGACGATGAGAAACGTACCCTAGACCCTAAACCCGAGACCCTGAGCAAGGGCCCATACTTCGGATCCCTTTAAACCCATTGAAAACCATACAAACGGCCCATGGTTCCAGCCCAAGAGACTTGGCTGCACTTAGTAGGGTAGCTACAGATTAAAATTTTAGGTTTCGGGCGGTTTGGTTTGGGTTTAACAGGGGTCTCGTTTGGTCTGTTCTCTCTCTCTCTCTCTCGCTCTGTCTCGCTCTCTTCCTTTTTCTGGGGGGGGGCAGGGGGGATAGGTTTCAGGGTCTAGGCCTAGGGTTAGGGTTGGAGTTGCGTAGGGCGTAGGGTGACAGAGCCGTCCTCGGCAGCTAGCCAGTTGGCAACGAGGTCTTCCAAGGACAGGTCATCCACCTTGGGGACTTTAGGATTTGGGGGTTTAGGGTTTAGGGTTTGGGGTTTGGGGTTTAGGGTTAGGGTTTAGGACAAGGGTTTTGGGTTTTGGGTTTAGGGTTTAGGGTCTAGGGTTTAGGGTTTAGGGTTCAGGGTTTAGGGTTTACAGTTTACGGTTTAAGGTTTAGGGCTTAAGGCGGGCGAATAGAGAAACAAAGGCCTTTGTGAGCACGCTTTAGTCTGCAGAGCTACCGCCCCCAAGTCTCATGGAGTCAAGGCCCTTTTTTTTTGCAAAGCAACGCGTGCTCTTGACACAAGGTGGTTTACACGAACTTGATATGAAACTCTTCACTGAAGCCACCTGTGAGTTGTGTCACTGAGTGTGTCACACCGGTGACTTGGAGCCCTTTCTGGGGTCGCTTGGGTGCAGACTTGGGACACTTGCAATTTTTGAGAGAACTGGGAACAGTTGGTTTACTTGGATCACTTGGGTCACTTGCGACATTTCGGCCGCTTGGACCACTTAGGATGTGTGGCACACTTTCGTCACACTGGGAAGATTTGCGTTGCTTGGGTACTGTCAACACTTCATGCGCTCGGTCAGTTGAGGCACTCGGGTCACCTGCGTCACTGGGGACACTTGGGCCACTTGGGTCACTTCCAACGGTGTGTGCAAGGTTCGCTGGGGGCACGCGGGTCATGTAAGTCACTTTGTGACACTCAAGACGCACTTGAGATCTTGGTGTCACTTGGATCAGAACACTGGGGATCTTGGGGTCACTTAGGACACTTGGAGCACGTGGGGGGCACTGGGTTCACTTGGTGACTTGGGACACGTAGGTCATCTGGATTACTTGGGACACTTGGGTTACTGTGGGGCACTGGCACTGGGGACACCTCATTCATGGGGCGCTCATGTCACCTAGACGCCAAGTCACTTGGTGCAGGGTTGTGACTCGTAGGACGGCACACTTGGTTCACTCGGCCACTTGGCACACTTGCGTCACCTGATCACTTGGGGCACTTCGGGGCACTGTAGCTGGGAACACCTCGTTCAAGTCGACACAACCAAGCGCCGGGTCAGCTAATCATATAATGCAGTGACAGGAGATTTGGCCAGCCTGGAGCCGGCTCGGTCGCCTGCCTGCTCGCCATCGCAGGATCTCGCTGAGCGACCAGCGCCCACAGACGCCAACAGAGAAGTGAGTGGGATGGCGGGCGGGCATGGGGTTTCGTGTTTAGGCTGTAGGGTTTCGGGTTTATGGGCCAGACTCGAAGGTGATGATGAAGGGTTTCTGCGCGTTCGTGTCTCCTTTGCTTTGGGGGGGGGGGGGGCCGAAGAGCATTGGAGGAGGCCTCCTGGATTCCCCACGAGCTCTGAGGGTTCAGGGTTACTTTCGCAGGGGAAGGCCCTCCTGATTTAATGGACCCTTATCCCAGAAACCCACTAATCACGATAATCCTCACTAACCTCAAGCCGAAACCCTAAGCCAAGCCCGAAACCCCAAACCTGAACATCTAAACCTTACATCTGAACCCCAAATTCTACACCCTGAACCAACCGCTTGGCTTCTGGAAACCCGCAAGATCTCAAGTCCCCTGAAAGCCCACAGACTTGCCAACACTGGGCCGGCCCGCCACCCGAGTGGCTCTCTTAAGTGTGGAGATGCCCAGGGCCTTCAAGGGGGGTTTTGAGGTTTCAGGCTTTAGGCTTGTAGGAACTTAGGGTTTAAGGGTTTAGGTGGTTTTGTTTGTTCTTTTTGGTGGGGGGGGAAGGGGGGGGGGGGTTAGGGGGGGGGGGGCGGGGGGGTTAGGGGGGGGGTTGTGAGTTTTTGTCTTCGGGTGTAGGGCTTTGGGCTTCAGAGCGAGCGTGGCCTTGCGACCTAGACCTGTCCACCCTGATGATGCTCTTTTCGGGCCTGGGGGTTCCACCAGCGAAGGCTCGAGCAATTCGGTGTCCCGAGGGAATTTTCTGAGGCGTAAACGATATTGCTAATAGCATATGTCTGGGTTATTGCATTCGTATATTGTTATACTGTTGTGACATTTTATGATATTGTTGCATTGTTTTATACACCCCAAACCCCAAACCCTAAACCCTAAACCCCAAACCGTAAACCCTAAACCCTAAACCACCATTCTTAGATTCTTAGGGCTCTTAGGGGCTCCTCACCCTGACCAGCCTTCTGCCTTTGGTGGGTTGGCTGGGCTTCCTTGGGCTTTCCGCCGCTGGAAGCTTTCCATTAAAGCCCGTCTCGGTTCAGGGCTTAGGGTTTAGGGTTTAGGGTTTAGGGTTTAGGGTTTAGGGTTTAGGGTTTAGGATTTAGGGTTTAGGGTTTAGGGTTTAGGGTTCAGGGTTCAGAGTTTAGGGTTTAGGGTTTAGGGCTTGCGACGAACCCTATCGCAAAACGAGGGAGTGCTCGCGGGGCCCATCAGGGCCAATCCTGGGGCTCCCCCCAGCAGAGGGCCATCTTCTGGACAGCACGAAGCAAAAACCCTAAACCCTAAACCCCTAAATCCTAGGCTCTAACCCTAAACCCCTAAACCCCTAAACCCCTAAACCCCTAAACCCCTAAACCCCTAAACCCCTAAACCCCTAAACCCCTCAACCCCTCAACCCCTAAACCTAAAAACCCCTAAACCCCTAAACCCCTAAACCCCTAAACCCCTAAACCCCTAAACCCCTAAACCCCTAAACCCCTAAACCCCTAAACCCCTAAACCCCTAAACCCCTAAACCCCTAAACCCTAAACCCCTAAACCCCTAAACCCCTAAACCCCTAAACCCCTAAACCCCTAAACCCCTAAACCCCTAAACCCCTAAACCCCTAAACCCCTAAACCCCTAAACCCCTAAACCGAACCCTCAGAGCCCCCTTGCAAAAGCCCTACAACCCCTACAACCACAACCTGCAAGGCTCCGAATCCGGAAACCCAGAAAAACCCTAAACCCTAAACCCTAACCCTAAACCCTAAACCCTAAACCCTAAACCCTAAACCCTAACACAGGGCTGCGGACCAGAGGATGGCGCTGGAGGAAGCAGAATCGCGCTGGGCCTGGGCTTATGGGGCTTGTGGGGCTTATGGGGCTGATGGGGCTGATGGGGCTGATGGGGCTTATGGGGCTTATGGGGCTTATATGGGGCTTATATGGGGCTTATATGGGGCTTATGGGGCTTATGGGGCTTATGGGGCTTATGGGGCTTATGGGGCTTATGGGGCTTCTGGGGCTTCTGGGGCTTCTGGGGCTTATGGGGCTTATGGGGCTTATGGGGCTTATGGGGCTTGTGGGGCTTAGGGTTTAGGGTTTAGGGTTTAGGGTTTATTTTGGGGCTTGGGGTTTAGGGTTTCGGGGGGTTTAGGGCTTAGGGTGCTTGTTTCGGGTTGGAAGGTTCCGAGTAGGAGGGGTGAAGGGTCTGGGATTCAGGGTTTTGGGGCTTCGTAGCGCTCCCAAGTCAGTCGTCAGAAGCGGGGAGGTTGTTCTAAACGAGCGTCTTGCGTGGAGCTCCTGTTCTAGCACGGAGCCTTGTAGATACCATGAAGAAGCTTCAGAAGCTGCCAGAAGATAACCCCCCCCCCCCCCACCCCCCGCCCCCAGCTGCATGGGAAACGCAGGACCTTTAAAGGTTCAGAAAAGGATCCATGGATCCTTGGAACCCCACCCCCCCCCAAGCCTGAAACCCATCCGCGCCCTGCCCTTAAGGCCAGGCCCGTGTGCAAAGAGTTAGGCCGTTTTGTTTGCATGAAGCCCTGCTAGCCCTAAGGCCCATGCACACTGTAGGGAACCATCTGGGAGTGGGCACTCGGCAGGATGCCCGAAGAACCCCAAATGACCCAAACCCTCAACTCTAAACCCCAAGCCTTCAACCCTCAACCCTTAACCACAAACCCCAATCTTCGCCGCCCCCTTCCAAAAACCCTCAAAAACCCTCAACAAAACACCCTAAACAAAAACCCTCGAAAAACCTGAAAACCCCTCAAAAACCCTCAAACACCCTCAAACACCCTGAAAGACAGTCACAAAAGCCACCTGACAACTGACAACCCCCCGTAGTCTCTGCTCCCGGGCTGGTCGACCGGTCCAACCCCCAGAGGCGGTGGAGGAATGGGGCGACGACCTCGGAGGACTCCGAGAAGGCTTTTTAAGGGGGGCCTCAAGGCGCTTTGAAAGGGTTTTTTGAGGGGAGGGGTCTAGGGTTCAGGGTTTGGGGTTTAGGGTTTAGGGTCTAGGGTTTGGGATTTAGGGTTTAGGGTTCAGGGCTCAGGGTTCAGGGTTCAGGGTTTGGGGTTTGGGGTTTTGGGGGGGTTTTGAGGGGTTTTCTGGAGTTCAGGCTTGAGGGCTTATATAGATCGTTCAGGTTGAGAGGTACGAGCTTCAAAGAGGCCTCCATCAGAAACACAGGGGCAGAGCAGGCCAGCTCCACACAAGGCTTTTTATGGTCGCGGTGCCGCCAAAAGCTCCGTGAAACAGGGTGCCAGGGCCTCCCCCAACGTTTCAGTTGAAAGAGCACCAGCGTCTCGCCAAGCCATGCAAGACATGCATATGCACTCACCAAACTCACCTCCCTTATACACCTCAACTCAGCGGACTGAACTGTGCTAGGAACCCCAAACTCAATGGCTTGAAAAGGGCAATGGCCTGAAGCGATCCTGAATTCTCAAACGAATTAGTCCTGGCTTCCGCAACTCTACACAACCTGAGACTTGGCTGTTCAAGCCCCCCCCCCCCTTTCAGATCAGTTGGAGACGCTGGCCACACTGGCGAGCATTCCAAGCGCCATTGCCGGGGCCAACTTCGTCGAGGTGGCACCACTTATGCCGCTCCCCCCGTTGGTGGTGGTCCTATTTACTGAACTTGGAACCCTAGCAACAATTATCATTTTAGCTGTTTCTTAGGAGTTGAAGTACCCCAAAATGAAAAACGATTTCCAAGCATCCCCGAGGGTCGTGGTGGTGGTGAGGTCCACGAGATCAACGATCACGCCGTCATTCAAGAAGGAGCCCGCTGTGGGGAGGCCGGAAGCGGGCACCACCATGATCTTGCTGTAGCTGGGGCTTGAGACGCTGATGCTGATGGAGTACTTTGTGGAGTCGCAGCAAGTCTCTGATGAGCTTGACTTGTAAGTCCATCCCAACATCCCCGACACGATGGCACCGCAATCGTCCACCCCGAAGACGGCGTAGGAGTCCAACATGCTCTCGTCCACGACGCCATCCAACATGTTCGGCCCGAAGGTCACCGAGCCCGTGTACGTGCCCGTGGTCGCGTCCGTGTCGGTGAAGCCGCCCGTGCCACACACCTTGCACTGGATGTAGGCCTCCTGGCCGTAGAGGTCCGTTGACAAGCCCGCCGCCTGCGGGCAGAAGAAGCTGTATGTGCCAGCAGGGATGCATTTGCCCAGGCCGCTTGTCTGGGCCGTGAAAGTCACATTGCATGTGGATCCGTAAGCAAGGTTGGTGCACTCGGAGGCAGCCGTAGCGCCATCGAACTCGGTCCCAGCCCCGTCGAAAGCGGCCGCTCCGCAGTTCGGGGCTGAGGTGGTGGTAGTGGTGGTCGTGGTGGTCGTGGTGGTGGTGGTGGTCGTCGTGGTCGTAGTGGTTGTGGTGGTCGTCGTGGTCGTGGTGGTTGTGGTGGTGGTCGTGGTCGTTGTTGTGGTCGTTGTGGTCGTTGTTGTGGTCGTTGTTGTGGTCGTTGTTGTGGTTGTAGTTGTGGTTGTAGTTGTTGTGGTTGTCGTGGTGGTCGTCGTGGTGGTTGTCGTGGTGGTTGTGCATGCGGCGACGCTGCCCATCGTCTTCACCAACATTCCGGGTGTGGCGGTCAAACCGGTTGGATAGCCTCCCCAGCAAGTCTGGGAG